>CM034359.1:79549032-80149032 GCA_019925275.1 Mytilus edulis
ATATATACTATATATATATTTATTTATTGACAATATGACTATTCCGTTATCTAAAGTCGACTATTTGACTATTCCGGTATCTAAATATCGATTATTTGACTATTCCATTATCGTAATATCGACTATTTGACTATTCAATTATCGAAATATCGACTATTTGACTATTCCATTATCTAAATATCGACTATTTGACTATTCAATTATCTAAATATCGACTATTTGACTATTCAATTATCTAAATTTGGACTATTTGACTATTCAAATATCTAAATATCGACTATTTGACTATTTAATTATCTAAATATCAACTATTTGACTATTCAAATATCTAAATATCGACTATTGGATTATTCAATTATCTAAATATCGACTATTTGACTATTCAATTATCTAAATATCGACTATTTGACAATTCAATTATCTTATTATCGACTATTTGACTATTCAATTATCTAAATTTGGACTATTTGACTATTCAAATATCTAAATATCGACTATTTGACTATTCAATTATCTAGATATTGACTATTTGACTATTCAATTATCTAAATATCGACTATTTGGCTATTCAATTATCTAAATTTGGACTATTTGACTATTCAAATATCTAAGTATCGACTATTTGACTATTCAATTATCTAAATATCGACTATTTGACTATTCAAATATCTAAATATCGACTATTTGACTATTCAATTTTCTAAATATCGACTATTTGACTATTCAATTATCAAAATATCGACTATTTGACTATTCAATTATCTAAATATCGACTATTTGACTAATCAATTATCTAAATTTGGACTATTTGACTATTCAAATATCTAAATATCGACTATTTGACTATTCAATTATCTAAATATCGACTATTTGACTATTCAAATATCTAAATATCGACTATTTGACTATTCAAATATCTAAACATCGAAGTTTAAAAAAAAAATATCGCTAGTGAGTAGAAATAAATATTTTGTGTTTGGATCAGAGAAAAACAAATGTCAATAGTTCAAAGTGTTCATATTTGTCAGACATTTGTTTCGATCGTACTATATCAATCTAACTAAATGTGTTCATTCCAAATTGATCTCAACATGGTTTTTTTGTAAAACATTGCTCATTTTTACATGCCTCAATGTGTTCCATATCATATTGGTGTCATATTGCTTTTTGTTATTTTGATTTAATGTATAAAAGTGGACAACGCATTTGTACAGGATTATATATATATACTATATATATATTTATTTATGCGACACAAAATGAAAAACACCAACATGAAAAAACAGTCTTCTAGTAGGTTTATTTTTTGCTGTAATTCATCTTTGTCACATTGATCTTATGCACGTGATGTACACAAATTCAAAGCAGTTATAGCGTGTAATTTCCCTAGGCAAAATCTATATTTAATCGAAATCTAACAAATCTATCATTAATTGCTCGATAAATCATACAACAAAGTACAGAAACAATAGAAACTTAGCGAACAATAGGGCACATTACGGTTTGTGTTAAAGATTGTGGTAAAATATGATGTATGAGTAGGTTTTATAGTTCTGATGAATATTAGAAACCGTATTTTACTGATGTTCAAATGTGAGGGCAATTAAGCTTACGAACAAAGGTAGAGGTAAGTTAAAAAGATCGGGTGCGTGGATAGAATAAACACGTAGATCTACACCAAGACAAAATCTCACATTCGGAATAGGACACAATCAACAAAATATCGACTATTTGACTATTCCGTAATCTAAATATCGATTACTTGACTATTCCCTTATCTAAATATCGAAGTTTTTAAAAACATATCGTAAGTGAGTTAAAATAAAAATATATCATATCGGTTAAGTAATTTCACGGCCGACACTCGGCTAACCGAGAGATTGGTCGGTTAATCTATATTGAGTATGCGGCTATATGGGCGATTGGTCTGTTAATCGGGTTGGTTATACGTCTGTTAAGAGTAAAACGCTTAATTTAATGTCAAACTCTATTAAATATACAGATTTTTGGCATGTTTTAAGAACCAAATCAAAAAAAGAAAAGTGTCTGACAAAATGATATCTGTCATAGAACATTTTGCACTTGTAAAAACATTTCTTAGTCTGCACAGTTTTCAGTAAAACTAAAAGGCGTCGCGCAAGTATGTAGTATTTATGCTTATACGCATAGCAATTTTTTTTATAAAAGGCGAAACAAACAAATTTAGATATAATTTAAAGTACAAAAAATAGTACTGTGGTTCTAAAAAATAAATTGACACTAGTAAATATTTCATAATTGTAAAATAACGTGAATAATACCACGTTTTAGTGAAAATTATGGGAATAAAGTCTGTTAATGGGTTGGACAATTGAAATTGTGTCAGTTAAGAGTTATTTAGCCACGACAATAATTTTACTACCTTTATATTTTCCCCTTGAAAAATTTAAGAATGAGATGTTCCTGAGTAAACAAAAATGACAATACGGTGCCCAGTATCCTAGAAAGAGCATTTTTATTTTGACTTTCTTTGCATTTTATTGAAGGGTGTGTCACTTCAATATAGCGTGATATGGATTGGCCTCTGGAATTTGCATGAATTTTTTATTGACGTTTTCAATTAGCCTTAATTTTTGTGTCTGTTCGAAGTAGCACGTTCTCAATTCCGACTAAAAGTGTCTTTCTAATACAACACAGGGTACATATAACGTGTTCTCGTTCACATATGAGCATAATATTTGTCACTGGACGTTAAACCCTAATTCGTCAGCATCATCCAATTGGTTCTTTTCTTCTATTACTTAATCATATGTTGTTTACAAATCACTCTAAAGAAGTAAACGGAAAAGGGCGAATGCAGCTACATTTGGTTATTTTAAGTTTCAATTCATTTTATTCGGTTTAGTTCCTTTCTACATAAGTGCAGAGGAGAAATACAGTTGTCTATGTTGGCCGGTGAAGTCCATTTCGCGTTTTCGCGATTTCCCCTTTCATATTTTATAGGACGAAAACGCGAAATTGCGAAAACGCGAAGTCGAAAACGCGAAAACGCGAAGTCGAAAACGAGAAATCGGTTCGCGTTTTCGCGTTTTCGTTATATCGAATATGTAAGGCGAAAACGCTAAAACGCAAAATGGCATTAACCTGCCACCATGGTTGTCCGCATGTAAACTTCTAGAATTTGTCACCAATATAAGTACATCGCAATCCGTTACTGTTTCAACAGCCATCGGTTTTTCATGTTTGTATTCTTAAACAAGTATTATTTTTCTCTCGGTTTTAGCAATGTATCACTCTTTTCTGTCCTTATATATTATTCTTTATTCCGCGTTTCCATCCAGATTCTTGTGTATACCATGAGGGTCCGGATTGGGGGGGTATTGTTTATTTCTGTATTCTTTAAATTGTTATGTCATTTTTTCTACATCTTATTTATCTTACTCATTATTCTTTCTTTATTTTTCATATTTTGTCATCCCAATTTTACTTACTGATGTTTAGTTACTATCTCTGATTTATATACTGGTTACCAATGTAGATGACAAATTTGTGTCATTCATGACAATTAAACAGAATCAACATGATATATGCGATCATTCTTGGATGAAATTAATATTACTTTAATATTACACTTTGAAACCATTTTTATCAATTTTCAATTTCATGTGTTGTTTCCGTATATGTTATGTTTCATTGCTCATGTGTTGTTTTCGTATATTTTAGCCGCTCGTCTTGAGCCTACTTATTTGATCAGATAACACCCCATATAGCAATAAAATTATACTTTTATTGTCATTCATAACTCTTAACAGACCAATTAACAGACCGGGTTTTATACATCCGACCCATTAACAGACCAGGTTTTAAATAAAGATTGACTTATGTCACCAAAATACAGATTTTCGTGTAGATTGTTCACACAATGATATCAATATGGTTAACAAACATAATGCCTTTCTTTTTTCGATGTTAAAAATATTGAATGCAAGTAAATTTAACCAATGTGTCATTTTGTGTACATTTTATGTGTGTAAAATGTGTATATATTTAATGATGAGTAACCCGCCTTTTCATTTTATAGATCGTACATCGAAGCTAGAAAAATAATAATTACACCACTAAATTCAGTACATTGAATTGTTTTGTTAGACATGAATACTTTTTAAGATGAAAGTATATTTAGAAAGTTATACAATGAAACATGCTGAACTTTCAATGATTTTCTCGATAACACCTGACTAACAGACTTTAGCCAACCCGATTAACAGACCAACCGCCGATATAGCCGCATACTCAATATAGATTAACCGACCAATCTCTCGGTTAGCCGAGTGTCGGCCGTGAATTTCTTGATCAAACGTATATGAGGATAAAGCGGTGGGTATTTTACTGCTGAGCACTGTTCAGAAATTTGAACAGACACTGCTCGCTAGTGAAAATTGAAGTGCATAAAAATGTATCCATTTCTGAGTTGAAATTAGACAACATGAATATTTATTTTTTTCGTATCTATTTTCTTTTTATATACATCGAAACATTTTGTCAGCTTTTGCATTAATCATATTTTGCTTTTACTGATTATGATCATTTTACTTGTTACATGTTATTAACAATATTTGTCAGGTTGTTTATGTGGTTAATAATAAATAAATATATTAAATTTGCTTTCTTCAATTAGATATTTGATTTGATTTGGTTTGAATTGCTTTGATTCATTAACCTCACTTTGTTTTTGACATTTGAAAAAAGAACATCGATGCAACCTATAGTCATTTCTGTTTTTATGGTTGACATGTATGAGAAGAAGTTCCTCACGTACTTATCTCGTTTAATGCTGGTTGTAAACATTACTAAATCTCAGACCTAGACCGTGTAGATAAACAATTGACGTGATTTGAACTTCAGTAAAATAAAACATTATAATTTCTAAAATATTTTTTGTAGTATTAACATTTTTTTATAAACCATAAATTTCAGTATTTTTAGTGATTCTAAATTACTTGTTAATCAATATTCTTACTGATTCCGATTGATCATTATTGTTTTGAAAGAGACAGAAGATTTGTATTAGACTCTCAAGTCATTATCCTCTCGGAATTTTTGAACGGCTTTAACTCCTTTTGTTTTCAGAAGAAATGTACACTGTTCCCCAGACCACATTAAATGACAAGATTCGAGTTCGTGTATGTCTTTAAATCCATATTTGATGTAATTGCATTTGACACATACTACTCCAATGTCAGGTTTGGTTGGCGACACAATTATGAAACCAGCCTTTGATAGCATAACGCGTTGATGTTAAAAGTATACTTTTTTATAGTAATATCATAATCAAACGATATCTGGCTTTAGTGTATATTTGTCATCACAATCATGAATATGGATTGAATGAGGCTTTGTCATCCGATATCAAATGAGATCGACACTTTTGCTTCAACAAATCTGAAACTAATCCATCAGTTGAATATTTAGAAAATAACAAATACTACTCCACTGAGCATGTTGTCTCTTTAGACTATCTCGATTGTCTCTTGATGCACTACCATATAGACTCTGATTACACGCATAACATGTGACGGTATCTTAGTGTACAGTTTATATTAACCCCGCTGTGCACAGCAAATATCAAAATTTGACGCTTTTCATATGGCCAGTTTTTGATCATTTCAATTCTTTTCGCCGTTGTATTTAACAACAAAGAGCTTTAAAATTGTCCGAATAAAGCTTTCGAACAATATCATTTACTGAATGTAATAACGCGTAATTAGCTTGACCTTCAAACTTTACGTTGTAGGTCACCTTTGATTATAAGCTTATCATGTCGTTCTTCGGTCAAATTAATGACCACTTCTCTTAGTGTACATAGATATAAGACGATGTGGTGTCAGTGCAAATGAGACAACTCTCCATCAAAATAACAATTTATAAAAGTAAACCATTATATGTCAATGTACGGCCTTCAACACGGAGCCTTGCCTCACACCGAACAACAAGCTTTAAAGTCCCTCACAATTACTAGTGTAAAACCATTCAAACGTGAAAACCAACGGTCTATTCTATATAAAAAAAAACGAGAAACGAGAAACACGTATAAATTACATAAACAAACGACAACAACTGCACATCAGATGCTTGCTTAGAGTGTACTATGCTAACTAGTTTATCGCGGTTTTCTATTATCCCACTTCTAAATAAGACATTGTTCGACAATCTTTACGCCACATCCTTTCAAAATACCGACATAAGCATTGTTCTTGTTTCCATTTGACTTGTTAACTGAGTAATGCCCGATTGTTTGCATAATTGTCTGAACTTTCTTTGTTTTTCTATACATTTTGTGTTCCATTCTTCAATCAAATTCCGAATACTAGTATCTTCGTCCGATTCACCACTACTCGAAGAACATACGTGATTTTCTAATACCCTTATCAATGTTGGCAACCAGTCTTCTCTCCTATCGGTCACATTTAGTGGGTGATAGTTACGTAGGCAAATTGGCATTTCGCAATCATTTAGTAGAATTGGAACCATTGGGTTTTTCTCGCCTGACTCTATTATTAACATAACAGCAATTTCCATGTAGTTCGTGAACGCCTTCGATTTTAGTGCATTTTCCGAAATTACAAACGCTGTAATTATTGACTGATTTATTTTCCTCGGAATATTCTGAAATACGGATATTTGGATATCAAAATCATCACTGGTACACCCACCTTTATATCCACTATATTCTAGGTTTTTTATAACATCCCTGACCCAAAATCTATCGAGTTCGGATTCTAGATCATTGAACATAAATATGTGATACTTTTTCTGGAAAGGTAACAAATAAAAATGTTCTATTCTGTTGTTTCTTGCTTCTGTTCGAAATATTTCTGCCTAAAACATATGATATCCGATGACCAATTACATATATTGAACCAGGAAGTCATACACAAGAATGAAGGACATATAATTTTTAGATTAATCAGGTAATTTGCTATGTCATTGAATAATCTTATAAATAGTTATCATTGATGTTAACGTGAAACACTTATACCCGTTATAATTCTTGATATATTTTTTTTATCTTAAATGAGATAAAAAAAAAAATCAATAAATCCATAGCAAGTGAACTTTAGACGGATTTTCAAATATGATTCTTCAAAAAAATTAATTAAGTCAGCATTTACTGTGCATGCTGTTATCAATGGCCATTTGAAAATAGCATTTATATTTTTTCTTTTTCCCCTATGTTTCTATTGTGTTTTTTGAACCCTTGACTTAAAATTTCTTTTTAAAATTCCATGTTTCGTCGTAGTTCATTTTTCCTTAGCAGATAAGATTGAGAAATGATGAAACAATTTAGTTTTCAAGATTTTTTTTAAATCATTTTTTCTGTTGTCATCTGCATTTTGAAATGCATAACCAAACATCCGTTCGACAGATGTCATTTGTAAAGTATATACAAATGGATCGACATAATAGAAAGGTTGTCTTTACAAAAATTTCTGCTTTGCCTAATTATTTAGAAATAACAATTGAAACTGCGAGCTACTGCTCACTGATGATACCCCCGCCGCAAGTGGATAATATAAATAGTGTAAAAATATGCAAGTGTTCGGTTAACAGGAAGTTGTCGAGTGTTGAATCTTAAAACGCATCACACGGTATAGCTGACTTATATAAATCCTGAAACCAAATTTCAGAAATCCTTGTGTTGTAGTTCCTGAGAAAAATGTGACGAACATTTTCAACTTGGCTATCATGTGTAAAATCATACAAGTGTTCGGTAAACAGGAAGTTGTCAAGTGATCAATCTGAAAACGCATCACACGGTATAGCTGACTAAGATAAACCCTGAAACCAAATTTCAGAAATCCTTGTATTGTAGTTCCTGAGAAAAATGCGACGAAAAATAGTCATGGGACGGACGGACTGACGGAAGGACAGACAGACAGATGTAAAACAGTATACCCCCCTTTTTTAAAGCGGGGGTATAAAAAGTTGTAATTGTTATTGAAATTCTTTCGAATTTAAAGAGATTGGATACAGAAAAATGTATCAAAATGACGTATTATTTTTATGAATTTGATATACCGTGGTCATGATACAATTCGATAAATAAAAATATAACAATAGAATAACACAGATTTCTACAACTCGAAGAACATACGTGATTTTCTAATACCCTTATCAATGTTGGCCACCAGTCTTCTCTCCTATCGGTAACATTTAGTGGGCGATAGTTACGTAGGCAGATTGGCATTTCGCAATCATTTAATAGTATTGGAACCATGGTGTTTTCCTCGTCTGACTCTGTTATTAGCATAACAGCAATTTCCATATATTTCGTGAACGCCTTCGACTTTAGTGCATTTTCTGAGATTACAAACGCTGTAATTATTGACTGTTGTACTTTCCTCTGAATATTCTTGAATACGGATATTTGAATATCAAAATCATCACTGGTACACGCACCTTTATATCCACAATACTCTAGGTTTTTTATAACATCGCTGACCCAAAGTCTATCGAGTATTGATTTAAGATCACTGAACATAAATATGTGATACTCTTTCTGGTAAGGTAACAAATGAAAATGTTCCATTCTGTTGTTTCTTGTTTTTGTTCGAAATATTTCTGCCTAAAATATTTGATATCCGATGACCAACTACATATATTGAACCAGGAAGTCAAACACAAGAATGAAAGACATATGGATTTTGAGATTAATCACGTCACGTGCTATGTCATTGAATAATCTTATAAATAGTTATCATTGATGATAACGGGAAACACTTATACCCCTTATAATTTTTAATATATCTTTTTTACCTTAAATGAGATAAAAAATGAAAAAATCCATAGCAAGTGAAGTTTAGAAGGATTTTCAAATATGATTCTTCAAACAAAATAATTTTAAGTCAGCGTTTACTTGTTTTCCACTTGGTTTTTATTTTTGTCTATCTGATGAGTTAAGCCTTTTTCATCTGATTTTTATCGTTCGTTCTTATGTTGTACTGTTATACCACTGTCCCAGGTTAGGGGAGGGTTGGAATCCCGCTAACATGTTTAAACCCCGCCACATTATTTATGTATGTGCCTGTACCAAGTCAGGAGCCTGTAATTCAGTGGTTGTCGTTTGTTTATGTGTTACATATTTGTTTTTAAGGTTTTTCCCCTACATGGGAAAGACCTTATTGTTTTTCTAATGTTTTTTCTTTTTCTTTTTTTCTTTTTTTTCTTCCAACATTTTTTTGACATGCCCACCTCTTGTTTCTGTTGAAGTTATTAAGACCAAATATGGACCATCGCTAGACCTCACCAAGATGTATTATCAAATGACCCTGTTAAGGATTTCATCATCCCCTTTATGAGTTATCTCCCTTTTATTGATTTTTTTCAACATGGCCCCCCTTGTTGGTTTTAAAGATATCACGACCTTAATTGGCCATAATGTAGATATCATCATGATGTATTACCATGTGAGGCTGAATAGGATTTCATCGTCCCCTATGAGAGTTATATCCCCTTGAAACAATTTCTTTCCTTTGCATTTTTTCTCAAAAAGTATAAGAGATAGAACCGATTTGAAAACGGCAACATATACAGGAACAGATGGCAATGTTAATGAATAGGTACAATCATTTGTTTTTAACCCTTATAAGGAGTTATTCCCCTTGAAAAATTGAACATAATTTTAGAAAAATTGTATTTCGAGAACCAGAAGTCGTAGAGACTTGGGACCTTCACCAATAATCTTTAATTCATGTGACCTTTAATATGCAGTCAAGGTCAAAGGTCACTGAGTGCAAAAAAAGATTACGCTGCAATTTCAAGCTTACATATTAGGAAAACGATAAGACTTTGGTGCATACATACAGCGTATAATTTGTTCCTCTCAACGAGCTCTACATTTTATATAATAAGCCCAAAAATGTCCGACCGTCTGTTCAAAAGTTACAACGGGATGATTCTTAAAAGTATAGTATTTTGTGTATATCTTTTTAAAGGTAACAGATATCAATCTACTATAAACTGCAAATATGATCAGTAAACCAGACCTTCAATTTGAGGTCAATGTCAGGTCATGATGAAATTTCACCTTGACCTTCACACTATACTATGACCTTGACATTCTGATATTTAAAAAGTTAAGTGGTCCTGAGTTGAATGGTGGTAATCCCATGTCTCTACGGCTTCCGGTTCTCAAGTTTGGTATTGCATCATATATTTGATGATTAATTGTGACCTTGGTGAACTTTGAAATTGTCCCAATTCTTTTTCTATAATGTTGTCCTTTAACTGTAGATCATTTACCATTTAACAGATTTGAGATATCTATTGTCGTTTTTGAGATAATGCAGTTTGAAATTTTGCGAGCGGCGGCATGTATTTCTGAATCAACAACAGCTTACCACTTAAAATGTTTAAGAAATTGAAGAGGTTAACATAGTTATATGTTTGACCAAATACCAAAAACATTCCATTTAAAAAAAAACACCAAAAAATCATTTTGAAATTTTCATGTTTTGCATTGACTTTGTAAAAAGTAAAAACACAAAAATACT
Organism: Mytilus edulis; assembly: GCA_019925275.1. Lineage (NCBI taxonomy): Eukaryota > Metazoa > Mollusca > Bivalvia > Mytilida > Mytilidae > Mytilus > Mytilus edulis. Next base: position 79,559,565 of record CM034359.1, read on the forward strand.
GAACTCCGAGGAAAATTCAAAAAGGAAAATCAAAAATCAAAAGGCAAAATCAAAAGTCCAAACACATCAAACGAATGGATAACAACTGTCATATTCCTGACTTGGTACAGGCATTTTCTAATGTAGAAAATGGTGGATTGAACCTGGTTTTATAGCTAGCTAAACCTCTCACTTGTATGACAGTCGCATCAAATTCCATTACATTGTCAACGAAGCATGAACAAAACAAACATACTCAAAGAGTAAAAATGTCAAAAATAGGGGTACAACAGTCAATATTGTGTTATCATCTTAATATCACTACATAAACAACAAATGTAACAAAGTAGCACAAGAAGGCATACATCAAATTTAACATTCTCATTTTGCTTTTCTTATACGGCTGAATTTATCTATGTAAAGTCTACCCATAAATGAAAGAAGGTTTTCATTACTGGTGTAAAATTGCGCGTTTGAAATTCGCACAGGTAGACATAAAAATAATTGTGTCGTATGACGGCATACATAAATGCAGACTCACGTAAAGTAGATATAACAAAAAACAGACTTACAGTAAAAATAATAAATAAAATAATGGTGTGGTTCAAAGTATGACGGGACACATAAGTACAGTTTCACGTCAAATACGGCTGAATTTATCTATGTAAAGTCTACCCATAAATGATAGAAGGTTTTCATTACTGGTGTAAAATTGCGCGTTTGAAATTCGCACAGGTAGACATAAAAATAATTTTGTCGTATGACGGCATACATAAATGCAGACTCACGTAAAGTAGATATAACAAAAACCAGATTTAACAGTAAAAGTAATAATAATAAATAAAATAATGGTGTGGTTCAAAGTATGACCGGATACATAAATACAGTTTCACGTCAAATGTATATCATAAAAAACAGACTAAACAGAAAAAGTAGTCTTATTGAATAAAATAGTTTAGTCATTCATAGTATGTCAAGATCCTTAAGTAAAAGTAAATTTCATAACTTCTATTTATATCGTTGATATTGCATCATTTTTGGCACTTTGTCAAATGGGGTCATCTGATATATCAAATTGAAGGTCTCAATAAACTCTACTTAAAAATGAAAATTTTAAACCTCTTTTTCATCCCAGTCGGAAGGGTGGGGTCATTTAGTGCAAAAATTCAAATTTCTCAGATGGTAAGGTTGTCGCATATCAAATGAAAGAACATAAAGCGTACATTTCAAATTTCAAATTTACGTCCCCCAAAAATTGGTTGGATGGGGTCATTGAGTGCAAAAAATAATTTTTTCTTTTACTATAGGGTTGTTGTATATCAAATGAAAGGTCATGATGTGTACATTTGAAATATCAAATTTCCAACCTCCAAAAATTGGTTGGATGGGGTTATTAAGTGCAAAAATCAAACTTTTTAGAACATGGCGTTGTCGCATATCAAATGAAAGCTCATCTACCCTGTGTTACATATATCATACTTCCGATTTCAAAAATGTAGGCGGATGAGGTCATTAAGTGTAAAAAGCGAAAAGTTTCAGAAGGTATGCTTGTCATATATCAAACGAAAGGTCGTACAAAGAACATTACGAAAACATCACTTTTACAGGAAAGACCTTTTAATTGTTTTACAAACAACTGAGATACTAGTTTGTTCATTTTTTTACATAAATAAGGCCGTTAGTTTTCTCGTTTGAATTGTTTTACATTGTCTTATCGAGGCCTTTTATAGCTGACTATGCATTATGGGCTTTGCTCATTGTTGAAGGCCGTTCAGTGACCCATAGTTGTTAATGTTTGTGTCATTTTGGTCTTTGGTGGGTATTTGTCTCATTTGCAATCATACAACATCTTCTTTTTTATATTTTCTGTTGTCAATGGCCATTTGAAAATAGCATTTATAGTTTTTTTTTCCTTTTCCCCTATGTTTCTGATATGTTTATTGTACCTTTGACTTTAATTTTTTTTTTAATTTCCATTATTCCGTCGAAGTTATTTTTGCCATAGCAGATAAGATTGAAAAATGATGAAACAATTTAATTTTATTTTAAATATTTTTTTTCTGTTGTCATATGCATTGAAAATGCATAACCAAACATCCGTTCGACAGATTTCGTTTGCATATATACAAATGGGTCGACATAAAAGAAAGGTTGACTTTACAAAATTTTCTGCTTTGCCCACTTTCTTTTTTTAGAAATAAAAAGTTGTGATTGTAATGTAAAATCTATCGAATTTTCAGAGATTTGATGCAGAAACATATATTAAAATGACGTATTTTGTTTATGAATTTGATATACCGTGGTCATAATACATTTCGATAAAAAAAAAATACAATAGAATAACACAGATACATTCAAAACCGAGGTTTATATGTAGATTTACCAAAATTATGAAAACTTAATTCTAATACACGTACGAGATATCATGTGTCATAAAAGATATATATTTTGGTGAGAAATTTTAAACTTTAAGAGTTTTTGTTTAAAAAAAAAATAGAGGCTCTAAAGAGCCTGTGTCGCTTACCTTGCTCTATGTGAATATTTAAGAAAGGACACAGATGGATTCATGACAAAATTGTGTTTCGGTGATAGTGATGTGTTTTTAGATCTTACTTTACTAAACATTTTTGCTGCTTACAATTATCTCTATCTATAATAAACTTGGCCCAGTTAGTTTCAGTGGAAAATGATAGTGAAAATTTACAATTTTATGAAAATTGTTAAAAATAGATTATAAAGGGCAATTACTCCTTAGGAGGTCAATTGACCATTTTGGTCATGTTGACTTATCTTTAGGTCTTACTTTGTTGTACATTATTGCTGTTTACAGTTTATCTCTATCTATAATAATATTCAAGATGATAACAAAAAACGGCAAAATTTCCTTATAGTTACCAATTCAGGGGCAGCAGCATAACAACCAGTTATTCCACTAATTTGTAAATTCCAGGGCAGATATTTTTTGACATTATCACCTCCGGTCAGATTTGCTCTAAATGCTTTGGTTTTTGAGTTATAAGCCAAAAACTGCATTTTTACCCTATGTTCTATTTTTAGCCATGGCAGCCATTTTGGTTGCTTGGCTAAGTCACCGGACACATTTTAAAAACTAGATACCCCAATGATGATTGTAGCCAAGTTTGATTAAATTTGGCCCAGTAGTTTCAGAGTAGAAGATTTTCTAAAAGATTATTAAGATTTACGAAAAATGGTTAAAAATTGACTATAAAGGGCAATAACTCCTAAAGAGATCAACTGACCATTTTGGTCATGTCGACTTATTTGTAAATCTTACTTAGCTGAACATCATTGCTGTTTACAGTTTATTTCTATCTACAATAATATTCAAGATATTAACCAAAAACAGCAAAATGTCCTTAAAATTACCAATTCAGGGGCAGCAACCTAACAACGGGTTGTCCAATTCATCTGACAATTTATGGGCAGATAGATCTTGACCTGAATAACAATTTTACCCGAAGTCAGATTTGCTCTTAATGCTTTGGTTTTTTAGTTATAAGCCAAAAACTGCATTTTATCCCTATGTTTTATTTTTAGCCATGGCGGTCATTTTGGATGTTTGACCGGGTCACAGGACACATTCTTTTAACTAGATACCCCAATGATGGTTGTGGCCCAGTAGTTTCAGAGAAGAAGATTTTTGTAAAAGTTAACGACGACGGACGACGCCGGACGACGACGGACGCCTGGCGCCAATTGACGAGAAAAGCTCACTTGGCCCTTCGGGCCAGGTGAGCTAAAAATGGGTTGTCTCCCTTGAAAATAGCCAATATTCTTGAACAGGAAATATCCGTATCTCTCTTTATTTGAAATTTATGAATAGACTTTGTTATGATAAAAAAAACAAATATTTAAAACGATCTTGTGTAGTCCCGGCAAAACGAGAAATGTACAACAATGAAATTGGGACATTTAATAGTCTAATCTTATTTCTTATATTATCATATTGCAAATAACCCTGTACATTTTTTGTTTTCTTGTGATTCTACATGAGTAAGATACTGACAAAAATATGATATGCATATATATCTAAATATGTGAAACCGTTGAGGCATAAAAAATCTTTCACTCCAGCTCTATTGTTATACTTCATAGTTTCTATTTTTGAAACACGTGTAAATTAAATAGATCTATTGTTACGAATAACAATGGATTTTGACCACAGGCTGTGACAAGCGGGGTTTCTGGAAACCCCTGCTTCTACATAAAATGCACTTAAGTTGCGATTACAAGACCATTATAAACAGTTGTGGAATACACAATTACAAGAGTCTACAAACGCAGTAAATTACAGAATTTTTAAGTTAGAACTAAATTTTGAAAAATATTTTGATATCTTGGATATGCACGAAAGTATTATTTTATGTAGATATAGAACCACAAACCACAGACTTCCCAATAGAGACAGGGAGGTGGAATAATGTTAATAGAAATGATAGAAAATGTCATCTTGGCTATTCCAAGTCCCGTGACAATGAACTACCGCAGTAAGATTACTTTAATTCAGTCGATACATGAACACTATACATTCTGACTTTGTATTCTATAATGTGTTCATTTAAGATTTCATTCAACAGCTGGTATACACGGACACGATACGTCATTATATTAAGTTCTTTCTTCCTCGTCTTTTTAAAACCTATGACACAAAATACACGTCTTAGAAAACAAACAATACCAATGTTAATGATTAGTCTGTTTATTTTACTAGTATGTGATATGCAGTCAGACATTTTTTTGTTATTGCATTTCTTTGTAGGTTTTCAATAGTAAGATACCAATGAAGATCTAATTTTCAATTAAATTTTAGTAAATAGATATAGGAAGATGTGGTATGAGTGCCAATGAGACAACTCTCCATCCAATAGATATAGGAAGATGTGGTATGAGTGCCAATGAGACAACTCTTCATCAAAATAACAATTTATAAGTTATAAGTTAACCATTATAGGTCAAGGTACGACCTTCAACACGGAGCATTGGCTCACACCGAATAGCAAGCTATAAAGGGCCCAAAAAATTGCTAATGTAAAACCATTCAAACGCGAAAACCAACGGTCTAATCTATATTAAAGCGAGAAACCAGAAACATGAATGAACCACATAAACAGACGACAACTACTGTACATGAAATGTTCAAAGCGGGGGGACAACACATGGATACAAATAATGATATTTGAAAAGGATTATATTTTTATTTTGATAAGTTTAATAAATACTGCCATTTTTTCACCACTGAGTTAAATCACAAATTTTTCTGCATTTGTCCTTTTACCTATCAAAAACATGTTAAATTTGTTTTCCTTTGCATGGATAGTAAAAGGGATATATGTGAAAAGTTAACAAATAAAACGTTTTATTTCTATTTAGCAACAATTCAGTAGCGCCAGCATATGAAGTATATATATGTTACAGTTCATTTATAAAATCTGTGATTTTGAAATATCCTAGAATATTTAGGGGTTTTGTAAAATAACTAACACTTCCATTGATTTTGTAAAATCCCGGAAATTAATAGTGATTTTATAAAACCATTGAAAATGTTGATAGGGATTTTGTAAAATCCCGGATCAATATTAGAGATGTGTTTTCTTAATTTCACTGACAATAGCCAGAAGAATAATATATCAATGTCCATGTTAAAGTATTATACACATATTTCTATATGTTATGACAGCAATCACTTCAAACTAATATCTTTATATTTGATAATAAAATTTGATATAATTGGGTTTATAAATAAAGGCAACAGTAGTATACCGCTGTTCAAGCAACAACACAACATTGAAATGTAACACACACAGAAACGGACTAAGCATTAGACAAAATCCTATGAGAATAACAAAATATAACATCAAAACCAAATACATGAATTTGGGATAGATAAGTACCGTGAAATGTCTTATAGTAATGTGAATTCACACTCCAAAAAAAAAAAGAAAACAAACGCCAAAATGTATACTTTAGGAACTACCGAAACAATATACGAAAAACACAAAATTTTACTCTCTTCTTTTTAAAGAACTTGCTAATAAAAAAGAATCAATTTATTGTACAAATTCCCTGAATTCAATCAGGGAAATTGTACAAACAAATATCTTAGTTATTTCAGTGGTTTTGTAGAATCCCTAGTAAAAATCATGGATTTTGTATTATCACTATAAATCAGTTCAGCGATTATACAAAATCACTGAAATTTCAAGGATTTGATAAAATACCTGTTTTTATAAATTCACTGTAACATGTATTTCCAAGTTAATACGATATACCAGGGCGTGTATTTCTTGTCATGGTTACCTTGACTTATGTTTGATGCTCACACGGAAGCTATTGAGCCAAGAGTTCTAAGTGGTGAAGTTGAAATCATCTCTTCACCCATTTTACGGACGCCATCTCGATTTGATTGTTCGTGTTGGAATATCTGTTTCACAGATAGCGATAGATATCTTCCTATTGTCGTAATATTTGTACTCAAATAAGCATTCGGGTGTCACTTGTGTAGCAGAATTTGTCACGAGTTACCCTTCCATGGTACCTGGATACCTGAGATCATTCTATTTTTTTGTGGGGTCGTATTGGTCATTTTGTCATTTTCAGTGTTATGTTGTGTGTACTATTGTTCGATCGACTTATTGCCTTTTTCGTTTTTTTCGCCGTATGAGTTTGAATTTTCCTTTGGTCCTTCCCTTTATCATGACATAGGGAAAATTCAAGTTGCCCACTTGTGAATTGTCGGATAATGAAATTGAGGAAACTACATAAAACATCTTTAAAGTCAGAAATGTATTTCCTTTTCACAATGAAGATGAAATAGACAACAGATGGACAATAAACAAAAGTACGGGAGAAAATAGTAGGGTGGTTCCTTTCTTCCTGTGGAACCATCCAATTATATTTAATATTATGGAATGTCAACTCATGATGTTACCTTTGCATAAATTCAAATGATTGAATAACTATTTAAAAGAGGGACGAAAGGTACCAGAGGAACATTCAAACTCATAGATCGAAAATAAACTGACAATGTCATTGCTAAAAAAGAAAAAGACAAGAAGACAAATATAGTACACAAGACACAACATAGAAAAACTGGGGGTGATCTCATGTACTCCGGAAGAGTATACATATATTATACAATTTCTAGTAAATTATCACCATCTAAAACAAATTTGCTAACATTTGGTGTATAATTGGACGATTGCTATACTTTGACAAAGTTAAATAGCAACAATACCGAATTCCAAGGAAAATTTAAATCGAAAGGTATTTTGTCAAATGAAAAAAAAAGCTCAAACACATCAAACAAAATGGGGAGCCTTTAATTTTGTATCCATTCTGAATCATAGTAACCTCCTTCCAAACTACCGAACATTTCAAAAATTCTGTTATGAGAAGAGCCTAATTTGCACCCATGCTTAGCTTGACTTCTTTAAAACTCGTGCAGCTGATGTGTTGCTCTATTTCTTCACATTTTCAGAATCTTTTTACAATAACCCATGCATACTAAGAATTTTGTAAGAAACTATGTACTATTTCAAATGCTCAAGTTTGCCTTTTGTCAAAAGATATTAAGCTATTTTGGACATGAATAATTTCAAATATTAAAAATACCAATTGTTTTGTATCGATGAAAACTTAATTGAGATTACCGCTGCTATTTTTGCCAAATATGTGCAGTTATGACACCATGACGTTCCACACATATTTTTAATTTCGCACTTGAATTTTTGAAAGAGTAGTTAACTATTGCTCGGTTCTCATTGGGGGAAAAAAATATCTTTGAAAATATGTAATTTTCTCTCTGCCCAATTTAGCAACCCTTTTGCCTAACAAAATTTTTTATTTGAACTATCATTGCTACTGATTCTAGCCGATTCGATTGCAAAAGTCATTATTATTTAATTCGCCTTTATCTGTTATCAATGGTGTTAGTTATGTGTTGTTGACATTTTTTCCTGACAGAACGTGATATCTGATTAAGTTAGAAAGCATATTTGTGCTACAGTTATTTCCACACTTGAAAAAGACAGGTTGGCTCTGATACACTGGTTCTCTTCCAATCAAATGAGGGCAAACCTTGAAAAATTTTAAGCTTGAGCAAAACATTACAATTGATTTGGCAGGTAACAAAATAAAATGTGAAAAAGAGGTCAAACTATTAGGCATTACATTTGACTTTGTTATAACAGAGGGACAGTTAAACCCATAAATCTAAATAAACTGACAACGCCATGGCTAAAAATTAAAAAGACAAACAGACAAACAATAGTACACATGACACAACATAGAAAACTAAAGAATAAACAAATATAAATTTCAACACGCATATATCAAGCATCTACAAAAAAGCATCCAGACAACTAACTGTCATAAAAAGACTTAGCAAAGTCTTGAACAAACATGAAAAATTAACAGTTTACCACTCCTTAATTCTATAAAACTTTAATTTCTGCTCATTGTCCTGGCATTTTAGCAGGGAAGTAAACACTACAAAAACTGAAAGAGTACAAGAAAGAGCACTCCGCTTCATTTACCGGGATTACAATAGCACATATGAAGACTTACTTTTAAAATAAAAAATGCCATCACTTAAAGTAAGACGCATTAGAACTTTGGCAAAAGAGATATTTAGGACAGTCAATGATGGAAATTCAATATGCCTCCATGGTCTAATAAACATTAAAGAAAAAAAATATTCTTTCAGATATCAAAACTACGCTGAAATACCTGCTGTAAGAACTACAAGATATGGCTTGAAATCCTTCAGATATTCTGCTGCCAAACTATGGAATGCGTTGTCAAACCACTTTAGAACTGCAACATCTATTACCCAATTCAAGACTCTAACAAACTCCTGGAATGACAGCACATGCTTAGTGTCTATTTTTATGTTTTATGTTACAGCTTCAAAACATAATATCGCTGCTTTGTGTTTATTTGCTTAACTTTCAATAATTTGTCAGTGGTTGACGTGTTTATGTTCAGTGTCTTTTATGTTTTTATATTAGTATTGTGTATGATTATTATGTGTTACAGTAAATATGTGAAATTAGAAATTACACGTAATTACTAAACAATTCAGTAAATACCTGTAATTACTAATCAATTTAGTAATTACATGTATTTACTGATGGTTTCAGTAATAAGAGGTATTTACTGATTTTTTTTTATCATTTTTACAGCTATTTACTAACTTGATATTTGTATTAAATTTGAGACATAATTCAAATGACCAAATACGAAAGTAAAGGGGAAGGGATTGTAGGGATTACTTAAAGGTATAGGAATCAAAGACTGTATGTTCTATAGTTTTGTTTGTGAATTGATACTGGAAAATTGTTGTTTTATAATTTTAAACCCCGCTAAAAAAACATTTGCAAATTGCAAGACTTTAGATTTTAGATTTAAAATTTTAAAAAAATTGATAAAACTTGAAATTAATAAGTTTAAAAAGTCCACATGTAAAAAGATACAAATATGTGTTAAGGTTATTTTTGTCAGTGATGATAAAGAGTTAACATCAAACCAGGTTCCTCATTAGATGTTTCATTATTTGGACTAAACTATGATCAATAGGGTCATAAATTCGCCGTTGCATTTTTAAGTTCCTCTCCTTCTTTTGGGTTATTGGTGCTTTTCGGATTTTAGTTTCATCTTTAAAATAACCTTGACCCAGTCTATTTTCTTTAATCGGACTTATTGCACTTTGAAAGATGAATCCTTAAGTGTTTGTAAGTATTTTAATGATACGACGCCCTACACAATAGTCTTTTAGTTAATATATATATTTATTATTGAGTATAGAATTACAGTTTATTCTAATTCAATAACTATGAACATTCGTAGAAAAGTTAATTGTGTTATTATCTCCCTTTCAACTTTTTATAGTTTGTTACTTTTCGTTTCGAAATTAAATATTTAATCCTGTAATGTTTCTACATTTCTATATAACAAAGCAAATTTCTCATTATGCATTTGATTAATAAGTTTGTTAATTGCTTATTTGTAAAAACGTGTTCAATAAGTCTGAGGTCTCTTGTTTTGAGCTAGCTGCATGCGGAACCGTAGCTCTTAGGTCCTTATGGTTTTTTTTGACCATTTGCGGACCATCCGCAAAATCAAAAAAAATTAAAAAAGGACCATAAGAGTTACGGTTCCGCAGCTAGTTTTGAGCTTTACATGCTTTATGTCTAGCCTGAGATTACTCGGACGTCCATAGGCTATTTTGACAGACAAACTCGGGCTGTGGGACGTCAGAGGTGGTCCCATATCAAAAAGTGGATATTTGCCTGTTCATTAGGCCAAAAAAAAATATATGTCTGTTTCCTGCTTCCAAGGCAAATAAATCAGGGTCAGTAGGTCGGGATTTTTTTTTTTTTTTTTTTTTTTTTTTTTTTTGCACTCCCTGTCAGATTTGCAGGTGGTTAAATGTCATGTTTGGTTAGGGTCCTGTACCCCAAAATGATTTAATCCCTTTAAAGAAGCTTTAATTGAATAATCCTCCCAGTGCTGACATTTTTAAAACCTTAATTGTAGCACATTTGTGCTGGTAGCAGCCATTTTGATTGTTTGAGCAATCTCAGCATAGTAAAATACGGATCTGGATTGGCCCGGAAATGAATTTTTCCGGACCGGAAGCGATTTTTTTTTCGGATTTGAATAAAAAGATCTAGGGTCGGGGGGTTTGAGACAGGGTCTGTTGGGAAACAGGAAACAGACATATATTTTTTTTTGGCCTTATTAAACTTTGTTGCTTCTGGAGCTGTCTGACAGCAACAGATCTATAATAATAAACGTATTTACACTTTTGGTATTTAGCTGTATTTTGCCTCCGAATGACCTTATATCACCTCCGAATAAACTTTTGACGTCAAGCAACAATCACTTTTTAGTTGTGACGTCAAATATTTTGAATTATGAAGTCAAAGTTTACGGGAACCTGTGTGATGTTATGTAATGGCGGACTAATTTGCACACAAGTGTAAATACGTCTATTGTGCACCAATTAGTCGGTACCTCGAATGACCGAATAACACTGTTAATATCCAAATAACACTTGGAATTTCAATATTAGCACATATTGGTGACTTTTAAACATGGATTATTAATTTATAGTATACATGTATAATCAATGCATTTTATAACTTATAAATGAATTACAGAAAGCAAATAAGTTCATAAAAAAAACCTTTTAAAATTTAGTGTGTACATTGAATATGGCGACCACAGAAATCACAATGGCCGCCATGTTCGATGTACACACTAAATTTAAAATTATCTTTATGAGCTTATCTGCTTTTTGTAAATCATTTTTAAGTTATAAAAAACATCGATAATACATTATTATTTAATAATCAATGTTCAAAAGTCACCAATATGTGATAATATTAAAATTTCAAGTGTTATTCGGTCATTACAAGTGTTATTCGGATAATAACAGTGTTATTCGGTCATTCGTGTTACCCCCAAATAGTTTATTTTTCGTTAATTTCTTCATTAATTTAAGTTTCATCTACCTGCCACTCTTTATTTTTTCATGTTTTGACAGTTTTCACAGTGACCCACCTGCATTTGTTTTTCGGCATGTTAAATTTCATTTTGAAAATAATAGTCATCTGATCAACAAGAAAATGTAAGGCGCTATGATTTATGGGAGTAAGTAAGTAAGTAAACTTAATTTGGATTTGGCATATTGACAAACAGTACAAACAGAAGCTCTAATGAGCTTTTCACTGAATATAAAAACATGTGCAACATGTGGAATAACAAATAAAACAAGGCATGCAGCATGCAAAATAAATAATAAAATTTAAAAGCAGCACCAAAAATTAACTCTTGAGCAATAGCATATACATGTATCTTGAGATATATATGAAAACATATATGTGAAGCTGAATGACCCTGGGTCAATATGAATACCTAATCTAGCACCTCGTTCATTTCGGATGCAAATAAGCTAATTGTCCAAGTGATTTCCCATTGTTATCATGGTTGACTACTAAATGTTCAATACCGAAATTAGCCTAAATATTTGCATACCTCAGTCAGAAGGCTGCAAGTCTCTCGTTACTTGACGTCTATTTGAAAATAAAGATTAAATTGCCAGAATTGATGGGCAATATTCATAGTGACACAAATTTAAAATTTAAAATGAGGGGAACTCTAAAATAATGCTTTCCATTAATCATGTTAAAAGACTTGATATACAATGTACAAATGATGTAATCTAAACCCAATCGCAAACAGTCAGAATTGTAAGCCTTAAATGTTGTGTACATGTCTACCTAATTTATCCTATTATCATGATTATATCATCAGGTTTAATGTCATGAAAACTTACTGTAACTTTAATGTTGAATGAAGATTTTTTTTACACACTTTATTCCTTTTTTAGCTTACCTGGCCCGAAGGGCCAAGTGAGCTTTTCTCATCACTTGGCGTCCGTCGTCTGACGTCCGTCGTCGTTAACTTTTACAAAAATCTTCTCCTCTGAAACTTAAGGCCAAATTTAACCAAACATGGCCAAAATCATTATTAGAGTATCTAGTTTAAAAATTGTGTCAGGTGACCCGGCCAACCAACCAAGATGGCCGCCATGGCTAAAAATAGAACATAGGGGTAAAATGCAGTTTTTGGCTTATAACTCAAAAACCAAAGCATTTAGAGCAAATCTGATATGGATAAAATTGTTTATCAGGTCAAGATCTATCTGCTGTAAAAATTTTAGATGAATTGGACGACTGGTTGTTAGGTTGCTGCCCCTGATTTGGTAATTTTAAGGAAATTTTGCCGTTTTTTGTTATCTTGAATATTATTATAGATAGAGATAAACTGTAAACCGCAATAATTTACAGCAAAGTAAGACCTAAAAATAAATCAACATGACCAAAATGGTCAATTGACCCCCCTAAGGAGTTATTGCCCTTTATCATGTTTATAGTCAATTTTTAACAATTTTCATAAAATTGGTAAATTTCTACTTACATTTTCCACTGAAACTACTGGACCAATCATTAAAGATAGAGATAATTGTTAGCAGCAAGAATGTTTAGTTAAGTAAGATCTATAAACACATCACCATCTGGCATCACCAAAACACAATTTTGTCATGAATCCATCTGTGTTCTTAGTTGAATATTCACATAGACCAAGGTGATAGTTTATATATACATTGTACATGTAGTATTGATATTCAAACAAACTGTTTAGGTATTAGAACCACTAGTTCAAGCCTGGTTGGCAAGAACATACATTGTACAAGCAAGTAGTGCATATTTAAAACAAAATAGTTCCTACATATTGCTGTATCTTTATAAATAGGTGAAATATTTGGGTAGTTTTGGTATCAAATGAAAGTTCAAGGACCTAGAATCATTGTAAAACATGTGTTTAAAGTTTCTTTGGAATGTAATAAAGAAGAATGTATATATATGAAAAAGTTCGTCCTGTTGTTTAGATCAGAAGTCCTGTATTTCACTATCAAATTCTGGGGAACCAGAATGCTCTAATTATGTCATGAATATGCAAATAAACATGTTAAAGGTACACTTTACATGTCAGTCAGAGCTCAGACATAAACAAGTCGATTTCTGTTTTTGACTTAAAGAAGTCAAAACATGTATTTATTATAAAAATGTGTTTTCAATTTTAGACTTACCTAAGTCAGAAAATGACAGACTTGTTTAGGTCTATTTATGTTGATGAAAAAACTTAACTTGATTTGGTGGCCAAAGTACACCACCTATGACAGCAAAAACCTGTCTGAGAGTTCACAAGGACTTGAGCTATCTTTATTCAATTATCTAATTGAACATCCTTACTAAACACATGTTTTACCTCATTAAGTGTGGATCCAGGTGGTTGCATTGTAAGGTTAATTAACATGATTCCCCCATTTTTTAGACTTTCATTCATATTTTTCTTTAGAAGACAAAGCATTGGCTTTCAATGTTGTCATTATTTGATTTAGATGCATGACCTTTTTATAAAATATGCGTGGGTCTTGAAGTTAACCAATTTTGGTAACTTATGGACTTGTAGGAGTCGATATTTGCTACTTTTTGATTCTGGTCAATCATTTCTTGCTTAACAATATTTGACTTATTAAAGTCGTATTTTGTCTTGCATTAAAGGGAGACAAATCCTAAAACTTACAAATTTAGACCTCTATGAGTCAAAAGCAGATTCAGACTTATTTATGTCTGAGCTCTGACTGCATGTTGTACATGTATGTCGAATTTTTCAGCACACGTAACATGTGTAAGGAGGATAAGGTACAGTTTTGAAATAACTGCAACTTTGGTTGAACTTTGGTAGCCATTAAAGCTTGAAATTACATGAATTGGCAATGGTTTTATACCTTTAGATCTGTATGAATAAAAAAATTGTTAAATAAGTATATATATATATAAAAAAACCAGGTCAATGTCTGTTCTATTATCAATATCTCTTCCTCAAATCTGACATCATTATGAAATAAAATACCAAATAGGCAGCCTATTCTATCATGTCTATGCCCCTCTAATCAATGTCTACATGTATTTTGTTGTTCCCAAATGATTGGAATAGTTCTACTTCTATAACTACATGCAAACATGTATATTATAATTAACCATGTTAATGATAATAATTAATTTCAGATGCCCCAGTAACATGTGACATGTAATCTACAGAAGTAACTATGTGACATGTAATCTACAGAAGTAACTATGCTTCCAGAATGATTGTTCTATGGTTTTATGTTGTCATTCAGGTATATATAACTACACACATATGTTATATAGGTTTGAATGTTGTTTTTGACTAAGTCACTTGTTAATATATATATATTTATAGCTACATACATGTATATTGAACTTGTTTTCAATTTAGTGTTGTTTGGACAATAAGTTACTCAAAATTGCTTTTAGCAGTTTTCATGAAACTTTGATGAATTGTTTAAATCTGTTGACATGACTTGCCTCTACATTTTTATCAATTTCAGAATTTACATTTACGAGTTATGGGGTTTAGTTCTTTAAAAAAAAAAGTGCGATTTTTCAGTTTTCAGACAATAACATGAATAACTCAGAAACACTTAAAGCTGTACATGTTTTCATGAAACTTTGATGAATTATTTATAGAACTATTGAAATAGAGCTACCTTTTGATTTACATAAATTTTAGATTTGACGTTTCTGAGTTATAAGGTTCTATCATGTTTACACCTTAAAAAAGGCAGATTTTCCTGTTTTCTGACAACAACTCAAAAGTGCTTTGAGTAGTTTTAATGAAACTTTGGGGACTGCTTTATACATTTGTATCTATTGATGTGAGCTTCCTGTATCTCTTTTATAAATTTCTGATATGACATTTAGGAGATAAGAAATGTTATTCTTTGAAAAACATGAAAAGTGACAGATGTATCATGTGCTTATGGCACAACTGTTGTTTAAATACATGCTAACAAATTATCTTTTTGTTTCATTTGTGTACAAATTTACGTACAATAATTAATGAAATGAAAACTATACATTTAACATTACAGTTGACCATTATACATGGAGAATATGTAGAGAGGATAATCGATGGCAAACTGAAACGTTGTATCCCTGTCTACAATTGTCCACCTGGTGAGTAATTATATAATGTAAGAATACCAGATGAAACTGAGTATAGTCACTATTCAGACAATGATTGTCATGCATCATAGGTCATCTTTGCAGTTTGGTCAGTAATGATTCAAAAAGATAATAGGAATTATAAAAATAGTGTACAGTACAATACACCACGTATACCAACAACTAGTGAAATTTAGTATCAACATAGGGAGATGTGGGGTGTGAATGCCAATCAATGAAACACCTATTTTTAAAGAAGTAAAAAGATAGACAAGATAAAAGTTGTTGTTTGGCCTTAAACAATGACACGAACCAATAGCAAGCATGGCAAGACAAAATTTTAAATAATTTAAAAGAGAAACCCAACTGTCAGATTAATACTACAACAATGAACAATACAGACATGGCAGACACCTACCAACAACAATCACTGGATTAGTACCAGATAACCACTACTGGTTGCTGGTTTGAGACACACCTACCAACAACAATCACTGGATTAGTACCAGATAACCACTACTGGTTGCTGGTTTGAGACAGACACCTACAAACAACAATCACTGGATTAGTACCAGATAACCACTACTGGTTGCTGGTTTGAGACAGACACCTACAAACAACAATCACTGGATTAGTACCAGATAACCACTACTGGTTGCTGGTTTGAGACAGACACCTACAAACAACAATCACTGGATTAGTACCAGATAACCACTACTGGTTGCTGGTTTGAGACAGACACCTACAAACAACAATCACTGGATTAGTACCAGATAACCACTACCGGTTGCTTGTTTGAGACAGACACCTACCAACAACAATCACTGTACATATGTATTAGTACCAGATAACCACTACTGGTTGCTGGTTTGAGACAGACACCTACCAACAACAATCACTGGATTAGTACCAGATAACCACTACCGGTTGCTGGTTTGAGGAAGACACCTACAAACAACAATCACTGGATTAGTACCAGATAACCACTACCGGTTGCTGGTTTGAGACAGACACCTACCAACAACAATCACTGGATTAGTACCAGATAACCACTACCGGTTGCTGGTTTGAGACAGACACCTACCAACAACAATCACTGGATTAGTACCAGATAACCACTACCGGTTGCTGGTTTGAGACAGACACCTACCAACAACAATCACTGGATTAGTACCAGATAACCGCTACTGGTTGCTGGTTTGAGACAGACACCTACCAACAACAATCACTGTACATGTGTATTAGTACCAGATAACCACTACCGGTTGCTGGTTTGAGACAGACACCTACCAACAACAATCACTGTACATGTGTATTAGTACCAGATAACCACTATCAGTTGCTGGTTTGAGACAGACACCTACCAACAACAATCACTGGATTAGTACCAGATAACCACTACTGGTTGCTGGTTTGAGACAGACACCTACCAACAACAATCACTGGATTAGTACCAGATAACCACTACTGGTTGCTGGTTTGAGACAGACACCTACCAACAACAATCACTGGATTAGTACCAGATAACCACTACCGGTTGCTGGTTTGAGACAGACACCTACCAACAACAATCACTGGATTAGTACCAGATAACCACTACCGGTTGCTGCTTTGAGACAGACACCTACCAACAACAATCACTGGATTAGTACCAGATAACCACTACCGGTTGCTGCTTTGAGACAGACACCTACAACAACAATCACTGGATTAGTACAGATAACCATGCTGGTTGTGGTTGAGACAGACACCTACAACAACAATCATGATAAGTACAGATAACCACTACTGGTTGCTAGTTTGAGACAGACACCTACCAACACAATCACTGACATTTATGTACCAGATAACCACTAGGTTGCTGGTTTGAGACAGACACCTACCAAAACAATCACTGGTTAGTACAGATAACCATTGGTTGCTGTTTGAGACAGATACTACAAAAAATCACTGGATTAGTACAGATAACCACTACTGTTGTGGTTTGAGACGACACCTACCACAACAATCACTGGATTAGTACCAGATAACACTACTGGTTGCTGTTTGAGACAGACACCTACAACAACAATCACTGATTAAGTACCAGATAACCACTACTGGTTGCTGTTTGAGACAGACCCTACAAACACAATCACTGATTAGTACCAGTAACCACTACGGTTGCTGGTTTGAGACAGAACTACAAACAACAATCACTGGATTAGTACCAGATAACCACACTGGTTGCTGGTTTGAGACAGACACCTACAACAACAATCACTGTACAGTGATTAGTACAGATAACCACTACTGGTTGCTGGTTTGAGGACGACACCTACAACAACAATCATGTACTGTGATTAGTACCAGATAACCATACGGTTGCTGGTTTGAGACAGACACCTACCAACAACAATCACTGTATATTATAGTACAATAACCACTACGGTTGCTGGTTTGAGACAGACACCTACAACAACAATCACTGGATTAGTACCAGATAACCACTACGGTTGTGGTTTGAGACAGACACTACCAACAACAATCACTTGGATTAGTACAGATAACACTACTGGTTGCTGTTTGAGACAGACACCTACAAACAACAATCACTGGATTAGTACCAGATAACCACTATGGTTGCTGGTTTGAGAAGACACTACAAACAACAATCACTGGATTAGTACCAGATAACCATACGGTTGTGGTTTGAGACAGACACCTACAACAACAATCACTGGATTAGTACCAGATAACCATATGGTTGCTGGTTTGAGACAGACACCTACCAACAACAATCCGTACATGGTATTAGTACCAGATAACCACTACGGTTGCTGGTTTGAGACAGACACCTACAACAACAATCACTGGATTAGTACCAGATAACCACTACGGTTGTGGTTGAGACAGACACTCAAACAACAATCATGGATTAGTACCAGATAACCACTACTGGTTGCTGGTTTGAGACAGACACCTACAACAACAATCACTGGATTAGTACCAGATAACACTACGGTTGCTGTTTGAGACAGACACTACCAACAACATCACTGGATTAGTACCAGATAACCACTACCGGTTGCTGGTTTGAGACAGACACCTACAACAACAATCACTGGATTAGTACCAGATAACCACTACCGGTTGCTGTTTGAGACAGACACCTACCAACAACAATCACTGGATTAGTACCAGATAACCACTACGGTTGCTGTTTGAGAAGACACCTACCAACAACAATCACTGGATTAGTACCAGATAACCACTACTGGTTGCTGGTTTGAGACAGACACCTACAACAACAATCATACTGGATTAGTACCAGATAACACTACGGTTGCTGGTTTGAGACAGACACCTACCAACAACAATCATCATGGTATTAGTACCAGATAACCACTACTGGTTGCTGGTTTGAGACAGACACCTACCAACAACATCACATGGATTAGTACCAGATAACCACTACTGGTTGTGGTTTGAGACAGACACCTACCAACAACAATCACTGTACATTGTATTAGTACCAGATAACCACTACGGTTGCTGGTTTGAGACAGACACCTACAACAACAATCACTGGATTAGTACCAGATAACCACTACTGGTTGCTGGTTTGAGACAGACACCTACAACAACAATCACATGGTATTAGTACCAGATAACCACTACTGGTTGCTGGTTTGAGACAGACACCTACCAACAACAATCATGATTAGTACCAGATAACCACTACTGGTTGCTGGTTTGAGACAGAACCTACAACAACAATCACTGGATTAGTACCAGATAACCACTACTGGTTGTGGTTTGAGACAGACACTACCAACAACAATCACTGGATTAGTACCAAATAACCACTACGGTTGTGGTTTGAGACACACCTACCAACAACAATCACTGGATAGTACCAAATAACCACTCTGGTTGCTGGTTTGAACAGACACCTACAACAACAATCACTTACATATGTATAGTACCAGATAACATACAGTGCTGGTTGAACAGACACCTACAAACAACAATCATGATAAGTACCAGAAACCACTATGGTTGCTGGTTTGAGAAGACATACCAACAACAATCACTGTACATATGTATTAGTACAATAACCATATGGTTGCTGGTTGAGAAGACACCTACAAACAACAATCACTGGATAAGTACCAGATAAACCACTACTGGTTGCTGGTTTGAGGACAGACACCTACCAACAACAATCACTGTACATATGTATTAGTACCAGATAACCACTACTGGTTGCTGGTTTGAGACAGACACTACAAACAACAATCACTGGATTAGTACCAGATAACCACTACTGGTTGCTGGTTTGAGACAGACACCTACCAAACAACAATCACTGGATTAGTACCAGATAACCACTGCTGGTTGCTGGTTTGAGACAGACACCTACAAACAACAATCACTGGATAAGTACCAGATAACCACTACTGGTTGCTAGTTTGAGACAGACACCTACCAAACAACAATCACTGTACATATGTATTAGTACCAGATAACCACTACCGGTTGCTGGTTTGAGACCAGACACCTACCAACAACAATCACTGGATTAGTACCAGATAACCACTACTGGTTGCTGGTTTGAGACAGATACCTACAAACAACAATCACTGGATTAGTACCAGATAACCACTACTGGTTGCTGGTTTGAGACAGACACCTACAACAACAATCACTGGATTAGTACCAGATAACCACTACTGGTTGCTAGTTTGAGACAGACACCTACAAACAACAATCACTGTACATGTGTATTAGTACCAGATAACCACTACTGGTTGCTGCTTTGAGACAGACACCTACAAACAACAATCACTGGATTAGTACCAGATAACCACTACTGGTTGCTGGTTTGAGACAGATACCTACAAACAACAATCACTGGATTAGTACCAGATAACCACTATGGTTGCTGGTTTGAGACAGACACCTACCAACAACAATCACTGTACATGTGTATTAGTACCAGATAACACTACTGGTTGCTGGTTTGAGACAGACGTACACCTACCAACAACAATCACTGTACATGTGTATTAGTACCAGATAACCACTACTGGTTGCTGGTTTGAGACAGACACCTACCAACAACAATCACTGTAACTATGTATTAGTACCAGATAACCACTACCGGTTGCTGGTTTGAGACAGACACCTACCAACAACAATCACTGGATTAGTACCAGATAACCACTACTGGTTGCTGGTTTGAGACGACACCTACCAACAACAATCACTGTACATGTGTATTAGTACCAGATAACCACTACTGGTTGCTGCTTTGAGACAGACACCTACAAAACAACAATCACTGGATTAGTACCAGATAACCACTACTGGTTGCTGGTTTGAGACAGACACCTACAAACAACAATCACTGGATTAGTACCAGATAACCACTACCGGTTGCTGGTTTGAGACAGACACCTACCAACAACAATCACTGGATTAGTACCAGATAACCACTACTGGTTGCTGGTTTGAGACAGACACCTACCAACAACAATCCCTGTACATGTGTATTAGTACCAGATAACCACTACTGGTTGCTGGTTTGAGACAGACACCTACCAACAACAATCACTGTACATGTGTATTAGTACCAGATAACCACTACTGGTTGCTGGTTTGAGACAGACACCTACCAACAACAATCACTGTACATGTGTATTAGTACCAGATAACCACTACCGGTTGCTGGTTTGAGACAGACACCTACCAACAACAATCACTGGATTAGTACCAGATAACCACTACTGGTTGCTGGTTTGAGACAGACACCTACCAACAACAATCACTGTACATGTGTATTAGTACCAGATAACCACTACTGGTTGCTGGTTTGAGACAGACACCTACCAACAACAATCACTGTACATATGTATTAGTACCAGATAACCACTACTGGTTGCTGGTTTGAGACAGACACCTACCAACAACAATCACTGGATTAGTACCAGATAACCACTACTGGTTGCTGGTTTGAGACAGACACCTACCAACAACAATCACTGTACATGTGTATTAGTACCAGATAACCACTACCGGTTGATGGTTTGAGACACACCTACCAACAACAATCACTGGATTAGTACCAAATAACCACTTCTGGTTGCTGGTTTGAGACACACCTACCAACAACAATCACTGGATTAGTACCAAATAACCACTACCGGTTGCTGGTTTGAGACAGACACCTACCAACAACAATCACTGTACATATGTATTAGTACCAGATAACCACTACCGGTTGCTGGTTTGAGACACACCTACCAACAACAATCACTGGATTAGTACCAGATAACCACTACCGATTGCTGGTTTGAGACAGACACCTACAAACAACAATCACTGGATTAGTACCAGATAACCACTACTGGTTGCTGGTTTGAGACAGACACCTACCAACAACAATCACTGGATAAGTACCAGATAACCACTACTGGTTGCTGGTTTGAGACAGACACCTACCAACAACAATCACTGTACATATGTATTAGTACCAGATAACCACTACTGGTTGCTGCTTTGAGACAGACACCTACCAACAACAATCACTGGATAAGTACCAGATAACCACTACTGGTTGCTGGTTTGAGACAGACACCTACCAACAACAATCACTGGATAAGTACCAGATAACCACTACTGGTTGCTGGTTTGAGACAGACACCTACCAACAACAATCACTGTACATGTGTATTAGTACCAGATAACCACTACTGGTTGCTGCTTTGAGACAGACACCTACAAACAACAATCACTGGATTAGTACCAGATAACCACTACTGGTTGCTGGTTTGAGACAGACACCTACCAACAACAATCACTGTACATGTGTATTAGTACCAAATAACCACTACTGGTTGCTGGTTTGAGACAGACACATAGAATTTGGAGAGATTTAACATCATGAACATGAAAAAAGGAAAATAACAAAAAACCTAAAAGTTGAAGAAAAATTCAAAAGGAAAAAGTTATCAAATGACAAAATCAAAATCTCAAACACATCAAATGAATGGAAAACAACTGTCGTATACCTGACTTGATGTAGAACAAGATACATTTGATTAAGTTGTACAATAAATATAGCTAATCAAGGGCAATGGTTTATCTTTTTTTTAAAGTAAAGAAATGAACTCTCATGAAATTGTATATTTTTGGGATATGATTGCTTTCTAGCAATCTGTAGACTTATGGGATTGACCCAGGGTATCATGCCCTCACGTCAACTGTTTTATTCTAAACATTAAGGAACATCTCAGATTCTTATGATTGTCTTGGTTTAAAAGGTAAAAACAAACAAATGGATTGAACTTAAACAACTTTCCTATAATGTTCTTTTCATAATCTTCATGTTTGATATTTCCCTTGACTTATATGCGTGTTTTTAACAACACGGAAAATCAGAATTAAGCAGTGTTGATATTTAGTGTTTTTATAAATTTAGAAACACGTCAGAGGGAATTCCCCAGTTGGGATAAAAATGCAAGAGTTCGCTGAATTCCGATAAATTTATTTCTGTCATATAAGAACTGAAGTGGAGTTTTTCTTATATGTCACTGTTATGAAACTGATATTTGATAATGTACTTCCATAAAGAAATAGAGAACCATCTAGGTCGTTTAATTAATGTACGGTCTTGCTTCAGGGTTTGTTTAGGTAATTATGCGCATGCGTATAGTTTTCTTGACTTCAAGGGGTATTAGATTGAATGGTTGCTCTGGATTCTCCACTCAATTGATTAATTTATAACTCATGGGATCCTTTCTATGTATGTCTGCTATTGAGGGTTATTGTTGTTGCATAATTTTAAATCATATGCATCATTTAAATTAAAATAAATGAAGTCAAAAATCGTAAAAGTAAATGAAGTCAAAATCGTAAAAGTAACTTCAACACCCTTTCAGGCGAAATGGAGTCTTCCATATTATCGTTTCGAGTTGTCTCCCTTCCGGAAGTAACTTCCGTGAATTCTAAACAACACTTTCAAAAAAATAAACTTGTTCTGTCGATAACGTCGTATTATATTAAAAACGATCGCAATTTAAACCGATGAATGTGTACGGAAAGAAGTCATGATCACTGACCCAAAGGAAATTAAATATTTAAAGAGTTAGGAATGGGGTTCCTCCCAGAATTAACGTAGGAAAATAGGTGATACATACAAGATTCGAAGTTAAATACCTTCTCTCACTCTGAGTCTCAATGACTGCTGAGGAAAGTAAACTAAGAATTGATAGTACAAAACTAAAACACAATAGGCCTAAGTATATTGTTCACATACTTTTATCCGGGATTGGTTATTTTGTAACTATTTAGATTACGTATATGTGGGCATCCGGGGTGACCCTTATTCATTTAAAACGCACATATATTTAAAAAAAGGATATTTGTCATCGAAAAAATACACTTTTTATACTTTGAGGAATGAGCGAATCAGGTGAATGTGTGAGTTCGTATGTTTTATTTTGTTATATTGTATTATGTTTGTGGAAGGTTAACTTTCTGGTAATAAAGACCCGTCACGGCCTGGCTGGGGAATTGGATAGGTAAATGCTCACATTAATCTGTACCAATACAGGCTCCAAATGCTTCCTTTATACGCTAAACACATGGTGGTGATCCTTATAAAGGATGCTTATACGGAGACAAGACAACAAGAAAAAGTTGAATTAGTTTTGAAAATAATATTATCCAGCTACATGTATACATGTGTCAATGAAAACAATGGCAATCGAATCCCTTAGAGCAATCTGCTCTTTGATTATGATGATGTATTCCAAATCTGACAAGCTAACCATTTCTGTCAGTCTAGTTTCATAATTGGGAGTATTTTTCACAATAATACATTTATTGGTCTTAGTAGGAAAACAAAATTTCTTATACATCCAATACTTTATTAATAAATAATTAAAAATATTTTTAAATATTTTAAACAGGAAATGAAATATTGCCATGTATAGAAGAATTTACCAAAGAACAGTGTCAGCCATGCTATAATGGGTCAGAGTCCAGATTTGTACAACCTGATTACATCTCCTCTGTTGATGGAACCATAGATCAACTAAAATGTTTTAAGCCTCTACAACAAAACAATGGGAGGCCTGCTAGTTGTACTGGCCATGGTAATGTTATCAATTAAAGTTATAAAGTTGCTGTATTTAGTACAGTGTAGCCTGCTTAATCGGCGACAGCTGAGTTTTCCAACATCCTGCTTTAACCGACACTTTTTTGTAATCCCAAAATTTGAATATCATTGCTGAAAAAACCTAAGTATTCTGACACCCTGCTTAATCCAACATTTATTTCTGGTCCCCCAGTGTGTCAGTTTACACAGGTTACACTGTATATCAAATGAGTAAAAGTAAAAAATATGAAAAACAAATGAGGCATTTAAAGCGTGCACTCTTTTCCAAATTGCAAAAATAAAACTCAAACACATCAGATGTATGGAAAACAACTGTTAACAAAGAACATTCCATTTGCAAATAATTACTCAATAGACTTTATATAATTTGTTTAACAGCTTGAGGTATCATCAGCTTTAGTTCTGGTAAACTGGTTAATATGGGTAAAAGTTATCCAAGTAAAGGATTAGGTAAACATTTCCAATTTGACAACACTTATATTGTTATTTTCAGATCAAGTGTATTCGAAGACCCTGAATACAAGTGTGGCATGTATAAATGGACAACACGTAATATTTATTTGTTATTTTCAGATCAAGTGTATTCTAAGACCCTGAATACAAGTGTGGCATGTATAAATGGACAACACGTAATATTTATTTGTTATTTTCAGATCAAGTGTATTCTAAGACCCTGAATACCAGTGTGGCATGTATAAATGGACAGGGATGCAGGTGTAATTTAACTGCCTGCTCTTATGGGGATCCATGTCTTTGTGATGATTTTTCATATAAACATCCTGAAAAGTGTCCTGTAAACTTTCATCTGGATAATTCTGGAAGTGAGTTGTTAATTGATTGTCCAATGACTCATTCATTTTTGTTGAGCCTGCAACTTCTGTCGCAGAGAGTTGACACAGGGATACTGTAAAATCAGAAATTATTGCGATGTTTTTATGCTGAGTTCACACGTAATTGGAATTCGATTCGCATTAATTAATTTGAATTAGTTTAATTCGCATTCAAAATGTTTAACGTCCTAACATCAATTCTAATTCGAATTGCAATGGACATCAAATTTGCTTACTGTTCAAACAACATTAACTTTTAATTCGTATTAACCAAAGCGTATTTCTAATGTGAATTGGATAATTTGATTTAGCCAATTCGAATTAAAAAGAAGAGTGTGTGAATGCGATTAGCGAATATTAAGAATTTTCATACTAATATAAGATACAATAGATCAAGGGAATCTAATCAATAACCTTTTGAAATATTAAGACCTATATATATAAATTGATGTTTAATGTGTAATACCCTATTAGAAGATTAATTTTATTTCTGTAGAATGTGTTCCATGTCCGCCAGGATATAAAAAGGATACTATTGGATGTGGTCCCTGTCTCAGGGTACCTGGAAACAATACGTAAGTTTTATTTAAAGTATGAATCCATTAATTGTTTTAGCATAAAGCAGGCTTCTACTTTTTTTTGTGAATTCTTTCAAATTTGTTCATGAAGACCTTTATAAAGTTTTAATTGTATAGTGTGGGTTTCTATTTCAATTAGATATAAGAAGATGTGGTATGAGTGGCTATGAGACAACTGGAAATTCAAGTCACAATTTATAAAAGTAAACCATTATAGGTCAAGGTACAGCATTCAACACAGAGCTTTGGCTCACAGCAAACAATCAGTTCTAAAGTGCCCCCAAAATGACTAGTGTAAAACCAATCAAACAGGAAAACTAACAATCTAATAAAAAAATGGGAAACGAGAAACACTTCAAAAAAACAAAACCAGTAAACATCAGGTTACTGATTTAGGACAGGTCAAACAAATGCATTGGGTTTGAAAAATGTAAATTTATTTAAAAGATGGTGCATTGTTTTATGTTATTAATTTTCAGTATTATAAAACCTTCCCCTGTTCCTGAGACCACAACAGCAAAGAGTGCAATACAGACATACCAACCAAAACCACCAGTTGCTGAAACCACTACAACCACAACAACAAGTATGTGTCTTTTCATAATTCTTAGCTGAATAATTGTTGTTGAAAACTTGTAATAATCTTTGTTAAGCATTTAAGTCTTATAATTCTTATATGATTTGCATATTAGGGAATATGTTGATATGGTTGGTCGAGAGAGCTTCCGGTAGTTGATCTTGACATTGGTTATTTTTCGATAGCAAATTTCATTGAGTACATATTTTTGCGTTAACCAGCAAACATAAACATGATAAAGTCTTATAATCTTATTCAAAGCATAAATTATGCAAATGATTATAGCAATGAATTATGCATGTTATTATAAAAAAAAAGTATTAATGTTTATAATTACTTGATATGACTGCACCTTTGATTGTAAAAAGTATGTACATGATATTGTTATTATAGATAGATACACAACATTTTCAATATAGGCAAAAGTCATTCTAGTATCAGCACAAGACATCAATATTGGACTGTAGGATAAAGTTTTGATATTAGTCAATGGTTGATACAAGAGCTGATATGAAGAATGCCATAAAATGGCCTATTTTTCACATATGTTTCCTATGATTTGTGTTACATTGACAGAAGTACAGAACAAAAATCCATTTATTTTTTATTTTGTGTAGGCTTTGTTAATGTTTATTTAAAATACCTGAATAAGACCATATAAAATTGAGAATGGAAATGGGGAATGTGTCAAAGAGACAACAACCCGACCATAGAACAGACAACAGCAGAAGGTCACCAACAGGTCTTCAATGCAGCGAGAAATTCAGCTGGCCCCTAAACAAATATATATACTACCCCGTAGTTCAGTGATAATGAACGCCATACTAAACTCCAAATTGTACACAAAAAACTAAAATTAAAATTAAAATTCTGCATTTAATTTTTCAATTAATTAATGGATAACATTTTTATTACAGGTACTACAGCAACAGTCGTCGTGTCCAAACCTGGGCCGAGAGGGGGTGGTGATGACAACTCAATCACGTCAACAATGTAAGTTTGTGTTTTGAATGCATTGCAGAACATTACTCTGGGAGATCTCAGAACTTACTGGGATATCTATAAGCAATAAATCTAAAAGTAGGTCAATGGTCTTCTCTCAGAATAAGTACAGCATGTGTGATCTCTTTTAATTGAAGAAACTTCTGAATTGGAGCAATATTTACATCTAATTTGATTTCAACATTTACATTTTACGATCAAAATAACAAGAAGTGGGACATATCACTGTGTGTACAGTTTATTTATTTATGATTTTTAATTAATTAACTCATGGGATTTAAAGGAATGACAGTTAAGCATATTTTGTATGCCCCCTCGGCTATGGTTTACGCTTTCCATCCCATCCGTCCATGCTGAGGTCTACAAATTGATTTCCATTCTCTGACTTTAGTTTTCCTCAACCAATTGTTATGAAATTATACACTATGCTTATTACCACAAATATCAAATCGAGTTTGAATTAAGGTTGCATAGCTTTTACTTTTCTTTTATAACATCTATAATTTCAGAATTGGTATAGTGATTGGTATTTTGCTTCTGATAGTTATTGCAGTAGTTATTGTGTTTCTCTATAAAAAGAAGAAATTAGAAAAGATAAAAGCTATGTGCCATGGGAACAGAAGACATGTGGAAGATCAAGGTAACTTAATACTTGTAGAAAAAGTTATTTAATAAGATGTCACTAGATGAATGTGTAGCTACACAATAGCCATAAACACATTTATTGATTGTTTTGTTCGCAAATCGTTGTCGATATATTGGAATTTTATTCAGGGCTCAAGCTACCAGGCGACTAGGGCGAAGAAGTCGCTTTCCCGACCGTCACTTTGCTTTCCTCGACCCCCAAAGAAAAAAACAAGTCGCCCTGTTGTTTACGATACTCGCTTTCAGTCGCTTTCGTCATCGGCCATTTTCAATTTTTACCAAGATGATGAAACATCAATTTTTTATTGATAATTAAAGAAATTCAGACATAAATAATTCATTTTCTTAAGATAAGAGGTTGAATCATTGTCTTTACAGTGTGTAGCAGGTTATTTAATAAAAAGACAACTTTTTATCACTTAAGTTCCGGTACTTGTTACCCGAAAACGTACATCAACCTAATTTTTCGAAAGTAAATAAGTTTGTTACTTCATTTAAACGTGATAAAAGTTGCCTCCAGTAAATGTTTAATCCATTTATTGCATTAAAAACGTAATGTTCCTTTCCAAATAGCTTGTCAAACATCGTTTATTTTTGTAAATTTTCTTGCATTCGTCAGCCATTGACCGTTTCTAACTACGGATCGGAACCGGACCAGCTATGACCGAAATCCGTATTTTTGCAATAATAACTACGGACGCATGGATGGAACAGCTGACAGAAGAATATTGATCCCAAAAGGAAAAATTACGCATTCCATACGCATTAACAGACTTTTGGTTACATCTAATTGATTGGTGTATATAATTCCATATAATTTATATGGATTGTTTCAAAATATTGATTAAAGTTGCTTAACTCTGAGACTATTCAATATATTATGGCCCAGCTTAACTTTGTTTATCTTTTGATGAGAAACACTGAATTTCATACACAAGATAGTTTTTAATTAAATTGTAATTGATATATTATAATTTCTTTACCTTTTTGACATAAAAAAAAAATCTTTTTAGTGCTAGATATTTAGTTGGTATATATAGTTTCTCACAAGAACCTAAACTTAAACAACTTTGAATTTGAACTGTAACTTTAATTGTATACTCAGGTATGAATTGAACAATATAAAAAGAACATTATTTACATACCCTTTATACTATAGTAAAATCTAAAAATTGTAGCGCAGCACACTAAGGAACACTTCTCTTTCAAATCTCACCACTTCTCCCTATCAGTTTTAAAAAGAGAAGTCACTTCTCCCTATGATTCTGAAGTAGTGTGAGCCCTGTTTTATTGGACTGTCATACAAATGAGAGGTTTAGCTAGCTATAAAACCAGGTTTAATCCATAATTTTCTACTTAAGAAAATGTCTGTACCAAGTCAGGAATATGACAGTTGTTGGCCATTCGTTTGATGTGATTGAGCTTTTGATTTTGCCATTTGATTTGGGACTTTCCATTTTGAATTTTCCTCGGAGTTCAGTATTTTTGTGATTTTTCTTTTTACATGTCAAGGTACAGTATTCAACAAATGACAACTGTTTATGTCAAATATGTGAAGTTTTTATTTGCTTAAGTTTACATGATTAGTGATTCAGGTCAGGCCCGTAGCCAGGAATTTCTAAGGGGGGTTATTTTGGACTCACGAACTCAACTTTAACAGTCACAATTCGAACAGAATGTTGACTTTATTTGCTTTCAAGGGGGGGGTTCGCTCAAAACCCCCCTCCCCCTCCCCCCCTTCCTGGCTACGGGTATGCAGGTTGTTGTTTTACTGCCATATAAAAAAGAAGATGTGGTATGATTGCCAAGGAAACAACTTTCCACAAGAGACCAAAATGACACAGAAATTAACAACTATAGGTCACCGTACAGCCTTCAACAATGAGCAAAGCCCATAATGATAGTCAGCTATAAAAGGCCCTGAAATAACAATGTAAAACAATTCAAACGAGAAAACTGACGGCCTTATTTATATAAAAAAGAATTGAATGAAAAACAAATATGTAACACATAAACAAACGACAACCACTGAATTACAGGCTCCTGACTTGGAACAGGCACATACATACATAATGTGGCGATAGATTGTTTCATTTCCATTTGTCAGTGATTCCATATTATTAATTGTTTTGTTCTTGTAGAATGCCTGCAAAGATTTGTTTATGAATTTGACCATTCAATAGAATTTTACATTTGAAAAAAGTAATTGGAATTCGAGTCGAGCAATGTTTAATACTTGAAACATTATTTATCTGAATCATTATCCGTTAGTACAGCTGAACTCGGTCGTTTATATTATTTATCTATTCATGAATTTATCATCTGAAAATTTTGCCTCATATTTCACAACAATATAGTTAGTTAAATGTATCATCCCTTTAAAATTGTTATTTAAGTTAGTTGATACAGTACATCAGTATTTAAACCATTGTTCAGTAACACAGATAATTAATTTCCTATCAATGATTACATTAGGTCATGCAAAATTATTCATCCATTAAGTAAGTCACACTTCAATGCTTTTTGAATGAAAAGTTTATCATCTTTATGAATTAGATATTTTAATCATTAATGTATATGGTTCTTTTACCTAATAAAATTCATCATGTAAATCGTTCATGCTTCATTGCACTTCACTTGAAGGTATAATAAAAGTCATAAAATTTTAATAAATGATATTTAAATAGCTGATGTGTTTACAAAACATTAATTAAATGCATTACAATTTTTGAACCTCACACCTACATTAGTTCTTTGATTTTACTTTTGAAAATTTAAAATGTAAAATGTAATGATTCAGCAATTTTAACTAATATGATAAATAAATGCTTAACACACCTATCTTTAACAACTTATAGTTAATGCTTTGAACTGGCTGTGTACTGTAGGAGGGATGGACTTACATCAAGTTGTACAATGGTTGCTTAAAATAAGAAAATATTGATTCAATAGTGTTGAGCTCACATGGTCCAAAAGTTATACATACATGAGCTTTTCTATTATCATTTAAAGGAAGATAACTCTGATTCAACATTTATAATTTGGCTGTTCTTATGCCTAATCTTAATTTACATTGCAAAATGAAAGTTGTCCTTATCCTTGAGTTCTCAAACACTTGGTTTGTATTTTTTGTCAGAATTCATAGAATGATAGAATTGAGATATGTGAGCATGGCCAAAAATTTTCCTTCAACTATTTCATGTATTTATTGAAGACCTTTTGCTTTAAAACAATTTTTTTCATTTGTTAGTGTTACTTTGTATAAACTAGTAGATAAAGAAAAATAGTGTATTTTCTTTATAATCAGCAAAATAAAATCTACAATTTAGTCAACAATTCAGAAATCATCAATTGACACTTAATAGGAGTTATTGCCCTTGAATAATGTTTTTTTTACTCTTTTGTGAATAATGTGCCAAAGACTATTAACTGATACAGGCTCCATGGATTGTCTTATTTAAGTTAACTTAAGGCAGCATATATATGCTCTCCCAGGATAATATTACTTTTTTGGCAAATTATGAAATTATAACAAAAATAAGGAGAATTACTCTTATACCAATATAAAAAATACTCAAATTAAGAGATAATGACAACCTTTGATAATTTATATGTGTTATTCTGGGATATGATGTTCTGTTTAATTGGTTTAATCTGCATGCAAAGACAGTCAGTGAAGCAAAGCATAAGTTTCAGTGTCCAAAGTTGTTGAAGTTTGTGACGAGATAACACTGGCTAGACATATATCTGTATAAAAAGTTTATTTTCATATTTTTCAGTAGTAGCTATTAATCAACATGATCAAGAAGAGGGATTGCAACTGTTGAACAGAAATGAAAATCTCAATAATTTAGGTCCAGAACAACAGGACAACATTAATAATATGAGAAACATTCATGTCATAGAACGAAATATTAGTCATGTTAGTGTGACAGATAAACCTGATAATAACAACTTAGCAAGGGTTGATAGTGAATGTCCTAGTGTGAGATTTAACTCTGATAGTTCTGTGTCTATAAATAGACAACTTTCAAACATTACTGTGACGGACAGAATAAATAGTACTGCTTCAGAAAATAGTCCTTTAATGCAAGTAAATTCAAACTCTCCGTGTGTAAATCGTGCAAACTCTGTGCCTGATAGACAAGTATTACATCATGGTGAACTATTAGTTAACCGTCAAGTATTAAATCGTGCTGAGTCTGTCCCTCAGCAGGTCTCTTGTGAGGAGGAGGATGGAGACATTTGTATAAATATAGGAAATTCACCAGTTCACAGTCCGACAAGTCAGTTATTGCCTTCACCTACACGTTACCCATATTTGGAGAATGGGGGCGGTGCTTGTATTCCGCCGCCAGACTTTGATAACATACAATCATCTAGTCCTGTCATGAACACTGAACTTCCAAATATAGCAGAATTTAAACGTTCATTAAGTAAAGGTAAGCAAAGTTGATTTGGATAAAGTGAAAATATTGTAGCTTGCCATTGTGTTTTTCAGACTATTGAAGCAAGGTCAACTTTTAAAGCTGTTATCCTAATGCTATCAAGTTAAAGCTTGCTTAGTTTATATAAAAGTTTGCTCTAGCATTGAAATTAAGATTGACATTTGTTATATATAGAGGTGCTTCAAATAAATTGCTGCTTGTATACATTATACTAATAATTGTTATTGGTAGTTAAGCAATTAAAACTAGCTGAAGCCTGCCTACCTATTGATTGTAGATGTCAATCTTAATTACAGTGCTTGAGCAAACATTTATACAAACAAAGCAAGCCAAGCAAACATAGAACTTGCTAGCATTAGGATAATGATTGCTTTAATATACCTTTTAAATTTTGTTATCCATAGACAACATATAAGATTGTGATATATGTACTGTGCATTGATTTGTTTTCATGTGTACCAAATTTCATGCATTGATGAAAACTTGCATTTTGTATATACATGTATATCATTATTTGTTTTCTTTGTTTTGCCAAACTCTGTATATGTACAACATGATAGAACATTTGAACACTAACAGTAAATTCTGAGCCGTTAATTGATGTAAACAATTTGCAAGTCTCCTACATGTATATATTAGGAGGTCATTGGCCAAAGACTAGGGTTACATAGTCATGATAGTGATGATGCAGAAAATACAAATTTTCCAGTCTGTGATTGACTGAGGGAGGCAGGCATGGTAGTACTGCTACAACAAACCATTGATGTATGATTGAATGTAAAATAAAGATATGCTGCACACGCTAATAAACATTTATAAAAAATTAAAAAAATCACATAAATTTTGTAGATTCAGAATCATCAGTAGATAACCTAAACAGCACTTCTCCCTATAGTTCTATTCCAGAGGAGACTGGTAAAGAAATACAAGAAGAAGGTATATATATTAACACTGTTATCAAATGGATTGGATGATGTACTTATTGTAGAAATGTTTCTGTCATGTATATCTCTGTTCAATATATAATTACTTTATGTAGGGACTTTTCATACTACAGTATATAAAGTCCCTGCTTTATGCAACTTTAGATGTACATATATTTATAGTATAGACAATAGTTTCTCTAATTCTTCGTCAATTTATCGCTTTCTGCACCCATTGTATAAAAAAATTTAATCAACGTGTGGTTCGTTTGATCTCAGTTCTCCATTGGTTAAAATCCGATTGTGACGTCGAATTTTCTTGCTTTCCTCTGAATTTCCTATTGTGACGGCATGAAAAAAGGCGACCATGCCTGATGACGTCACATAGAAAGAACACATCTTTTTGCAGATCATTCGAAAAGAAGGAATAAGTTTGCTGCATAATGTTAGAAAATCATTAGAAAAACAGAATCCACCACCAAATCTTGTGTAATACGATATTTATCCACTCTCGACAGTTAAATTTTAAATATTTAACTGTCTCAAGTGGATAAATCTCGTATTACACTCGATGCAGTGGTAGAATCTATATTTATCTGACCCTAAAAGTTAACTAATTAGAGAAAAAAGGGTGTCACCTTTAAAAAATGTTAAAATTTCCAGTTTTACAAAATGCTTCCACATTTATATCCTAAGAAAAGAAAATAAAAACTATATATATACACAAACAAATTGAAAAGGCCATAAATTTTTAAGACAATTTCTCTAATTACTATGATGATTTAATTAACCTTTGGTCAGGTAAAGGAAGATTATTCATGTTATCATATTCGCATGTAACCTAACTTGGATATAATATAAAGAAGGAGAAAATTCACTGCTGATGTTAAGGTCTTATTGCCAAGGTCAAGGTCAAATTGACTAAAAATATACTTTATTTTACAGAAAAGCTTTTTCTGCGTGCTATATCAATACAACCAATTGGATTGCAGAACTTTTTACAATTTTTTTAAAACTACTTGAAATACATCATATTTTAACCATGTTAACATTTGTTAAATGTTTTTTTTTTGTAAATATATATTTAATAGACCTACTTCTTTCCATAGTCTGTAAACATTTTATATTAACAGATACAACCATAATCAGTAGAAAGGTATTATCAAGTTCTATAAGATAGTTTTCAATCTTGTGACACATTTCTAGACATTGCTTGAAAAAATTTACTTTACATCTCTTCCATGTCTTCATCCAGTCATTTTCCTTAATTTTAAATAACCCAAAATTTCTGAAAATATTTTTAACAAGCATGACAATTCAGCTCAAACAACAGCATAGTGAATATTGCACAAAATTAAAAGCATAAAAAAGGTGGGGTAAATTTTTTTTTTGGGGGGGGGGGGGAAAGGAAGGGGCAATTCGCAAAACCAGAGTGTATTGCACAAAAGCAAAAAATTGAATATAAATTCAAATCATTTGACCAATTCTAAGTTCTTTCACTACAGTTATTCTGTGTCAAAAAACTATTACCGTCTTTTGGTATGTATAACGCGCACATTTATACCCTAGGTCATGTTTCTTGTAAGAGGGGTGCGTGTTATACATGACTACAAACAATTTCTTAGTCTTTTTTTCAGGTCCAAACTACGACAAAGAAATTTCCAAGTGAAGTGAAGAGTACGGAATATTTTTGCTAAAACCTCGATTGTTTTATGTTTTACATGTTATAATTGTAATATGTATCGTATTGTTCTTGATTTGTCATGTTTTATTCAAATAAAATACATTTTATATCTTTGTTGTTACGTTTATTGTGTAAATTTGTCCATCTGTTTTGCAATCCGGAAATTTGCCAAGTCCTAATAAAGCCACAATAAAGCTTTTGCTGTCGATTAAATTAGCCTCTGTGTTCCTTGTTGTCATAACTTACTGTTTTTGTATGTGTTCATCATAGAGAGTTGAAGAAAAGTGTATGAAAATTGAATAAACCACGCTCGTTTTGAAAAGGTAAACCGCCATTTTTTCTAATGTATTGATCAGGTGATTGCAAGCCATGTGGGTCAGTCATGTGACTTAATATTGTAAAGTGATGATTTACTCTATGACAAATTTATTAGGAAAAATACGTTTTTACTTTGTAACTTTTCAACTTTTAAGCAACTGTTTAAAACCATTCAAGAAATAACGATTGAAAACATGATAATCCCATAATTGTAACCTGAATGAACTTAATTAGTGACAAGGTCAACCTGTCACTGATTTGTTTTGACATCGATTAGACCTGCTGATTGAGGTGTGATAATCCGGATTAACAGCTAGAATCATCAAACAAAAAATAAAAACAATGAGATTTTAACACTTTATTACAGCACTAATGACATGAATTATAATTATTAGACCAATTCGTAATTATTTTATTGTTTGAATCAGAACAATAATTTGGACATTTAATCTTGTCCTTGATACTCAAACCATTTATTAAATTTGGATTAAAATATTTATCTCAATGTAATAAAATTCTTATTCATTTGTAAGAATACTTTCAATTTCATATTAATTACGTATTCTGTACGGAATTCTCCGACATTGGTGTCCATTTAAAAAACTTCCTGTTTACCGATAAACTTCCTGTTTGCCGATTTTCCAGCTGTAACTTTTCTGAAAATGTCTAGGAGTATTATATGACCAATAAACTTTTTTTCTCTCGTTTCTCGGGCCACAAAGGGGGTGCGCACTATACACAAATGCGCACTATACATACCAAAAGACGGTATATATCAAATATTTAGTAACAATCCAAATTCAGACCTGTATCAAGTGTGAATATTGTGTCCATTTTTGCCCCAACTAATCAGGGTTGGACCTCTGTGGTCGTATCCAGCTGCGCTTGGCAAAGCTATTTATTGCCTTATAACTTTATACTTTACAAGTTTGATGAGTCAATGTAGAATTCATGTAAGGTTATTGCACTGTTTTTACGGTTAAAATCATAAAACTTATTTCCTTTTTCATGATCTTTTTCATACTATTCTTACTAACACCAATCTTATATCCTACTTTCTAGTGACTGCTGTGTCCAATCCAAGTACTACAATGTTAGACCCACCACACATGAGTGATGTCAGGGACTATAATGATTGTCATAATCTCTCTCATGGTAAGTATCCAACTTAAAAGTTGTGTTTCCTCCTTTGAATTATTTTGAATTATTTCACTTTTGTTATCCTGGTGCTTTTAGATTTGTATAAAGCTTTATATTTCAGAAGGTAGAATACCATAGTGTGTCATACCTTGTTTATACATATGCATTATGTTACAAAGTTTGTGACATGACATTGTCATGCATGACCTTGACCTCCTTGACCTAATTTTTATGGTTTTGCTGCTGCCGTAAACAAAATATCCTTAAAATACTACATTTATTGTCATGGTAATGTCACTTCAGTTGAATTTCTAACTTATTCAAATAAGTTAACTATATTTGGTACATGGTATCCTTGCAAGGTCATATATGTCTGTCAGACATGTTTTGCCTGACCTTGACCTCATTTCACATATGTTTCATCAAGTTTAAGATTTCTTGATGAGGTCCCTTTCTCATCAGATACTATAATCACTTAGTCACTAATAGGGGAATAGAATAATTGAAAGATGTGCATGTCACTTTGGTAGGATTTATCTGACCTTGACCTCATTTTCATTGTTCAAAGGTCAATACTCAGTATTTGTGTAAATGTCTTTATCTACTATTCACAATATAGATTGAATATATTTGTTGTATGGAATGATTATAAGATGCACATGACCATCTAGCATGGTTCATCTTACCTTGACCTCTCTTACATGGATCGTTGATAATGTTACGTTTTAAATATGAATCTTGTTTTAACCTTAATTTTCAAGAATTTCAAAGTACATGAAATAAATTTAACGTGATCAGCATGATCAGTAAAACTAGATCTTGTTCTACAATAACCTGATTTTTTGCATGATTAATTCAAAAAATATAAAAGCTTATCTGTTACCGGAACACTGTTGTCAGACGTTAGCACATACACATTAATTGTATATTATCATGATTATACTTGAATTCAACATTTTAAACTTGAAAAAAATAAATTTTCAAAGATTTTTTTTCATGTCATCCAGATAAACTTGTTTTATTAATGGGTTTAGTTATTCAAGCCAAAAAATTAACCTTTGTTAGTTTTATAAATCTTAGTTTATAGGGTTACATATACCTGCAAGACATTAAGTTAGTTCCATTGAAAGAATTTATTTTATAATTTTAGAAATATATTCTTGGATTATATATAAAAAAAAAATTATCAGTAAGCAAAAACAATCAATTTAAAAGAAAAGTTCTGTAAGTATCATCTCCAGGTCAAGAATTATTACTTGTTTTAAAAGAACATTTTATTACAGTGGCAAGAAATACATGTGATATGTATGTTTTGAAAAACAAACAGTTATAACTCTCATATTTGTACACTTCCTTATATGGAGGATATATGTCTTAATAGTTATTGTGGTTGTCATATACCCTTAGAATACATCTCATTTAATTCATTTATGTACAAAGTCATATATCCCTAGGCATGTTAGGATACTTCTTAATTAAATCATATATATGTGCTGGGTACTGAGCCCTTAATTGAATTTAATGAAGTGTTCCTATTGGTATACTTATAATTTTGAGGGTTGTACATTTGACTTAACGTCCCTGTAGTGAACAATTGTTGTACTCTTTCAAAGTATTATTTTAATGTAATTTCAGTCACAGACATACCACAAGCGAGTGATATTACAAATCAAATAGACAGTCGATTAGAACAGTATAATCATACAGTGACAGGTGTTGATGAGGATTCTGTGTGTAGTATACAAAGACTGCCGTCAGAGCATGAGGAAGAGACGGCAAAGAAGAATGATTTAGACAGTAATCTGGACTCAGGAATGGCGTCAAAACTCGGCGATTCTGATCTGTCTTCTAAATCAGACTGTTCATAGCAATAAAGCAATACATTGTATTAATTGTATTATTTTTATTTAAGTGTGTATATTCATTTTAACTATTGATTATCAAATAACGGATAAACTTCTTTGTTTTAAACTGTTGATATTTTGTTGTGTGAAACATTAACAATTTTATACAAATTTTAAATATGTTCTTCAGAAGAAAAAAATGTTTTGAGATTTTTCTTCTGAACCCACCCTGGCATATATTTATTGGTTAATTTTAATCAAAATATTTTTTATTGCATTTTAAGACCCCAATAACTCTTTTTCCAAGAGTCTTCAGCACAGATTTAAATGGTAATTAGAAATAAGTGGTGTTGCTTTTTGATTTTTTTTATTGAATTGTGTGTCTTTTTATAAAGTTATCTCTCTTATTGTAGTTGCACTTAAAAAGTAAATGGTACCTTAGTAAAAACAATATGTATAGATATATAATATTGTCATCCTAGTTACTTTAAAAGATAGGTTTTGCTCATTGTTGAAGGCAATACAGAGCTCCATTGTTTTTACATC
Source organism: Mytilus edulis (assembly GCA_019925275.1). Classification (NCBI taxonomy): domain Eukaryota; kingdom Metazoa; phylum Mollusca; class Bivalvia; order Mytilida; family Mytilidae; genus Mytilus; species Mytilus edulis. The sequence continues at coordinate 79,598,865 of CM034359.1, forward strand.
TTCCTTTGATCTGTAATAGTTGTCTCATTGGCAATCACATCTCCTTGTATTCAATACATCAGGAGAGCCCTGCTAAACAGATATACTCAATATTTTCAAAATTCATTTCTTATTAAAGGGACTTAAATCATACAGACATTTTAATATGTGTCACAGCAATGTTTTGTATAAATTCCTTGTGTAAATAGTTGAGATTCTTTTTTCTAAAACTGATCTGAAATATGTCACCTCCATCTAAATAGAATAAACGATGTCTTTTCATTTCTGTTAGTTATGCATTTGATAAATGATATGACTGTTTGAACTTGGTGCTAGATATACTTTGTATTTTAACATTTTTATCAGCCATTTTAAATGTTTGCTATTAAATTTGTCTGTAAAATCAAGCAGCTTTGTTCAACTTCAGAAAGTTTAACAAATAAATAAAAGTTATTTTAAAAAAACAAAATTTTTGCTAGGATGCAAGTTTTTATAGATTCGTTTCCAATTCATTACAACTTCAAGTTAAACAAAATCATACTCAAACTATTAGATCAGGGTCAACAGGTTTTTTCCTCAATAGATATGCAGGAATAATTCAGTAAATACTTAAAAAGTTGCTATTAAAACAGTTTAACATGAAATATTAATAAATCAAAATTGGCATTTCATTAATTCATTAATTTGTTTTTAGTTTACAATTTATAGTTTTTGTTAGAAAAAAAAGGTAGTTGTACCACTGCAAGGTTGTAGATTAGTTCATTATCCAGCATACTATAAAAACTATGTATAGATCACATATAGATAGATATAATTTACCTTTTAACTAGTTACTTATTTAGTTGGTTTATAAGGTTATGGTGCAAACTTGTGATGTGTGGCAATTGTAGACGATAGTCAACAGTATTTAGATTTTTGTCTCTTTGCAGCAAATTATGTTATAGGCTGTAGTTTGTTAGTAATCAATATTATTCAAGATCATTGTTGCCATGTTATTTTTTCTAAAGGAAATATGTATAAGAATGTGACACAAAGGTTAAGAAAATGTCTTAATCATATTTGTCCTTATAATCAAATGTTTATGCATGTTGTAATTGTATTTGTCATTTTGAACTAAAGTTTCATAGAATCTTTAATCACTAACAATAATTTTATATAAACAAGACTTAGGTCTGATACTTATGGATAAAAGTTAATGAAAAAAATCCATGTAGTCATTGGAAACCTATTGACATTCTTTATCAGAGTTTTTTGGAAAATAAATTTCATGTAAAAAAAAAGCGGTTTTTAGTCCAGTTATTAAAAGGTACTTTTAGTCAGGTAATTGAAAGGTGGTTGCACTAGCATTGTTGGTCATCACTATATACTTATACCAATTATGCTAATAGAAAACAAAAGTAATTCTTATTTCAATCAAATAAATTGTTCCGATTCATAAACTACTGAATGAGTAAAACCTTTCTCAACTGTCCTGACAGATTCTTCTTTGTTATGCAAAGTAGACCAATAACTATAGTGCTTCATACTTACCATTGGTTAGGTCATATGAAAGATTTGTTAGATGAGCAATTATTGGTGATGTTAAATGGTTATGATAAAGTATTGTTTATTTCATGGTAACACCAATTTTAATGATATGGTTACACCCAAGTTTTTAGAGGTAAGCCTTTGTTACACCAAGATTTTAGTGGCTTACTTTTTTTACATCAAGTTTTTAGTGGTTAGCCTTGTTAAGCCAAGTTATTGTTGGTATGACTTGAACTGGTTTGCCAAGATATTGCTATTTTTAATATGATATTATTACAATAAATGATTGTTGGTATAACATGAAGAGTACTATTTCAAGTGATTTGACATGATAATACATAGTGCTCAACGTCTTCAGCATTCTTTGTTACTGTTTCTATTATGATATATATATTCTGTAGCTTTAATACACTTTCAACTGTGATATCTGTTGTATTGTTTTTAAAATATTTTACTTCGACATACTTGCTTTTTTTTCATGGAACTTACTGTATTAAAACTTTAATTGCTATTTATGGCGGTTAAAAAAAATACGTTTATTTCGATCGACAATTCAAAATTGGAGATTTTCTAACAAACTATTGAGTATACATATTTAAGTCTGTTCGACAAATTTTTTATACAGAAAAGAAATTTAACATTTTGTCAGTTTACTAACGCTATAATTTTCATGTTTTGTTTGATTGAAATTTCTGAATTGTGCATATTTATTATGGCAGTCAAATAGTTTATACAACAGTTTGATTTAACACAAGTGTATGATGACTTTGATATACTGGTACATGTATAAACCATTAAAACATTGTGTTAGGTTGCATTGTCAAAATAATTATAGTTGTGATATGAATGTCAGTAATGTTTGTGTATACTTGAATGATATTATATTTTTGACAAGTTTTATCAAATTCACCGAATGTGCCAGGATTTTTACAAGTATATATGCACCCATTCATTTTACTCATAATATATACAATGCATATATGCTATATAACCATTTTTTAACTGCTGCATTATACCATATATAGGGATTATTATATCTGTGTGTATTTGTCCTTCTTAATCTATATATAAGCACCCACCCTCTACTGAAAAGCAAAATAGAAGTTTATGGTATTCATTTTTGTGTTAACTCTACATATGATGTGTATTGTCTTGGGGCACCAACCTTCTGAAGTGAAGTGACCTTGTTTCAGGAGTGTATTTTCACCATTGTAAAGTTTAACTGTTGGAAGCTGTTTACACAGTTTTTGTCTCGCCTTGACAGAGTAAAAAAGCAAGACATAGGTATGCTGTTTGCGGCGGTGGCGTCAACAATGTTTTAGTTTGTGATTAGGTCTAGTTTATGGTGAACCACAAGTAGTAGGTCAGTCATATTTGGTATGCAGTTGTATAAGAATTTTCATGGAGATTATTTGGCCCTGCCCCCTCAGTCAGGGTCTATTGACTTCAAAACTTTTGCTTATTTTACATGTATTAGTTTGTGATTAGGTCAGTTAATGGGGAACCACAATGGGCAGGTTAATGCTATTTGGTATGCAGTTGTATAAGCATTTTCATGGAGATTATTTGGCCCTGCCCCCTCAGTCATGGTCTATTGACTTTAAACATTTTTCTAAGTAATCATGTATTAGTTTGTGATTAGGTCAATTCAAGGGGAACCATTAGTGGTAGACCAATGTTAATTAGTATTCAGTTGTATAAGCATTGGCACATCTCATTTCCATGAAGAATATTTGGCCTTGCCCCTCAGTCACAGTCTAATGACTTTCAAACTTATCTTAGTTTACATGTATTAGTTTGTGATTAGATCAGTTTAAGATAATATTTGGTATGCAAATTTATTGGCATTTGCAAGTATTATTTCCATGGAGATTATATAGCCCCACCCCCTCTTCATGGTTCATTGACTTTAAATTTTTTACATAGTTTACAAGTTAATGTTTGTATTTAGGTTTGGGAACGACTAGCTTATCATAAGTCAATGGAATTTGGTATGCAATTGTATTAGCATTGGCACATTTCATTTACATGGAGATTGTTTAGCCATGTAACGCAGTCATGGTTTATTGACTTTGAATATTTGCGTAACTTGTGTAAGATGTCAAAGTATTGCTATTTAGATTTCTACATTTGCATAATCAAAATTACAAAAAGGCTAGACATATCTCTGTGATAACAGCTTATATTATATTTTGTTCTTTTTTTTTCTTCTGATAAGTCATCTTTTTACTCTAAAATTTAATTGACCTATGAGAATATTTCATGATTTTAAATAAATTTGGAAAAAGCAATAACTAACCCCTGGTTAAAAACTTCCCACTTAACAATAGTTCCTCAAGATTATACAACAGGTATTGTGCAACATTATCATGCATATGGCAGCTGTATAATTTTGAAATATTTTATCTATGCAACATGTTAATGATTGTCATGTAAATATGTAGATATTCATTTGTACTAAAATTATTGACATGTTAGATTATAATGTTGAAATTTTTAAGAGTTTATGAAGTCTGTTAAAAAAAAATTCAACTTTCATGCCAATCAAACTTGAATGTAATACTTATATATAAGTAAGGATTTTGTCACACATATATCATACTTAATTTATAATCTTTACTAACTAAGAATATACAAAGCAATACATTACAAAGTACATTATCATGTGCCTTACATATCATTTATACATAAACACAGCAATAGATTTAGCTTATCAATGGTTTTTCAAATGAGAGTTTTTTTTTTTTATATTTACAATCTCAAGGGCGACATCCCTGAGATAAGATTTGACCAAGGAACATCCTCAAGTTTGAAAGACCAATGATAATATTTTTTATCTCTATTTTGCCTAGTAGGCCATTGATGTTTACATTGGCAACAGCACATGTGCTCTTAGTTTCTCATGATAATTTTCTATCTTCTAGCAAGAAGTATGATATGAAAAAAATTATCACAAAAATAGGTCAATGGAATACACAAAATAGGCATGATTAGTTTTTCTTTACACATGATCTTGCCATTGCATTCTATGTTGGCATTAAGTAATAAACATTATTTGCATAAGGGAATACAAAAAGTAATTAGTTTAGTTTAATAACTCCATTAAACAGTATACTTTTATTAAAGCTTTATTGACTGTGGTTTTGTAATGTCTACAAAAACTATTAATCAAATATGAAATATTTGCAGACTATTATTGTGTTGTTAGCATAGTTAGGTTGCTGTCGTGTTGATATTTCTCTTTTTATGTTGTGAGGGTCAACATGTTAAAGCTTAGAGACTACATTAGGTCAGTAAATGATTTGGGTGTATGATATTATTTGTCATTATTTCTTAAAAAGCTCAGCCATAATCAAACATATATTTTGTATAAGCACATGTATATATTCACTGTAAATATTTTCCCCCTTCTTGTATCATGTATAAAGTTATATCTTGTATAGTCGTCATTCATGAAGTGCTAAAAGCTTTCCTTGTTGTAAAAAGTGCCATGCTTGAATGAAATAAGCTTCATATCTCATAGTTAACCTATCTTTGCTCTTTAACGTTCAATGTTAGGTGTATCATTTCTGTAAATACAAACAAGGCCTTCAAAGAACAGTGTAACCTGTGTTATCTGACACCTCAGGGGATCAGAAAAAAATGTCAGATTAAGCAGGGTGCTGGAATACTCAGGTTTTTTTCTGCAAGGATAGGCATACTTTGGGACCATGAAAAAGTGTCGGTTAAAACAGGATGTTGGAATACTCAGGTGTTGGATTAGGCAGGTTACACTGTAAAGTAAATAATACCCTCATATAATTTTAATCTAAATCTATAAAGTGCCAGTAAGTTTACAAATTTTTTGTTCTCTGTATTAAATCAATTTTTCAGACTTATTTATTAAGATTTAATCCTACTATTCTCATTATTCTGGAAAATTAACTTTTAAATTAAAATTTGTTATCAATTCATTTGATATATAAAAATGTTTCAATTAATTATCAAAAGAAAAAAGACCATGAAAAAAGATTTTGAATAAAATAGATTTTTTTTTTTTTTAAAACGAGCATATCATGACATTATATAGATCAATGATTTTAATCGTAATTTTCATATTTGTCATTAAATGACCTCATTTTATTCTTATTTCAATTTTATTTCTGTCATCTAATGACGAATTGTTACTATTTTTACTAGGGCAGTTATAGTTTTATCTTTAAATTCATTACTATTTTGTATTTTAAACTGTTAGCTACATTTGTTTTTATAGAAATTTATTTTAAAGTATAAGTTTAATTTAAGTAATATTATTATTTTGTTTTAAAATTGATTATTTCTGAATCCAGGATCTTATTCAGTTAATGATATGCGGTAAAGTTTCAGTTGATTTTCCTTGGAGGGCAGCTTACCAATATCAGAATTTCATCTCGGAAATTGGAAACTAATTGTACAAGGAGTTTTTATGTAAATACAAAAGAAAAAAGTTTCTACACTATGCAAGTTTCACCAAAGTGGCAAAAAGTAGCTACTTATTGTTCTTTACCATCATTAGAATGACTCTACTGCAAATTGGAGGAGAAAGCCAAATTTATAGGATCTTTATAATAGTCTATTATAATGAATATTTTTGAAAATACAAAATTTTCTGAGAAAAGCAAGTAGAACATCTTTCACCAACAAATGGGGTGATAAAAAAATCTATTAAAGGGCTATTCCAAAGTAAGTTACTTTGCTGCACTTTGCTTTGTTGTATCTGAAGTCAATTGAAGATGTATTTCATTGGGTTGTTCAGAACATATTTTTGCATTAGGTTTAAAATTAATAATTCAGGCATTTGAAAGTGCATTTAAACACCCCTTTATACTTTTTTGTCTAGAACAGCACTTAATTGTTTTGATTTTTTTCTATAAGCTGTAAACAATCCTATTTGAAATATTGAAATATTGAAAGGTTCAATTATAAAATATTGTGTGCATTTTATAAGATTTTGATGTAGCTGATATGATTTATACTTTCGTTTTAATGAAGTTTTCACCATATATTTGATGCATTATATAGAAGTTTTGTATAGTGATTGTATTATGAAACCCTTGTTATACTTCAGTTGTGTTCGTTTCTGTATCATCTTTTATGTATAGATTCCTTGTAATAAATCTTACCTTCAAAGGGGTCCTACTTAAAAAATAAATAAAATAATACATTTTGTAGTCAATTATTTTTGATAGTGGCAGATGTTTCAAGGTTTTCATATACAAGTTAAGTTAAGAATGGAAATGGGGAATGTGTCAAAGAGACAAGAACCAGACCAAAGAGCAGACAACAGCCAATGGCCACCAATGGGTCTTCAATACAGCGAGAAACTCCTTCACATAGAGGTGTGCTTCAGCTGGCCCCTAAACAATAATGTTTACCAGTTCAGTGATAATGGACGTCATACTAAACTCTAAAATATACACAAGAAACTAAAATTAAAAATCATACAAGTCTAACAAAGGCCAGAGGCTCCTGACTTGGGACAGGCTCAAAATATGAGTAGGTGTTAAACATGTTTTCGAGATGTCAACCCTCCCCTATACCGCAAGCCAATGTGAAGAAAACAAACACACAACAATATGCACAGTAAAACTAAGTTCAAAAGAAGTCCGAGTCCAATGTCAGGATAGGTTTCAAAAGAAACTACACAAAATAACAATAATACATCAATTAACAAAGGACTACTAGCAGTTACTGACATGCCTGCTCCAGACCTCAATTAAACTGATTGAAAGATGATGTCTTCTTCATATGAATATCAAGTACAATCCCTCTTGTTGTATGATTGATTGTTTAGTCAATGTTTAACATCATGAAGAAAATAATTAATGCATATTCAGTCTGGTAACACAAATTATATACGAGATCCTTGCATGGACTACATATCTGTCAGTCATGATTCATCTGACCTCAACCTCAACCTCGTCAGTGATCAAAAAGGCACGTACAAAAGCAATAGGTCAACATAAGTTGGTGTATGGAATGATTGTAAGGTGTACATGTTGGTCTAGCAGATTTCATATAATCTTGATCATCTTATTTTCATGGTTCATTGATCAATATTGAGCATTCAGATATATGTAATATTTCAATCATATTTGGTATATGGAACGATTGTAAGGTGTACATGTTGGTCTGACAGGGATCATATGATCTTGATCGTCTCATTTTCATGGTTCCGTTGTCAATGTTAAGTTTTCATAGTTTTATCAGTTTATAAGATACTAAAACTGGTCATATATATTACCATTTGTTTCATTTATTTTTTTCATTGTAATCATCCTGTATTAAGAGGAGAATTTTCCAAAAATAAATAAGATTATGTGAAAATAAACATACAAGTCACTGCTTTCATTAATAAATAGGATGCCTCCAGAGTCCTAGCAGTCTAATTACATTGACAGTAGCCTCTGCTTCTGACTATAAGTGTAAGCATTAACTGGAAAAATTGCCATGATGGGGAATACAATTTTCTACCAGCAATGCAGCTTTCCACTGCAAAACGGCTAGTATTTATAATGATTCACAATCTTTTATTTTGTATGGAAATCATAAGGTTTATATCACAAGAAAAGATGGAATTAATCTACAAACAACAACAACAATAAACAATTCAATACAGATTTATTATAAATAAAAAAAGTTCAAAAACATACATCAAATAAATATATATATATATAAACTTGCAATATAAAATGAGATATAATTTCAATGAATGTGTTTAACTACTTAAGTATTATGCATTATTATACTGCCTAATCTGCTTCACTCAAGCAAACAATCTGTTCTTGGTAACACTAACTGTGGCACTAAATTTAGACAATAGTATAAAAATAAGAAGATGTGGTATAATTGCCAATGAGACAACTTTTCACCAGAGACCAAATCAAAACAGAAATTTACAACTATAGGTAACTGTACAAACGTCCAACAATGAGTAAAACCCATACCTCATATTTACGTATGTTCAAATCTCATAAAGAAATTAGAAAGAAACATAAGTAAAAATAAAATCTGAGGAATTCACATTATCTCCAAATGGAGCTAAACCATATAAGGCTATAAATGCATGTGACGCTACACTGTAAAAACAATCCTAACTAGAAACAGGGCACAATCAGTAAAATAACAGGGGCAAAATATAAAAGATGTGGTATCATTGCAAATGAGACAACTCTCCATTAGTGACCAAATGAAAAGAATTTAATATCTATAAGTCACCATACGGGTATAACAATGAGCAAAACCCAAACTGCAAAGTCAGCTGTAAAAGGCCCTGAAATGATTATTCCAACATATACAGTTAACTCTCGTTGTCTCGAACTCGGTTGACTCGAAATTTCGGATGAGTCGAAGTTTTCACGTGGTCCCGAACTTTATTCCATACAAAAGTATGTAATTCGACTCCTGATGAGTCGAAATTGGATGAGTCGAAATTTTGGTTGAGTCGAACTAAATTTACGGTCCCAAGGTTAGCAAAAGCATTCAAAATTCATTTTTTAACTCGAACTAATACACATATGTCAAAACATGACCTCCGGGATGGATTTTTAAAAATGGATTGAAGAGTTAATCTGACAATACACGTGTAATTAAATTTCCTGTCACTGAACACTATATTGATTTATGACATGCTATTTCCATGAGTGTTTACCTAAGATTATCTTTTATAGAATTTTTATAAATAATTAGTGATACATTGTTAATGTTCATGAACAAGTATTTAAAATGTTTACAAAACAATTAATTTGTGATTTACACTAATGAGCTTGGGTGTGTATAAAGTGAGGATTATGGCTTCCGTTGATGATCACCTAAAAACTACTCAAACGGCGTCTTTAATCTTGTTATATTTTCTTTTGAAAAGAAAGAGTGAGATAAAACAAAATGAATAGAAATCAAAATTTTCTTAAATCTCTTGTTTCCGAGAATAAACAATTTTGTCAGCTATAACCGACCTGAATAACGAAACTATCGATTGGAAATTACGCTCTTGGAAAAGTCATAGGATTTTTTTCTTTAATTGAATAAGTAAAAAAAATGTCATTATAATAATAAAAGACTGTGACATACAAATACATCGATCTGATACTAGAATATCGATCCCCTTGCCATATTCACCCGGATTTATTTTAGCTTTACCAAGCTAAGCAAGAGTTGTGTCCCTTAGATTGTTGAACTTCCGGTGTTTGTTTGAGTCGAACTACGTGTATCTCGAAATATTTTTCTGGTCCGGCTGACTTCGACATAACGAGAGTCGACTGTATAAGACAGCAACAAACAAATCCATAGCAAATTGAGACAAAAATTTAAATACTTTGTATTGATTGGTTTGTTAATTAACTGTTATTAAAGTTCAATCTTTGTTATACCCAGGGTTTGGCAAATAATGGCAAAACTTTTGTCAGACTAATGTCTATTTTTATAAATAAACTTTAACTTTGTTTGTAAGAATAACATAACATTTATCATCTATGAGTGATACATAACAGCCAGTACTAAAAAGACAGAGTTTATTTTAACATATACGATTGACACCCATGTTAACTTGAAGCCCGGAGAAATTTTACACGACTCCCTTAGTTTGAAATGAATAAAAACTTGAAATTTGAAAGACCAAGGGACACAACTCTGGTTTAGCTTGGTAAGGCTAAAAAGGACAGATGGATATGGGATGGGGGTCGATATCTGACCTGAGATCAATGTAACTATATGTAATAGTCTTTTATTATTACTGATAATTCAGAAATTAATGCCAGGTTTTTATTAATGCGAATGTTGCGATTGAGTGAGTATCTCAACAAGAACTGACAATCGCATACCAGATAGACATATAAAACTGTATGCAGACTTTCCTGCTATCACAATATTTAATCTCACTTAAATGACTTTTTTTAATCCTTTACATAAAAATCACATTAATTAATCTCACATTTTTGTCTTTTCCACAAAATCACAACAATAAATCCATGCAAAAATTTCTTGACATATTTGTATTTATAGTTTTGATATAAATGCAATACAAATGCTTTTAACTGACTTGGTACAATAAATTTGTTGGAATATGTTTATATGGGACAAAGTTGGGACCATTGGAAAACTTTTGTACATACAGACGAGAATTAACAGATATATTTCATTGCACTTCATGAGGGCCTCAGGGAAGATTATTTGTGTTTTAGTGGTGCAACCCTCTTTAAATAAAGAATCTTTATTATTATTATTATTATTATTATTTAAATATATATACTTTGGAATGTATAATCTATAGAAATCTGAGTAAATATAAGTGTAAATAGGAATGGTTAGGTATAGTAAAACAAAATGATTTCTTTTGATTGCTTTTAAAACAATACAATATATAAAAAATATACAATTTTAACTACTGTAAATTCAGAAATTATTGCTAGGTTTTTATTATTGCGAAAAATGCGACAGAGTTGTAAACGCAATAATTTAAACTCGCATTTTTAAAACTTTTCTATGAAGTAAACATGATTTTTCAAAAAAAAATCAAAATGATTACATTCTCCTCTATCTCATTTAATCAAATATGAAGCAAAGAGGCATCAGATAACACTTTTGTGAAGAATAAATTATAAAGTACAATTTAGAACCCACAAAATTGATACATTGTATGTTGATACCAGAGATTAAATATACTGAACAACAAAAAAACACAAACAATTAATTGACAGGTTTAGCTGTAAACATATATATACCAGTAGGATTTACTGTAAAACTTATAATGGAGGATTTATTATGTTGTCCTAAATCATGACCTTCAAATACTTCTGTTAGATGATATTCTCCAGCATCTAGTCCATAGAACTCCAGGGGATATTTCACTCGTATAAAGTTTCCTCCCTGTACTGTGTACACGACTGCTACAGCTTTACTTCCCTTGGGTAGAATAGGCTTGGTCCACACTTGCACATTACCCTGTAAATAAGTATTAAACAATAATAATAAATTTTGATATACTCAACTAGAATTGTATTTATAATCCTTTTATCATGTGTTAATATAAAACATTCATCAATGTCCTGGACTCTAGACATTAAGCAACCAACAATAATATACTGAAGATTTCAAATGCAGCACTTTAAAAAACAAGAATGTGTCCATAGTACACAGTAGCCCCACTCGCACTATCATTTTCTGTGTTTAGTGGACTGTGAAATTGGGGTTAAGACTTTAATTTGGAATAACAATTAGAAAGATCATATCATAGGGAATATATATACTGAGTTGCAAGTTGATTGCATTTCAACTTCATCAAAAACTACCTTGACAAAAAACTTTAACCTGAAACTGGACGGACAAACCAACAGACACACAGACCAGAAAATATAATGACCCTCTACTATCCTAAGTAGGGCATAAAAACTTTAATCTCTAGCCTGCCACAAGGTAACAAACAAATCATCAATCAATAATAGACTTACCATTTGAATTGGTTTTCCTTGTATACCTAAGGGGTCCTGGTTAATAGCTAGTAGTCTTTTGTTTATTAGTAAAGCCTTGGACCTATTGTTTATACTCCTTAAGTCATTAGCCAGAAGTAATGGTGCAGCAAATATACACCACATCCCAAAATGTACTTTTTCCTGATCAGGACTCAACCCAAAGTTACCTACAACTATCTGAAAAAGAAAAGCAATGAGCTTTATAGCAGGAGAGTAATGTTCACATTAATTTTCTCTTGTTTCTTTCAGTTCCATTTATATTGTTTACAACAGAAATAAATAAACATGACTGTGATTGCCTAGAATACTGTCCCCCTCTGCTGTGAAATTAGTAAAACTACTGTATGACAATATAAAAATTGTGAAAGTCTTATATCTCTTATATAAATTACCAGATCAATAAAATGTAAAACACAGTAAAATATGAAGGAATAAAAAAAAATTTAATTCAACTCTGGATACTGTCTTTTCATCCTATAAAGAATCTCTCTAAGTTTTGTAAATCTCATGAAAGTCTCGAAATAATTTCAAGACAGAATGAAACTAAATGTTAATATAAACAAAGACAAAACGCATCACCGCTATGACTTGCGCAACTGTCTTCAAGGCTCAACAAAAACATATTCTTTTAACATGGGCATAACTGTATAGAGTGCATAAAATAGTCCCTCTTTCAAACTCAACTTTTGTTATAACTTCATATCTGTAATTTGAATCATGTCATATATATAACTGAATTCCACATAGCACCCCTGATTTCAGTCTAGCTACAATTCTTACCATATCTGGGTTATTCCAGCCTCCAGGTCCATGATAAGCAGACATGTTGTACCAGTCTTTAGACCACCAGTTGATAATCCCTATCACACTGTCCCAGGAATCTTCAATATCATTATAAATTCTCCACATGTTACAGGTCTTTCTTATAGCAGGGAAATCTGGCTACAAATAATAAAACCAAACATTCTGTAAATCTTTCAAATATTCCTTATACCCTTGTAGATCAGGTTAGAAATTAAGAAGTGTAAATTAAGTTCCATTATTATAAATTTTCTGTGTAAGGGGAATGTCTAGCATGAAATATTACATTTTTTTCTAATATAAAGAAGTCAAACTGGAGAAAGTGAAACTAAATAGTGAAGAAACAATCATTTCTCCAATTTGGTATGAGTGTTTTTAGATTTTAATCATGGGGAGATCAGTAATTTCCAGTGAATAAGGTAAATATGTACTTGTCGTAAGTTTTTAATTTAATTATGCATTTTAAATTTAATTTTACATTTACATGGACTGGTAGTGTAAATACAGAAATTATTGCTAGGATTTAAATAATGCAAAAAATGCAAAAAGTTTCAGAGTCGCAATAATTAGATTTTACTTTTTTGTCAGAGATCAATGATGAAGGTAATAGTTCTGACTTTAAAGTAGTATGCAACATTCAAATTTATATGCTGCTTGTCAGGGCATATTCCCTAGATTTGTTTATCGAGTATTGTCTGCTACAAAAAAAGCAAATATTACTGTAATTTCTAAAATATGCAAATTATACTTGACAATACCTTAATATGCTGTATTCTGTTGTCCATAGGCCAAGGACAAGTAAATATCATTGGTCTGCCAGTTTTGTTCAAGAAAAACTCCATAATAGGAAAACCTTAAAAATATTTAAAAAAAAAAACTATATCATATATCAGGGATTAACTTTATCAGTTTCAAGGATTCTCATCTGATTCTATAAGTTTGTGTGCTTTATGTATAATTATGAAGTTTATATGGTAAAATCTATAAAAAAAAAAATTATATAGTAAGATCTAAAAAATGTTCATGTGTCTCAATTTTTTTTTCCATTCATTGTTTTTGAATTTTGTTATGTCTAGAATTATAACTGAATTGTATGGCATTGGATTTTTCTCATTGTGAAAAGGGCATAGAGGGACCTATTAGTCCTTTATATTTTCATCATTCTGTCACTGGTGGATAGTTATTTCATTGTCCCCGTGTTAGGCAATAATACAACAAATGAAAATTTTGAACGACCTTGACTGGTTATACAGCACTTGCATGGTAGGTAAGGCAATCATACCACATTGTCTTATTTTTATATTTTTACCATATTTCATATCCTTAGCTGCAGCATAGCAATGGTCAAAGAAAACCAAGTCTGCTCCCCAATCAGCAAATGTCTGGGCATCCGTCTGCATATAGAACTCACTACCTATATAACCAGCACATGTCTTTGTACCAAAGTCTTCATAAATACCAAACTTTAGACCTTTAGAATGGATCTGTTCATAAATATAACATAATATCAATTATTTGTAAACTTCATGTTTCTTGGTAATGCCCCAAATATTGACATAATTATGATCTAAGCTTATTCATGTCAAATAAATTATAAAACTTAAAATTCACATTATATTCATAATTTTTATGATTTTCACATTGTTTTCATTAGCAATAATGGAAGCACTATGTTAATAATTTCATCTGGGTAATCAACAAAAAGTACAAATTTTTTTCCCACTTCACTGGCACAAAATACAAAATGCATTATTTCTAAATCAGTATTAATTTTCACCACAGTTCTTTATTAGAAAGAAGTGTAAATTCAAATGTTTTCAAGTCATTGTCATTTAAGCAAATATGTAATTGCCGATATAAAAGTACCCAGTAAATTAGTTCTGAAATAGTATTACAGAGTTATATAACAAGTATTACTAGGAAATCATGGAACCAGTTATTAAATGTCCCAACATAATGTACTGAAAGACCATTTGTTTTTGTGTATAGCAATAAGAGAATTAGACCATTTAGAAGTAAAACATAGAAATAGCAAATCTGAGGAAAAGTTTGGTAAGTCAACACCAACAAGCATCTTGATTTCCAGATTACATAAATGCAGAAATCCTTTCAGGGTAGTCTGTGTGTAACTTACATAATCAGCCAGTGCTTTAATCCCATGAGGAAATCTTTTGGGATCTGCTTGTAACCTTCCTGAGGAATCTCTATGTGGAGCTGGCCAGCAATCGTCTAGAAGGACATAGTCATACCCAGCATCCTTAAAGCCACCAGCTACCATAGCATCGGCCATATCCATAAATAATCTTTCACTTTAAAAAGATATATTGTCATGTTAGTAATGAACTAGTTAAGCAAGATAAAAAAGTACTGAAAGTTTCTGTTTATTTTTTCTTTACCAAGAACAGTGAGAGCTAGTTTTTTAAACCAGGTTCAATCCCCCTTTTTCTATATTTGAAAATGCCTGTACCAAGTCAGGAATATGACAGTTGTTGTCCATTCGTTTGATGTGTTTTATCATTTGATTTTGCCATTTGATCAAGGACTTTCCGTTTTGAAGTTTCCTCTGAGTTCAGTATTTTTGTGATTTTACTTTTTGTTAAGCCTTTTATACAAGAGTAGGAATCATAAAGCAAAAATAAACCTATTAATCAATAGTTTATTATATCATATTATAAACAACCTTCTCAGTGTATACATGTACTTACCCAATACAGTCATTTGGGTATGTTTCACAGTCCACTTCACATCTAAATCTTTCCCAGTTTCTCCATCCCATTGTTGGTGTTAAAGCCAGCCCATTGTCTAATGCATTCACCAGTGTAGAAAGAATGGTCAGTAAAAGAACAAATGCTAACATAACAAAGTCCTGTAAATACAAGAGTGCACACGCTGAAATGTCTCGCCTTCTATACTAATCATTGATATTATGTTGATAGTCCTAAGTATAAAGCTAAGCTTTATTACAACTGTCACATAAACTTAACATTAACCAAGATAACTAAAAAAAGACCAATGAACCTTGAAAATGAGGTCAAGGTCAGATGAAACATGCCAGGCAGACATGTACAGCTAACAATGCTTCTATATACAACATATATAGTTGACCCATTACTTATAGTTTAAGAAAAATAGACCAAAACACAAAAACTTAACACTGTGCAATGAACCGTGAAAATGAGGTCACAGTCAAATAAAACCTGCGCGACTGACATAAAGATCATAAAATATTTCCATACAACTTATATAGTTGACCTATGGCATATAGTATTAGATAAAAAGACCAAAACTCAAAAACTTAACTTTGACCACTGAACCATGAAAATGAGGTCAGGGTCACTGGACATCTGCCCGTTAGACATGTACACCTTACAATCATTCCATACACCAAATATAGTAGACCTATTGCACATAGTATGAGAAAAACAGACCAAAACACAAAAATTTAACTATAACCACTGAACCATGAAAATGAGGTCAAGGTCAGATGACACCTGCCAGATGGACATGTACACCTTACTGTCCTTCCATACATCGAATATACTAGCCCTATTGCTTATAGTATCTGAGATATGGACTTGACCACCAAAACTTAACCTTGTTCACTGATCCACGAAATGAGGTCAAGGTCAAGTGAAAACTGTCTGACAGACATGAGGACCTTGCAAGGTACGCACATATCAAATATAGTTATCCTATTACTTATAATAAGAGAGAATTCAACATTACAAAAAATTTGAACTTTTTTTTCAAGTGGTCACTGAACCATGAAAATGAGGTCAAGGACATTGGACATGTGACTGACGGAAACTTCGTAACATGGAGCATCTATATACAAAGTATGAAGCATCCAGGTCTTCCACCTTCTAAAATATAAAGCTTTTAAGAAGTGAGCTAACGCCGCCGCCGCCGCCGCTGCCGCCGCCGGATCACTATCCCTATGTCGAGCTTTCTGCAACAAAAGTTGCAGGCTCGACAAAAATGGTACACATGTAAGTTTTTACACATTTAATTTGATTTTGATTTTTGGTGATTAAAGCACCGCATTTAGGCTATTTCGTGGCGGCCAGTTTTTATTGGTGGAGGAAGCTTGAGTGCCTGGAGAAAACCATTGACCTTCGATAAGAAAACTGACAAGCCTAGTCAATTAAGATTGGAGTAGAGTGCACCCTCACAAACGGGGTTCGAACTCACAACCCCAGTGTTGACAGGTTAGTGATTACACTATGAGTAGTAACTACTTAGACCATTCGGCCACCGTGGCCACCGTGGCCTCTTTCCACATATATGTATTCTTTTGATCTTTAAAAATATAAATTGCTAAAAAAACTCTTGTTTTCCAATCCTAATCAAACAAAGGACATAAATCTATGGGGTTACAAATGTACATGTACTAGAGAAAATGTCATACATGTGTTATCATAGATAATTTTTTTGTAGTCTCCTCTTTATTTCCTAAATTTTCTTTATCTGTAGTAAAATATGTTAGTTATTTGTAAAATAAATCATAAATTTATATCTTAATCATGTTAATTTTTTATGGGCATTTGATAATTCTTGAAACTTTCAGCAGAAACATAATACATAGACACAATGATAGTTGATAAATAATTGTCCAATTAAATTGCATTTTTTTATAATCCATGGTACATGTAAATCAATAAGACAAGACTTTCACAAATTCAGGGATATTTTAAAAGACCAATTTCCCCACTTTAACAGCTTAATTATTTTCAGATTTTTGTTATGTAAAGAAAATGATTTGTATAAGCATTTTATCAACGATGATCGTAACATATACTTTAAAAAGATGATCGTAGCTATCTGTTCCAACTGACGAATCATTTTCTGATTAATAAAAATATTATGTAAAATTATACATATAAAAAATAAGATGAGGTATGATTACTTAAGACACAAGAGATCAATGTCAATAACACAAAAATTAACAAGTATCAGCTACAAACAGGTTGGGAACAAACCCCCTGTATGGTGATTATACCTGTATAGAGGGATAATCCTTCTTTAGAGGGATAAAATTATCCCTGTATAGGGAGGTATTTTTGTTTACACTGGATTTAAAGCAAATTAGGACAGAATGGCATTTTCAAGTTATATTGCCTAAAATCTCTAGCATTATATGCATCAACATATATGCAATTTACTATAAATTGGGATGACCAGTTTTCTGCTTTAGTGACAAAACTTGCAATCTATTGTATACCCACCTGATCAACAACAAAAGGAATAGTTGACCTTTAAATTTCATGTTAAATCTAACAATAGAAATTCTGTTCAATGAGGCATAAGTGAGTAGAATTTACCTGATCATCACAGCTTTCAATCATGGTGAACAATAGATTGTATATTTAGTCAGATAAGCAGAAAACTGGGCATGTGTATATTAAATTAAGTACATCAATTGGTGCATCAACTGTTGCAGGTTACTGCCATAATAAGTAGAAAATGCCATTCTGCCCTATTGTGACAAATGTAAAATAAGATTATATTTTTTTACCATTCCCAAAACATGCAAAATAATTTGGTGTCTGAACATGTTGAAAATTGTATAAAAATTTCTACATGCCTTAATTAATATCTGAAATGAAACACATATAAAACCAAGAATGGATTTTGAGATGAATGAGATAAATAATCAAACAGTTCTATTATAGATACTTTTCTTGTTTACCTCGGGCTAATATATACCGGGAAGTGAAACGATAAATTAAATGTACATGTTTCCCTGTATATAGCAACTCCCAAGTTACACCGTATGGTGGTGCGCCTGACAGAGGCGGAACTTACAGATTAGGTAACAGGTAACAGGTTCACCTTTAACGAATCCCTCCTTTTTAGATTAAACACCATCAAATCAAAGCGAATCGAATTTTTGAAAAAAAAACTTTACTTGAAGTCGACTTGTCACAAAACAATAACATAATTTGGTTTTTATAACAGACAAATTCATACATAAAAAGACAATTAGAAAAAAGTAGAAATTATCAAAATATATTCTATACATTATTTGATATTTACTGTATATATGAAAAGCTATTTTTTCATAATGAAAAATACCGTATTTTCGGTTTAACATTAAAATCTGATTTAAAAATATTAGAAAGTCTTAATACAGAATTCATTTATCAGAAAATGATTTCTTAGTATTAGAAATTGATTTTCGAATACCTTATCATCCAAGCGAGCGGTTTGGCTAGCCACAAAACCAGGTTAAACCCACCATTTTTCTTAAAAAGTCCTATACCAAGTCAGGAAATTGGCAAATGTTATCTAATAGTTCGTTTCTGTGTGTGTTACATTATTGTTTGTTTTGTGTTGCACTTCAGTGTTTCTGGGGGGTTCCCCCTCTAGTATTAAATGTGTTTTCCGCAGTTTTAGTTTGTAACCCGGCCGATGATTTGTTTTCTCTCAATCGATTTATGACTTTCAAACATTTTGAAATGTAAATTTATAACAGACAGACAGACCAACCGAGACATCATACATTAGCACACAATAACATATTACAACAGCTTAAAATGAAATGATATTCAAACCAAAGTTCTATTCATACGCGCGTACGGTCCCTCATTGTAGGAGGAAATATTTACAACTGCACTTACGGAAATATATATATATATATTATATAATTTGATATTTCTGAAGACCTGATATCCTGTCAGATATTGTTACATGTAGGTACATCTAGGTACAAATTTCAATGATTAACTTTTTTTAGTATGAGTGCACCAACAGGACTTGTTTTATAACAGTTTGTGTATTTTCATTGAAAATTTTAATCACTTGCGTCCATCTGATAGAAAAAAAATCACTAAACAACGATGTCTACACTTAAAAAGCTTTCGTTATCAATTGTTATCCGAGATGATAAAAAAATGAAGAAAGCTCTTTCGTCTCTCCCTATTTAACCTTCGTAAATTGTTATCATCTAATATATGTAATAATATAATTTCCTTCCCTGTAATTCTTTAAAATGTCGCGTGCATGGTGGATGTTGCTTTTAACAGTCCTGACTTCATGCATTGGTAAAATCGGACCGTTTGCTTCAAGGGAAAAGCGAAGTCCTACTGACACGACTAAAGGTAGTTTAATAATTTGTTTTAGCTTGTATTACGAATTCACGAATGTAACCTACCGAATTAGACTATTTACTGACTTTGTAATAACATAAGCAACACGACAGGTGCTATATTGGTAGTAGGATCTGCTTACTCTTCAAGAGCACCTGAAATCACCCTCAGTTTTTGATGGGGTTCGTGTTGTTGTACCAAGTCAGGCATATGACAGTTGTTGTCCATTCGTTTGATGTGTTCGATCATTTGAATTGCCATTTGATTAGGGACTTTCCGTTTTGAATTTTCCTTGGAGTTCATTATTTTTGTGATTTACTTTTTTTTGGTTAACAATATTTGAAAGAATATTCTTGAATAGTTGACAGGTAAAGTAGTGTTGTAATTGTTCTAATCCTCCCAGTACAGTGGTTCAAACAAAAAACAATTTAACAAAATATTAATGTACAAAGCAATAAACAAAAAAACAATATGATAAACAAAAACAAAATACAATCATTCAATTACAGAATCCTGAATTGGGAACGCGAGTCACCTATAAACGGTGACCGAGTTAAATACTTATAAAGTTGGAGGGTCCAAATCAAGTAATTTAGAATTGGAATTGTCACATATCAAAGACTTTAAAATTGAAATGTTCTGTTTCACCAAGACATAAAGGGGTATTCAACGACTGGACAATTTGATTTGGAGTCAGAGTAATGCATGTGTACGCAAACAGAAATACGTTCATTATAAATTAAGATCGATAAAGTTCTGCAGCTTTTTCATAAATAACCTTAAGAGTAAAATATTTGCAAGTCATAAATATAGGAATATGTGGTATAAGTGTCAATGAGACAACTCTCCAACCAAGTAACAATTTATAAAAGTAAAGTATTATAGGTCCAGGTACGGCCTTCAACATGAAGCTTTGGCTCACACCGCAATTAAGGTATAAGGGGCCCCAAAAAGTACTAGCTAGTGTAAAACCATTCAAACGGGAAAAACAATTAACGGTCTTATCAATATAAAAACACGAGAAACGAGAAACACTATTGAACCACATAAACAGACGACAACCACTGAACATCAGATTCCTAACTTAGGACAGATGCAAACAATTGCAGCATTTCAGTACTGTATGACTTAAGATCAATCTTAAACGTAAGCTGTTTTGTGAAAAGAGTCACCGACTCTATTTGTTTGTCTTGTATAAAGCAGGGGTTATCCATAACATATCTTCTTAAAATGTTATCTCCATGAATATTAATTTTATATGTGTTGCAGTCTTCCAATCAACCAATCAATCTATTAATGAATCAATTACGCAAGCTGACCTAAACATGTTTTTTCGCAGGTCCGATTAACTTTGGACTACTTTTTTATGTTTTTGTTTAGAGATGCTTTATGTGCTTCACTTCCAAACAGATTTGTCGCGATAGTGGCTTAGGTAATATAAATTTGAGTTCACCTTATAGGTATCTTGGTTACATATTTTGACATCTAAAATTACTTGTTAACTTTATTTTAACAGTTTAATCATCATGCTATTGTCATCTGTATATTATTAGTTTCCTTTTGCTTGTTCTCAAGATTTACATAATATCTTAACGCATCAAATTGTATTATCATTATCATTATCCTTTTGAACAGGAACTCAGATATTTACTGCGTGTGATGACACTCTGGAATGCAGTCAAACGTTGTATTGTATTCACGGCAAGTGTCGTTGTGCAGAGGAAGACTACTGGACAGGCAATGTTTGTTCTCCAAGTAAGTGTGTAACAGACCTATACGAATCAGAATTTGTCCGATTTAAATGAACTGTAAATGATTTTCATAGGATACAAATGAATATGTATTTAACATTTGAACTAACAGTGTAACCTATAATATTAGCAATACTAATAATGAAAATTGTGTCAATCCTTCCCTTGCTGATGTCAGGGTAAAAGAGTTATGTTGACCGCTAAAAAGTCTATTTATCTGTAAAATTCGAGAAAATTAATAAAAAAATTGATCAGATATTTATTTTTTGATCTTGAAGAAGTTTCTGTACAATCTTATTCTTATTCCATAAAGGATTAAAATATAAAATGAAGTCTAAAAAACATTTAAACGTATGACTGTCTTTTAATGCTTATTATACAACCAGTTCATTTATTTGCTCAAGATACTCTAATTTGATCATGAAAAGCTTCTGTACAAGTTAAATCAAATTTCAATGAAGATTTGGCAAAGTTAGTATGTCTTAAAAAAATGAACAACCAGACTCTAAATGCTGTGATTAACCGTAAGTTCTATAATCAGCTAAATACAATCAATGTGACGCCGCCAACGTCGAAGACGGAGTGTAGCATCACTAATAAGTCGCCTCCTTGGAAAATTATTGCAGTTGCTCGACAAAAAGAATGCATACAGTCTTGGGCTAGACAAAAGTCAAAAGTGTAACTAAATACATTGCATTGTTTAGCTATATTTTAAACATACCAATGTTGTATATTTTCAGGAACAAATATCAGTGCACCATGTAACACGTCCAATGAATGTTACGGTAAACTATTGTGTCGTGATGGAAAGTGTCAGTGTGAGGCCTACTTATACTGGGATGGTACAAATTGTTATAACAGTGAGTATTAAAGTTAACTAAATTAAATCGGTGTTGACATTCAAAAAAAGTTTAGACGATTGTTCAGTGTGGATATAAAGTGCAAAGTAGAACGGATTATCAACATATAAGTTGGTTTCTGATGACTGACAGAATAATGTTCTATGAATGATCTCAAACGTTTTAATATACATTTATGTTTGAATTTTTAAACATTTTGTCTACAGCTTAATTGATAATGGTTTTCAGGAAAACATGTTATGTGCTGATATCTGAATTGTTACTCTCTAAATTATTCTTTGCTGACAATAATTCATTAAAAGACCTCACATATCAAAGAAGAAACCAACACAAAGGAGAGTAAACTGAGCCTCAGTGTCACCTGACGTTTTCAAAAGAAACTATCAAACCTGAATTTTTTTACGGGATTCCATTTTGGATAAAAAGAAAAAATACAAACTGAAGTCAATTATAATAAAATTAAAATTTTATTTTCAGAGAAAAAATGGAGACAGACGTGTGGTTCTTCGAATGAATGCGTTGAATTACTGCAGTGCTCAGATTCCACGTGTCAGTGTAGGGAAACAGACTTCTGGAATGGTGACAAATGTGTTTCTAGTAGGTCTGAAATAGAGACAGTTATATAAGTTACCATGTTCTAGTATACCAGTATTAATAAAAAAACGAACTCTAAGGGAAATTTAAAAGGGGAAAACCCATAGAAACTGTTGATAAAATGATGAAATGAAACCAAAGTTTTAAATATAAAATTATATCAAGTCTTTTAAAAATCTTCTTTCATTTATTTCAATAGAATGATACCAAAGGGAATTTCTATCTCATTAGCCGAGATTAAACTGAAAACGCCATGGTAGAAAAATAAAACCGCAAACAGACAAACAGACAAACAATGACTTACATAAAACACAACATAGAAAACTTAAAACTCAGTAACACCACTCCCGCCGAAAACTGGGGGTGATCTCTGGATCTCCCGAGGTGTAATCAGATCCTGCTCCATATGTGACTCCAGTCGTGTTGCTCATGTCATACCCGGTAATAAGTCTAAATCGGTAAGTCCCATTCGTGATAAATGGGACGGGATTGTAGTTACGACATTTATAAAATATCCGCTATCATTTAAGAAACGGATATTCCATAACGGTCGATTAGCTCGTACAAATTATTGTACGAAAAAGTAAACCAATAACATCATTATATTTATAGAGAAAGTTGTGTTTGAAAGCTGTGCATCCAGAGAGGAATGCAAAGACCCCATGCATTGTTACAGACAAAGATGTCAATGTTTCAGCTCAGACTACTGGAATGGTTTTTCATGCTTATTAAGTATATACAGTTTAAAAATTAAAATAGCAACAAAACCGCTCCAAGGAAATTAAAAACGGAAAGTCCCCTATTAAATGACAAAATAAAGAGCTCGAACGAATGAAAAACAACTGTCATATTGCTGACTCGGTACAGTCTTTTCCATTAATTGATTTTGTAGCAAAAACAAAGAAATATATTATATTTATGTGTGTTCTGTTTCAGTTTAACGTATTATTTAGTTGTTATGCTATCTCATGCTGATGTTGGGTATCAACATTTCATCAAGTATCTAGTGACTTTGTGGATGATACTTTTGATTTAGAAATTAGACGATTGTTCCTTTGTTTTCGCTTAAAGTAAGACTTTTGAACAGGGTATACTACTGTTGCCTTTATTTATAGTGTTTAGTGTCAATTTTACATATGTTATGAGATATATATTTCTGTTATCAATGTTATAAAATTGAGAACGGAAATTGGGAATATGTCAAAGAGACAACAACCAGACCAAAGAGAAAACAACAGCCGAAGGCCACCATTAGGGCTTCAACGAACGAGAAAAACCTGCATCCGGAGGTGGTCCTCAGCTTTTTCCTGTAATATTGTGGACTAGTTCAGTAAAAGTGGACGTCATACTGAACTCCAAAACATAAAATGAACTAAAATTAAAAAACATAGAAGACTATTAAAGATCAAGGGCTCCTCACTTTGGACAGGCGCAAATGCAGCGGAGTTTAACATGTTTTGCAAGATCTCAACCCAGAGTATAATTCAATATAAAAGAAGTCCGAGACCGACGTCAGAATAGGTAACAAAAGAAACTAAGCAAAATGACAAAGATGCTTAAATTAACAAAGGACTACTAGCAGTTACGGACATACCATCTTCAGACCTCAATTAAACTAATTGAAGTATCTAATATGTAGTATATAATATCTGTTCAAGATGTTATAACGCTACTGATTGACACGAAGTGCTAACAATAACCAACGTCAAATATTTGTAAAATACATATTTCTAATGAACGTATATTTTATCATCATCTAAATACAACCATGTCGTTTGTTAAACATCAAATATTTATTAAAAGAATCGACAGATCATATATGATTACCTTTCAAGTTTTTGTGCACGTCTTTAATAAAGGCAACAGTAGTATACCGCTGTTCGAAACTCATAAATCGATAGAGAAAAAAAACACAAATCCGGGTTACAAACTAAAACGCATGCAATTGCAGACTCTTCGACGAAATTAAAAAGTTTCAAGAAACAGTTTCAGTGTTGGAATTTCATTGTTATGTGTTATCAATGATATTTACATGATTGTCTTCTCCTTTACACAATGCAGGAAAGACGATTAAATCCAGATGTAACACTCATTTGGAATGCAGCGACACTCTTCAGTGCAATTTAAATAAATGTCAATGCTCTATAAATGATTACTGGAATCAAATTTACTGCACGAAAAGTGAGTATTGCTAAAGAAAAACACTATGACTTAAAATTGGTATGGAAATGGGGAATGTGTCAAAGCGACAACAGCCCGACCATAGAGTAGACAATAGACGGTGGCCACCAATGGGTCTTCAATGCAGCGAGAAACTCCCGCACCCGGAGGCGTCCTTCAGCTGACCCTTAAACAAACATGTATACTAGTTCAGTGATATAGGACGTCAAACTAAACTCAAAATTATACACAAGAAACTAAAATTAAAAATCATACAAGACTAACAAAGGTCAGAGGCTCCTAGATGAACGTTTTATTGATCACTCTTTTGTTAATCAATTATAAGGACTAAGGGGGGGGGGGGGTAGGATTAGTAGATCAGGTTAATATAATACTTTCATAATCAATTCAAAACCATAAAGAAAATACTCGCGTAGGAGAGTTGAAAAAAACATGTAAATTAATTTCCTCATTCGACACTTTGTTTTTGTAAAGGTATATTTATTTACGTTGAATATATTTTAGTCAAGGGGGGTGCATAAAGTCTGAAAATTCAGAGCACATTTTAGAGTTTGTGACAAATAAGACTCAATGTATTTATATTTCAAGGAAAGTCAGTGACGATGTCATGCAAGATTGAAAATGAATGTCAGGAAGGTCTCCGTTGTTTGGAGAGTACGTGTCGCTGTCCCACTGCTAAATACCTGAACGACAATAAATGTCTCACTAGTAAGTACGGTATTGTACTTTCGTAATAACATTATGTATTCCTCTACTTGGTTACAATTCAATTGCTATTAGAATTATAGTCTATGAATGATATGATCCGCTCAGTTGTCAATACATAGGCATGAGGAAAATCACGTATGGAATTATTAGCTAAGTATTACTCTTACATATACCACCTAAATTATTAAACGTCTTAACCCTTTTTTTACGTTTTATGAAACAATTGGATATGGAGAAGATAAATTATATTCCAATACATAATGTGAATGGGATATAATCAATCCTCAACGATGAATTTAATAAAAATACAATATGAAACGATTATGCAACCCCGTGAAGAGTGTGTATTAGGGACTTCCCGTTTTGAATTTTCCCCGGAGTTCAGTATTTTTGTGATTTTATTTTAACTGACAAAATGCAATCAATTTTTACTTATAACTACATTAGTTTTAAATGTATTACTGTTATATATTCTTTTTTTCTTTTGATTTGCAGAGAAAGACCTGCATACTGATTGTGAATCATCTGTTGAATGTAAAGATACATTACGTTGCAGTGAAGGAACATGTCGTTGCGATGAGTCACAATTCTGGCACGGAACAACCTGTATTAAAAGTAATAAAAATAATAAAAAAAGTTATCAAAAATGAACGAACTTGATACACGTGGGTAACCTGAATGATAAAATGACTATTAAACAAACTCACAGATACCAAAATTCAAATTAAGTACGCTAAACGCGCGTTTTGCTTACGAAAAACCAATTAACAAAGTTAAAAGGTCCAGACAAAGTATGAAGTTAAATGGAATTAGTGACCCAGAAGTAAAAGGTGAATGATATCAGTTGTGATATGATGCACCACTTGCAGAGTAGCCATTCATTTCCATTTGAACTTTATATATACCTCTTATAAACCAGTTTAAATTTCTGTCTAATATAAATAAACAGATGTGGTATGAGTGCCAATGAGACAATTCTCCATTTAAATGAACCACACCAACAAACGACTACCACTGAAAAACGAGATCCTGACTTAAAACTTATGTTCATCAAACTTCTATCATCTCCTATCCTTAAAATAATTTGTTCATTTGAGTAAAAAAAAGGGGAATTTGAAGTAAATTGTATCAGATGATTGCAATTTTACAACAGCAGCTGAGCGATGAATTTCCTTAACAAAATCATCTAATGATATGTTATGTCGTTTCTTGTCAATTAAACAATATGAAAATGATAAACGATAACTTAGATGAAATAATTAAATTTTGTTTTTAAACAGGGAGACGAAAAGATGAATCCTGCATGTCAACAAATGAATGCAAAGAGAATTTCCAATGTGCCAAACACCGCTGTATTTGTCAAGATACACACTACTGGGATGGCTTGGAGTGTAGTTTAAGTAATTATACTGTATATTCATTAATAATAGTTGGATACCAGTTTTGGGGGATTCAAGAGATACATGTATGTTCAACGAATTACAAATTTTCAAAAGGAATGTATGCAGACTTTGCCAAAACCGCGAAATCAAATATCCACGATAGTGCAAGTTTTTTCAAACCTCGAAAATGTGTTCCCACAAAAATAAATGAATTCACAGTAGTAGGAATTTAGCAGAGCGTGAATAAAAATCGGACGTAAAGAGAGTGGGTGAGGGTTTATTGTTTTAAAGACATCTCAACATGCAGTAAATGAGATTCAAATAGAACTTTAAAACTGATTTGAATCAAGCAAAAATGAAGAAACATATATAAATTGAAAAATAAAAAGTCAATAAAAAATGACGAAAAATACTATTAAACAGAGAGCCACAACTACACAAACTGACAATGCCATTGCAGAAAACGAAAACAAGAGTTAACAAAACACAACATAGAAAAACCAAAGACTTAGCCAGACGAACTGCATAAAAAAATGTACATTTGACTTATAAGCATTAACAAATTTAAACAAAAATATCATGCTGTTTTATTTTTATTTTAGGGAAAACAATAATGGTGTCATGTAATGATTCAATGGAGTGTGCAGACATTCTTCACTGTAAAGAGTCGCTGTGTGACTGTAAAGACATAGAGTACTGGAATGGGTCTCGATGCGAGACAAGTAAGTAAAAGTCTTAAATACAGCTTTTGTTTCAGTTTGATTTATTACTTTACATGTCATATTTTACGACATGAGTCATTTATATTTGATTCATAGAGTTCAGCAATAAAAACCTTTTTATTCAAAGCCATGTGAAATGAAAATGATGAACCAATTCTGACAGTTTCAAAACCCTTCGTTGTCTATAACAGCATCTTAATTTTCTTTTAGTATTTATCGGGAAAAGTAATTTGTTATGTAAAAAGTAAAACAGCTAAACTCCTGAACTCAAAGGAAAATTGAAAACTAGAAGTCCATTATCAAATGTAAATGTTTAAAGCTCAAACACATGTTACATTTCCAATTTCCAATAGAAAAAAATGGTCATTAACTCTTTGTAGGAGTTTCTTTTTACGTCTAAATTCTTAATGGTCTTCCTGAAACAATTCTGATTTAAAGTAAACGTTATGATTAGACTTCTTGAAACCTGCAAGGATTATTTTCTGATTGTTTTATATTTTTATTTTTCCATCAATTGGACACAATAAACAACTGCTGCTATGCTAGAAAGTTTTCTGTCATAGTTATATCATATATCGATCCTGCTTTCTTAACATTATTATGATTAATGTTTTAGAGAGTTAGCTTTTTATAATATTATTGTCAAGCCAAATAACGATTATGATAATAGTTTCTGTGTTCAAAGAAAATGTCGAGCGGTAATGATTTCATATGGACACATATCTTCTTTTACATCTTAGAGTCCACCTGTTGGAGATGAAATGTGTAGGTGTTTTCTATGGTGTGTTCGGTCTAACGATTCACACGAGTGTGTGTTGTCAGAAAACCTTGTAAGTCCCCATCACATGCTGTGCTTTAACTTTGGCTGACTTTCTTGAAGTCTGCGCTCTTTCATTGTGGTTTTTCATTTAAATATATTGTTTATTTTGGAGGAATGGAGTGTCGGGAATTGAGAAGTGGTATTTTTGGAGATAAATTCTGTCATCACTGTTCATATTTAATATATTGGACTAAAAAATCATTTATTTATCCATTTTCAGGAAAAGATGTCAGCAAGAAATGCTTTGAAACAAAAGAATGCCAGGATAGCCTGTATTGTGCTCGCAATATCTGTCAATGTCCAGCTACAGACTTTTGGAACGGGTCTCTGTGTGTCCTAAGTACGGTAGATTAATGTTAAAGTAAACTTATATATTAGTTGTTCATAGAGAAAAAAAACAAGTTTGAAATATCATTAATTCAGAGAAATGAATAGCATAAAGGAAATTCTAATAAAAAGAAACTACACTAACAAACTGTTCTAAATGAAAAGAGAAGAAGAGAACGACAAATATCCAATATCACGATATTTTTGCAATTTTACACATAAACATAAGCAAAATTATAAGTGGAACACTCTACAAGCCCATTCTCAAAACAATATTCGTAAATCTGAAATTTGAAATGAACAATATAATGAAGATATAAAAAAGAAGATGTGGTATGATTGCCAATGAGACAACTATCCACAAAAGACCAAAATGACACAGACATTAATAACTATAGGTCACCGTACGGCCTTCAACAATGAGCAAAGCCCATACCGCATAGTCAGCTATAAAAGGCCCCGATAAGACAATGTAAAACAATTCAAACGAGAAAACTAACGGCCTTATTTATGTAAAAAAAAAAGGAACGAAAAACAAATATGTAACACATAAACAAACGACAACCACTGAATTTACACGCATTAAAACTGTGTTAGATAAAGGCAACAGTACTATACAGCTTTTCAATAGTTATAAATCGATTTAGCGAAAACAAACCCAGGTCACCAACCAAAACTAAGGGATATCAACTTAAAGAGGAAAACAGCATAACAACAAATAGTTGTAGAAGGTACTAGGCTTATAATTTGATTCGCCGACGCACGTTTTGTTTACAATAACTCATTAGTGACGCTCAGATCAAAATTATAAGAAAGCCAAACAAGTATAATAATGAAGAGCATTGAGAAAACAAAATTCCGAAAACACAGAACTGCTAAAAAAAAACAAAAAAACCAACAACATACATTTTGGCAAATTTGATAAAAACAGCCATTTTCCTGATTGTTTGTACGATTACAAATACTACAGATACTATAGATACTACATATACAGTTCAGACGGCCTCATATCTTGACTTACATCTAGAAATTGACAATGAGGGTCGGTTTACACAAAACTTTACGACAAAAGAGTTGATTTCAGCTTTCTAATTGTGAACTTTCCATTTCTAAGTAGCACCATTCCAGCAGCACCGGCAAATGAGGTATATATCTCCCAATTGATACGATATTCCCTTGCTTGCATTTCCTGTCATGATTTTCTTGATAGAGGGTTGCTGCTCACAAGGAAGCTATTAAAGCACGAGTTCAAAATGGTGAAGTTGAAATCATCCCTTCGTAAATTTTACGGACGCCATCTGGAGTTGGTTGACCGTTTCACAAATTATATCGGATATGTTCCTTACGTCGTTATTACAATCCCCTTCCCTTTTATGAAATGTGACCTACCGAATTAGACTATTTACCGGATTTGTTATCTCATAAACAACACGGCGGGTGCCAAATATGAAGCAGGATCTGCTTACCCTTCCGGAGCACATGAGATCACCCGTAGTTTTCGGTGGGGTTCGTGTTGCTTATTCTTATTTTTCTATGTTGTGTTATGTGTACTATTGTTTGTCTGTTTGTCTTTTTCTTTTTTAGCCATGGCGTTGTCAATTTATTTTCGATCTATGAGTTTGACTGTCCCTCTGGTATCTTTTGTCCCTCTTTTACCGTTATCAAGAGTACATTGACTATATAATGTGCTATAGTTCACATTGATTAAAATGTTTTAAACCATTGGTATGTACTTGCTAAACATATCTGTTCAAATTTACTATCATAGGTATCTGGTAAAGCTCAATGATCGTTTGTAACACTTATTTGAACACCTTTACATGATACTTGTAGTATGAAAAAACTAATAGATATTGTTTTAATATAAATTAGTAAACATAAGGCATTATGTTTTAGAAACAAAATTGAATGGAACGTGCAAATCTCCAACGGAATGTGGTGACACCTTACAGTGCACAGATAATGTATGTGTGTGTTGTGAAACAGACTACTGGGATGGACAATATTGTGTCAAACGTTAGTTTTTGTTTATGCTTATTATACAGTCTTACGAATTGAATTTGGAACAATTGTGTGTTGCATAAATAAAAAACACTTTACCTGCTCAAGTTTTCCAAAATCTAAAAAATAATTTACCGATATTCAAATGTTTTTCAGTCCTTTGGAAAGACACAAATTTCGATTTTTAATTGCATGAGGGAATCGCATAAGTTTAAACGATCGTAGGGTCTGTTACGATGTATGAAATTGTTTATCTTTATAATGAAATTAAAAGAAAGTACACATGATTTATAATGAACACCACTTCAACAAATGTTTTACAGTTTTATTGTACATATTGCCTGTTTAATTAAAAAGAATTAGTCTATGGAAAACGTCTTCTTTTATTACATATAATTTATACTCATATCTATTTACAAAAATACAGGAAAAGGATATAACAGTTTATGCAGTAATCATTCAGAATGTATGAAGGAGTACACTTGTACAAACAACTGTGTGTGCTTTGATACTGCATATTGGAATGGTCATACATGCGGTGAGTTAAGTAGATAGTAATCTAAGGCTCATAAATATGAAAATACATATTTAAGTATGTATAAACTGGATACAAAATGTAAATGAATATAACAAAACAAATAAACAAAAGCTAACTCTCTCTGATATTGCACACATAGTGACATTACTTCTTTGTTTTTCTCATCAATATGTTCATTGAATGGTGTACTTAGCACTTCTTAAGGAATAGATAAGTCTTTCTGTATTGAGAAAAACCTTTCGGAGATTTTAGACTTCAATGGTTTTTGACATAGTATTTTCTTAAGCATTGTAACTTTTTTATTCAAGCGTTATGAATTAATTAATTGTGAATGGAACGCTCGTCTGGCGTACAAAACTATCAGCCTAGTACCATTGATGAGATTTTCTTACTTACAATTGAAACATTTAAATATTTTATTGTGGATTTTTTTTTATTACATACATGTAATGTCATATTGGGGTCTTTTGTTCTAGTACAACAAATTGAATGTGAAGACGTCCAATCTGACTGGGATGGTGCATATATTGTAAGGCCAATCGGAAGTCCGTCCCCAGTTAAAGTATACTGTGTCATGAAAGAAAGTGAAAAATGGACGGTAAGTCTAACCACTAACATGTATAATTACTTGTTTAGTCATTGGTGTGACAAATCACAAGCAAAATTTGTATATTATTGTTAGATTTCTTGTGTTTCAAATGTTAAGCACCATTTAGTTTTTTTTTAATTCCCTACTTTAGACTAAAATGGACCCAAAATAGAAGCCTAATCCAAATGCAAGTCCTGTTATGATGTCTGTTTTTTATTTGTTTTTTTTTTTTTGAGGGGGCGTATTGTTATTAGCCAAACAATTATTGATATTATCCATTTCCGTTTTAAAGGTTATACAGAGAAGGCAAAGTAGCACAGTAAACTTTTACAGAGGCTGGTCAGATTACAAATCTGGATTCGGAGATGTGGAGGGCAATCATTGGCTTGGTAAGACAATGTCGGTGTTTATACACATTTGTGTTTTTTAAAAATCACCAAACATAGTTAGATTCATGTGCATCAATGTTTCGCCATGAAAAACTATTCAACTCTATTTTCAAAATCGACATAATGAAAAAGTGCTTTGCTATCGTGTCAATTTACAATTTTACTGTCAAAACAAACGCAGTGCGTAATATATTTGAATTTACAATTTAAACATGGTGTTTGTTTGCAAAATATATACTCACTTGAAGATCACCCTAGTATTATGAGTATGTAAAAAGTAAAATACCAAACCCTTAGGAAGAAGAAAAACGTAATCAAATGTGCAAAATCAAAAGTTGAAACACATCAAACGAATAGATAACAATTGTCACATTCCTGAATTGGTACAGGCATTTTTTTTATGTAAAAAAGAACGGATCAAATACAGGTTATGTTTTAAATCATTCTGCTATTTTTTATCATTTAAATGCAGGAAATGATAATATCCACTACATATCCTCTAGTGGGCCTCATGAGTTACGTGTTGAGTTAAAGGATTGGAATGGATTAACTGCCTATGCTGAGTATTCAACACTTATAATTGGGGATGAAAGTAGCAAATACGTGCTTGCAGTCGGTGGATATTCTGGAACAGCTGGTAATATTGTACAAACATGTTAAAAACCTTTTTCAGGTTGTTTTCGATTTATGAGCGTATGTCCCTTAGTATCTTTTATCTCTGTTTTAAGGAAAACAGATAAAAAGTATGTTCTTAAAAAAACAAAGAAAATAAAATAAACAATACTCAATAGTCTGCACATAAATCGCCCATTTAGCAAAATGGACAACACAAAAGAAATTGTGAATAAACACCTCTTATTCCACTATGGTTACTGGTCATATTATTTCGTTATTGTCATTTACAAGGAAAAAGGGAAGGATTATGGTTATGCCAAATTGAGTATAACCTTGATCATCTGTAAAGAATTGACTAATAGAAGTTATTTAAACAATTTAAGTTGTAAACGTTTGTCCTCCAAATCTTTCTTCAACGTTTTATAAAATAGTTCAAAACATCTTGTTGTTGATGATGCAAGTCCTCGATACTGGATAATGACATCTGAATTTGACAGTGAAAAATATCCCCCAAATTTTTTAGTCATATACAATTACAAAATTAGCCAGAAAACGACTTCGGACCATACATGACTGCTTGGTCCTTCTTGACTATCGGGGGGGGGGGGGGGGGGGGGTCATGTAGGCTTGACATTGGAATAATTGTTACAAATAACAATTAATGATCATATTGGTAATTATATAATGGAATAAATATATTAAGCAATAGATAGTCTGTTCACCATTCCTCACATAGAAATAAATGGAGGAATGAAATACCAAGTTTGATCACAACACACCGTAGACGCGGGCTTTTGTCATTGTGAAAGTTCCTCCATCAGTATATTGTCTTTCGTGAAGATTCCTGTATAATACTGATATTTTCTTACGATCAACCAAATACTTAACTTTCGAATATATAATTGTAAATTTATAAACTCTTTGAAACTTTCATCCTTCTGCTGTCAAAACCATCATGATGGCAAATACAAGCTGCAGAATACCTTATCAACTTAGATATCAATACTATGCACGTAGATGCTCTTATGGCCTTCTGAAGAAAGAAGTTCACATAGTGAACTTTGAAGCAATACATGTTGTCGAAAGATTTTGTTCAAACCCAACCCTTAGTGACAATTCATCACAGTCAAGATAATATGATTTTGTGGCCAATACGATATGGACTTTATTTGTTGTTGAAGGCCGTAAGATGACCTATAGCTGTGAATTTCTGTGTCATTAGGTCTTATTGGCAATTATACCACATCTTCTTATAGATAGAAGAAGATTTAATTATTTTTGCAGTATCTTTAAGTTTGCAGTTGCATGGGAAGCTGCAGTAAAGAAGATACAGTAAAGGAGTCACAGTATTTAAAATACATAATAAGTAGCACCTGTATGAAATTGCCTCCTATTGGTTTCCAATAGATGCTGACTATATGTTGGCAAAAACACTCTGATTCAGTAAAACAAATGAAGCTCTGAGTAGTGTAGTTTCAAATATTTTTTTGACAATTCAAAAAGTTACGAATGTTGTTAGTTTTTGTGACTTACCTAGTCATTTTAATTTTTCTGATTATTTATTTCGTGTAGACAACTCGTGTTTCACAAAGTAGCTCCATCGGATATTCACGATACCATATGTCTTTTGTGAATTTATTTAGGACTTATTACATTAATTCCAAACATACGTGTTATTAAACGTGTTGTTTTCCATTTTTTACATCTTTGGTCGATACCTCTGCTGGAGGATTATCAGTCCCCGAGGGTATCTTCAGCTCAGTGGTCAGTACTTCGGTACTGACATGATTTAACAAACTTTTCTAAAATAATCCGTTTATGAATTTTAAAATTATTAAGAAACTAAGATTTCAACTCCCTCAGGCAAAGTTTACTTTAGACGAATTTGGCTATTCATTTTAGGTATTTTTTTTGGTCATATAGCTCTTTAGAAGAAGTGAACTTTGAAGCAATACATGTTGTTGAAAGATTTTGTTCAATCCCAACCCTCAGTAACATTTCATCAAAGTCAAGATAATATGATTTTGTGGCCAATACGATATGGACTTTATTCGTTGTTGAAGGCCGTAAGATGACATATAGCTGTGAATTTCTATGTCATTAGGTCTTATTGGCAATTATACCACATCTTCTTATAGTAGAAGATTTAGTTATTTTTGCAGTATCTTTAAGTTTGCAGTTGCATGGGATAGCTGCAGTAAAGAAGATACAGTAAAGGAGTCACAGTATTTAAATATCATAATATAAGTAGCACCTGTATGAAATGTGCCTCCTATTGGTTTCCATAGGACTGCTGACTGTATGTTGGCAAAAACACTCTCATTCAGTAAAACCAAATGAAGCGTCTGAGTAGTGTCAGTTTCAAATATTTTTTTTGACAATCAAAAACAGTTTACGAATTGTTGTTTAGTTTTTGTGACTTACCTTAGTCATTTAAATTTTTCTGATTATTTATTTCCGTGTAGACAACTCGTATTTCACAAATTAGCTCCATCGGATATTCACGATACCATCTGTTTTTTGTGAATTTATTTGGGACTTATTACATTAATTCCAAACATACGTGTTATTAAACGTGTTGTTTTCCATTTTTTACATCTTTGGTCGATACCTCTGCTTGAGGATTATCAGTCCCCGAGGATATCTTCAGCTCAGTGGTCAGTTCTTCGGTACTTACATGATTTAACAAACTTTTCTAAAATTATCCGTTTATGAATTTTAAAATTATTAAGAAACTAAGATTTCAACTCCCTCAGGCAAAGTTTACTTTAGACGAATTTGGCTATTCATTTTAGATATTTTTTTTTGTCATATAGCTCTTTAACGGGTTCGATACTTATACATCTTCGGATTTCAAATGTTTGTCTTTGAGCGTTCCTGATGAAGGTAAATCCAGAAAAGCGCTTCGGACGCATTAAATTATTAAACGCGTTGTATTCCATTTTTTGTATACATAATTCAATTTTGAAAGTACAATGATACTTTCATGCAAACACCATATACCACGAGCATTTGTAATCTTGATAAGAACATCTTGAAATATTGGAGATGCTCACAAATGAGTTTACGCCGAGTTTTAAATATTATTTGTAAAATGGTTACCTAACGTATTTTTGACTTAAATTATAAAATATCTCCAGCGGTAAGTTTAACGTGTTAATGTAATGGGTATTGTTGACTTGACAATATCTATCTAATTCGCCGAGTTGCAGGAGACAATTGATTATTTCAGCCCCAAAAAAACGTAAGGTAGCCATTTTACCAATAATACTCATTCAAAGAAGCCAATTACAATTAATTTTCATCTGATCGTGAAAAATGCTCACAACATAAAATAATTTCATTCCAAATGCAAATTCTAAAAACATCTGTGTAAAACGTGTGCAACCGTAACGATGAAAGTCTTTTTATGAGCGCCAAAGTCAAGTACTGACACAAATAACATGGGCTAAACGAGGCGTTGAACTGGACACTTTGTCGGAATAGGTCAAACTAATCAGGTATCTGATAAAAGTTCGCATTCAGAAGTTGACAAAAAGTGTGAATGATCAACCAAAGTTCGTTTTTAGAGACAAAGAGGCTGTGAAATGCCTATCATCTCTACACGATGAGTATGATGTTGTTCCAGTGACAACAGCTCCAATTGATATTGTCTTTGTATGTAAATTGTACTACTACGAGTGTCATATATAAAGGTAAGGAATAACTAAGCACTCAGCTAATCCCACACACAAAAATATATAATTTGAAAATGATGAGATTTTTGCGAATCATAAATCATTCATGGCTTTAATGAACATTACATTGGACAACAAATCGAAAGACTTCCTTTATTAGTATTATATACATGAACTTTACAAAATTCCTTACAAACAACGGTACATTGCCTGCTGTTATGCATGTTCGACTAAAGAATTGTTCATAAGATTGACAAACATTCTGTACGCGATGATAGAGGGTCATGGTACTGTGAAACTGTTTACTCGCGTAGTGGTATAAACCATATTTTGATTCTAAAAAAACTCTTCCTTAAGAACTTCTGGATAATTATAAATTTAGAACTTTTTCTGAAATTAGTTCTGTCAAAACTTTTGAATTTCCAACTCGGTATACCACAGTTCCCCATGTGAAATTGAAAAATCGTCTAAAAGAAATAATCAACAATGCTTTTCAACATTACAAGGGTAGCATACGCTATTAATGTATTACTCATGATTACTCTTGAATACCATTCGGCATATTTTGTTAATAGTGAACAGGAAGGTTAAACATGCTACACAGAGAAACAAGTGATCAGTATGTTGGAGTTTCTTATTGACATATTTGTTGAATTTGGAGGTAGACCTTTTCATCAAATTGTCGACATTCATATTGGAACGAGCTGTGCGCTTCTCCTTGTCGATCTCTTCTTATTTTCCTATGAATCTAAGTTCCTTCAAACACTTATCAAAAACAAGAAAACCAAAGAAGCCATGTCATTTCATTTCACATTCAGAAATTTGATGATGCTCTTTCCATTAACAATCCAAACTTTCTTTTTCTGATTGGGTTCCATTAATATACCTCACTAGAACTAAAAATTATAGAAACAACAAACTTTTTGAACTTAATTTACCCCACCTATTAAAGTACAATAAACCAACTATACCTGCATATGGGATAAACATTGCCCAACTTATTCGTTATTCAAAACATGCAGCAACTACTCAGACTTTTTAAGACATCACCAGTGTCTGAGTTGTAAGTTGATGACCCTTTGGTATGTCAGAGAACATCACGTCCTTATTCTAAAAAAATTCATCGGAAGATACCAAGGCTTGATGATATATAATCCGTATCAACTTCACAAATAATACACGATGGTCTTTGAGTATAGATTCTGAGTACTGACGCTGTTTATAATTTCAATAACATGTTATTGTATTCTTTTATATGTCTGCATGACTATAACTTTCGCTGTTTATTCTATTTTAGTTTAGTGTTATCCATTTGAAGTGGCTCTGTACTTATACATCCCGTTATTGTATTCTTGTCTATCATTTTTGCTAATATGCTTTGTCTATATGCCTTGTTGTGTATCTTTGGTTTCTGTACTAAAACATCTCTTTATTATGTTATAGGGCCATGGTTAATGAATGTTTATAAACCTGTATTTAAAATTGAGAAATGAAATGGGGAAAATATTTTTATTTTTTTATTTTATAGTGGTTAAGATAATTACACAAAGTTTACAGCTGTCATTGTAATTTTAAACTGTAATGTATGTTTGTTCATTTACACATTTTTTGTCAAAATAATTTAATAGTATGCGACTGTCATTCAAGTGAGTAGTTGAGCTAGCTATAAAAAGTTTCACCCACTATCTTCTACATCTACATAAGGAAATGCCTGTACCAAGTCAGGAATATGACAGTTGTTGTCCATTCATTTTTTTTATGTGTCCAAGCTTTAGACTTTGCTATTTGAATAGGGAATTTTCATATTGAGTTCAGTATTTTTATGATTTTACTTTTAACATAAAAGAAATTGTTAAATCAAAGGTCTAACTACAATAATAATAACCTTGGTATTATAAAAAAAATCTAAAATCAATAACCAGGGCGAATATATATCATACTTAGTTTTATTAATAGTCCAACCTTTTATACAAAAGCATGCTTTCATTAATATTTATATTTGTTTTATACAGGAGATTCCTTACAGCACAATAATGGCCACACATTCCAAACAAAGGATGTAAACACCGGTTATTCAACATCATGTCAGGGTGCATGGTGGTACGCAGGATCATGTTCCTATACAAATCTTAACGGGCAATATACTAGAGGAAATCTTTATTATGGACAACAACAAACGTCAACCTCAATGACATGGTATCATTGGAAAAATAATTTTATTGCGCTGAAAGAATCAACCATGATGATCAGACGTAAATGATAGAAACAATGAACTGCAGTTTTCATTTAGTTCGAAGATTTATAAGTTGGGACAGTTGACTTATTATGAAATGGGTGCAAATAAATCTTTTGTTATGTAGCAATATAATTAAAAAATAATTGTTTATACATTATAAATTGACATCGGGGTTTCAATCACAAAATAAGACGTACAATTTCAACTCATTG
This sequence comes from Mytilus edulis, assembly GCA_019925275.1. NCBI lineage: Eukaryota > Metazoa > Mollusca > Bivalvia > Mytilida > Mytilidae > Mytilus > Mytilus edulis. The sequence continues at coordinate 79,638,346 of CM034359.1, forward strand.
AGTGATTGATCCTAACCTTTTTTTGTTCTCCAAAGAAATTTCAAAATTTCAAAATTATTCCGATTTGATGTGTGGTTTACTGAATTAATGTTTCACGCAACATTTATAACAACACACTGATCTAAACATTTATATTTTTTTGGGGCTCATATATGAAAATGGCATTATTTTATGTAAGGTTTGTATTCATCGATCTGACCATATATACCGATTAATCTTGTTTGTTCATAACTCTTTTGTATGCAATTTTTGGTTATATGAACTAAATTCAAAAATCCGTAGATTTATCATTTGAAATTAGACAGCATTTATCATAAACAAAAGTCCAGGTACGAAACCTAATATAGGCCATCGTAAGGTTTTAAGTGATCTATGTAGAAAACTATATATTATTAGGGGATATTTTTGTTTAGGTCGGATGAGAACAAATGACTACCATCGTAAAATGTTGGGGCAGGTACATTCAGAGTGTCGGTGTCGGTGTCGAACATATTTGTGAGGAATAAAACCACACCTAAAACAATTTTAAAACAAATGTTGTTGCTTGCAAAATTAACCACCAAAATGAATATGATAAGTATTATAAAGAAAAGACAAAAAAAATCCTTTTGAGTAAATTTTGCATGTCATATGTTTCATCTATCTTCAAGCGTTTCTACATCGTTTATCATGTGTTTATCCGTTCTAAAATCAGTAATGATATTGTTAGACCTCCAAAAAACACTTATGGAGGTTAATTTTGATTAGAGGTAATGATTGAAAGACTTTTTGAAATGACCAGGTGTGGAATAAAATGAAGGTCAATGGAAGGAGGCCTTGTATCTTTTCGTATGTCACTCAAGATCGCATTTACTGATTTACTTTTCAAACATTATATGAATATAGTTATCAAATGTACCAGAATTATAATTTAATACGCCAGACGCGTGTTTCGTCTACATAAGACTAATCAGTGACGCTCAGAACAAAATAGTTTAAAAGCCAAACAAGTACAAAGTTGAAGAGCATTGAGGACCCAAAATTCCAAAAAATAGATAAACCTACTTTGAAACGATAACTGCATTTGAATTTATAATAGATAACATGTTTGCACGCTGTAGAGATCCGTATATAGTCAAGTTATCCAAAAAATCCAAATGGGGGACTAACTATGCAGCACTTATTGCGGTCCCGTTGCTGTATTGTTACATGTTTCAATTTATGACAAAAATTACCCATCCAAACAACATCTGATACAAATATGTAATAACACTTTTCAAGTAAAGATGATGTATGGTGCTATCACTATGTATGACTTAAGTATGAACTCTAAAGAGATTTATCCTGCTGACCTGACTTTATATGAAGCTAAAACTTACAATGCACACTGCCCTTTTCTGGATCTTGATGTATATATCTTGAACGGGAAGCTTTATATAAAAAAATACTTTTGACTTTTTAACATTGTATGTTAGGAATGAGAAAATAATTTGTAAAATTTGTAAACGTTTGTGTGGCATATAAATTGAAAACGTTTTTTCTGATCACAGTATAGTTCAAATTCGGTCTCGCATGATAGTAACATATTACAGAAATCTTCATCGGCTAAGAAACCAAGAAAAATACTAAAGGTAATAGGGTTTATACATAGTAACTCATAAACGTTCTGTTTTAAACATCTCGCATCCATAATGAGATTTTTGGTAGCATACTTAGAGAATAATCTTTGCACACACTTTAGGGTTGGGTAAAGCAGGATAAACACCTGAGCATATTGTATAGGAATATATCTTGCCCTGTTAGTTTTTATGCCGAATTGAGATTTCGCGGGTGAAAAAGAAAAGCTCCATGATTTGTTATATTGTTCACATATCACCAGCCGAGTAGTCAGCACTTTTGTGCTGACATGAATTATCATTGATATGGTTATATTTATAAATTTATTGTTTACAAAATTTTGAATTTTTGAAATACTAAGGCTTTTCTACCTAAGGCATGGATTGCCTTAGCTGTATTTGGCAAAAATTTTAGGAATTTTGGTTCTCAATGCTCTTCAACTTCGTACTTTTTTTTGACATTTTTAACTTTTTTATGGATTCGAGCGTCACTGATGAGTCTTTTGTAGACGAAACGCGCGTCTGGCGTATATACAAAATTGAGTCCTGGTATCCATGATGAGTTTATTTACTACCTCTTGGTCGATGCCACTGCTGGTGGAGATTTATTTCCCCGAGGGTATCACCAGCCGAGTAGTCAGCACTTTTGTGCTGACATGAAATATCATTGATATGGTTATATTTATAGATTAACTGTTTACAAAATTTTGAATTTTTGAAATACTAAGGCTTTTCTACCTCAGGCATAGATTACCTTAGCTGTATTTGGCAAAACGTTTAGGAATTTTGGTTCTCAATGCTCTTCAACTTCGTACTTTTTTCGGCATTTTTAACTTTTTTTTTAATTCGAGCGTCACTGATGAGTCTTTTGTAGACGAAACGCGCGTCTAGCGTATATACAAAATTGAGTCCTGGTATCTATGATGAGTTTATTGATACCATGTCTTGGATTCGTGAATTGTGGCAAGAAGCAGAAATTTTATCAGCCTGAACGGAGGAACTACTATTTATCAGGAAGATTGAATCTTTGTTGCTAGAGTCAAGTTCATTAATCAAATCGTTTATAAAGATCATATTTATTTTGACAGACAAGGTACATCATTGACAAAAACCACGGGTCAGCCTTAACCATGTCGACAGTTTTCCACCAGATAGCAAAGTACTTGATGAATCTGTGTACATCAAATAGTAGCCATAATTTTCCGGTTGCACCATATTCAAAAAGTTTCATACGTAATCCATCAAGTGAAGAAAAGTAACTTCATAAACGTTGAATGAATCATATAAACTAGACAGAAGTTTTTTGTAAGCTACATTTTGGACATTCAGAAAGTCAGTACGCAATGATGAATAGCAAGTCAGCCGTCATCTCGAAGTCATCTTTGTGATAATTGGAACAAACGAGGTGCCTTTGTATGAGTTTGTATCTGTTTTTGACTGGTCACCACCTTTATAAAGAAGTTTTATCATATTCTTTCTCCAGTCGTGCGGAGAATACGAACATTTGATACACCAATTGAAAAATGAATTAAAAAGTATAATCACAAAAATACTGAACTCCGAGGAAAACTCAATCGGAAAGTCCCTAAGCAAATGGCACAATCAAATGACAAAACACTTATAATGAATGGACAACAACTGTTATATTCCTGACTCAGTACAGGCAATTAAGTGTTTTATCAGTAAATTACCACAATATCGTATGTGATCGTAAAACAAACCCTTGTGCATGGCCGCAATCTTTGTTGTTTTCAAGTTTTTAATAAATTCCATTCACATCTGATAATGTAAATGTAATGTTGTTCTGATCACGTTTGACAAGTTTGCGAATAGATGATAGTTTTTCGTCAATTTGAGTTTCATGCTTTGGGCCGTATATGCCGATGGAGACAATACATCTTGGAAATGAGAGAGCCATGTAACATTTCAGTAACTAGTACAAGTAGTCTTTTGTTAATTTGTGTACCATAATTTATGTATGCTATTACTCATGTGTCGAGTCGAGAACATATACCGCTGTGTTTTTGTTTTGAAAGAAAAAAAGGAAACTCTCTCACATTTAATGCATTTGAAAATCCTTTCCCCGCGTAGTTGTATTTTATAATAGGTTGCAATTCTGTAAATATATATAATGCAGTTTAGCAAAAGAACTTCGTTTATGGCTAAACTATACAACCATTTCTATAAAGTTGTGTAAAACTCATTATATAAACCAGAATTGATTTTTTTTAATTCTGCCAAATGCATGTTTCGTCTACAACGAATAAAAAAGTCAAAAACTATTATATTTTAGTAACCTGTGATCTCCTTAATTTTATTTCAAACTCTGATGTGCTACATTTTAGTAATTTATTTTCTGACGCCCACTGTCCTTTGGACATTTCTATAAACATCATCAATACTAAATGTACATGAAATGCATGTAACCCTCGAACGGATATTCAACAAAAAAAAGAACAGATCAAGAAGTGGAATTTAGCTAAAGCGTATGAATTTAATGAATACTTAGATCTTGTAAAAATTGAAACTATTGATAATGCTTTGGATCTACTAAAACATGACCATGTTAACCTGAAAAATATTAATGATACTATATGGGATAATGGTGATATATTTGTCAACGCCGCAAAGCATACGTTTGGAACTTACAATCCAAAAAAATCTGATAAACGAACCTACAATGTGCAAAAAGGGAAATCGAACCATGGTTTGACAACGAATGCAGACAAAAAAGAAAAAAGACAAGGCGCACTCAAAGATTATACAGACTATGTTAATCAGAAGAAAATAAAAGAATTAAAAACCAAAGCGAAAAAGAAGATAAAAAGATCTTTAACAAATGTATTACAAAATATAGGATCGAAATGAGAAATAAAATTAAAAATTTGAAAACAAAAAACCCAAAGGAGTATCAGAAATTACTGAATGGTGGACATAAACAAAAACAACCAAATATACCTATACAACTCCTATATGACTTCTTTAAGGAATTAAACGAGACAACTAGCAACGATGAAAATGGAAATACACAACAAAATGATCATGATGATACCAATGTACAAAAAGAGTCGAACGAAATTATTAATGATGTAATAACAGCAAAAGAGATATTGAAATGTATAAAGAAGCTTAAAAACAATAAAGCTAGTGGCGCTGACCTTATTATTAATGAATACATAAAATCAACAGCTAACAAAATTATAAATGTATATGTGAAATTGTTTAATATAATTTTTAATACTGGAATTATACCGGAAAGCTGGCTCCCTGGAAATATAAATCCGATGTACAAAAACAAAGGAGATGTAGAGGATCCGAATAATTTTAGACCAATAACAATCGTGAGCTGTTTAGGGAAATTATTCACGTCTGTCTTAAATGAAAGATTATCCACTTTCATTGAATCTTTTTCTATTCTTCATAATAACCAGAGCGGATTTAGAAAAAAATACTCCACCACTGATTATTTATTCATATAACATTGTCTTTTTGAAATGATAAAAAATCGGGGGAAAAAACTATTCTGCGACTTCTTCGACTTCTCAAAGGCCTTCGATACTGTCTAGAGAAATGTACTCTGGTATAAAATGAAATTGAATGACATCAATGGTAAAATGTATAATGTGATAGTAAATATGTACAATGGTATCAAATCACGGATAACATATAACAATGAATCTTCAGTATTTTTTTCTTGCAATATTGGCGTTGGACAGGGTGAAAACCATTATTTTATTCTTTATAAATAAATGATTTAACAGATTATTCGAATAGCAAAAATATTAATGGCTTTTCTTCCATATCTGAATGTTTGGAAAATGATCTCAATGTGTACTTAAAATTATTCATTCTACTTTCTGCTGATGACACCGTCATTATGTCAGAGAATACAGACGATCTGCAAAATCAATTAGATATATTTAGTGAATACTGTGATATTTGGAAATTAAAAGTTAATCTGGCAAAAACAAAATTTATGATATTCTCAAAGAGAAGACCTCCTGGTAACGTACATTTCTTGTACAAAGGAAACAAACTAGACATGGTAAAGGAGTTCAATTATTTAGGTATAAATTTTGCCAGGACAGGAACATTTACAAAAGCAAAGAAAAAAATTGCCGAAAAAGCAACGAAAGTCGTGTATGGCATTATACAAAAAAGCCGTCTATTAAACCTTTCAATAAAATGCCATCTTGCTCTGTTTGACAAAATAGTTAAACCTATCTTTCTGTATGGATGTGAAGTTTGGGGATCTGAGAAATACGATGTCATCGAACAAGTTCACCTTAAATTTCTAAAACATTTATTGAAAAAATCAACACCAAGCATAATTGTGTATGGTGAAACGTGCAAATACCCACTTTACATCAGCATAAAATGCCGAACTATTTCGTTCTGGTGCAAACTATTTTCAGACGAAAACAAACTGTCTTCATTAAGTTATAAGACTGCATATTACCAACACTGTTTGAAAAATCGAAGTATCAAATTGATCAAATATGTTCAAGATATTCTTAACACGAGCGGGTTTTCAAATATTTTTCAACTACAAAATGGACATTTCTCAAAGTGGCTTAATCAGAGCATCACAATGAGGCTAATCGACCACTACAAACAGACATGGTACTCTTCAATACAAGACTCACCAAAATGCATGAACTATAAACTGTTAAAAAAACATTGGAGTTTTAGAACTACTTGAATATTCTTGAAGATAAACATTTGTTTACATTATGTAAATTCAGACCCATGCGTTACCTATAGAAAACAGAAGTTGGCAAAACATTGCCCGAAATGAAAGTACATGTTCGTTGTGTAGTTCCGGTGAGATACGCGACGAATTTCATTATTTGTTTTGCTGTTCGCATTTGAAGAACGAAAGACAACTATTTCTACAAATTAAGTTTTCAAATAATCCAAATATAATTTCATTTTGCTCATTTTTTAATAGTAAAAAACAATCTGTCTTTAATAAGAAAACTTTGTTTATTTATTAAGTGTATTAATACAAATGTTTGTCCCTCCATGTAAATGTAATCATAAAAACATCTTCACCGATCATTGAGTTCAATCATTAATGATACATGTTACTAAACATGTATGTCATCATAATTACTGTATTTGTTTACCTTAACTATTGTGTCTGTATTTATATTGTATGTTTCTCTGTAAACTTGTACCTACTTTTTAGAGAATAAAGTATCTATCTATTTATCTATCCATCTGTAGATAAGACATAGGTCATTCTTTATATGGAATGTTTCTCATGCAATTACATATTGATAAATAAATAATGGATTTTTCATAAGTGCCCCACGTCTATTTCTATGTGCATTATTCCATTATCATAATGCCATTATATGAAAAACTAACTATGATAATAAAAGAAGACATGAACCATGTGCTTTTGTTTATCATGTTTATTATCAGTAGATCATAACTTTCAATTTTTTTAACTTTGATTAAGATTTTCATTCTATCTGGGTTTTTTTTTGTATTTTCACCTTCACATTAAAGTTACTTTCACTTTCACTTTGATTTTCTGTTTTATGTTATGAATTGTGAACTATTACATAAAATCAAGGTTAAACTTTATCGAGTAATAACTGTATCAGCCGTTTTTATTTGTTTTGCAAACGGGACCACTATGTAAGTTGAATATTTATTAGTATGGTTTATATGTATACTCATTTTTTATGCAAATTTTTGAGCATTTTTTTTGGTTTTATTTTGTCTTTTATATTTTTGAAAGGAAACCCCGCCTGAGCTACATTTTAGTGTTTCAGCTAAAACATTTGTCAAGTTGAATATGCATAGTGCATGCACCTTTTAAATATGATATTGGTGGTTTGTTTTATTACATTTCTTTTCGTTGAGACTATGGGTTTTCCCTGTGTTTAATGTAGGATATTTATCCATGTTATCAGTTCAAAAACTGTTAACGAGAGTAGTTGTATAATGGACTCTTAGTTTTGGTATAAATATATATGGGTAAACTAATATATGCACGTGAAACACTTTTGCTGTGTAAAAGGTGGGTTCTGTTATATCATATAAAGAAAAAATTTGACTTTAATTCGTCGAAAGAGCTCACAGTAACTACGACAGTCAGTTTGCAATTTATTCCTGATTAAGTTATGTAAATTCTGATCTAGATCTACTTGTTAGGGATCAGTGGTGTTAATACCGACTTGTCGACAGACCGTGTCGTTCTACCCTTCTCTACTGTACTTAGCAATCTTTAGAGCAACAGAAAAACTCCATCATTCAACATTTTGAGAGCCGTTTTGCCAAAAAGTCAGAGAACGCTACAGAGAAGATGCAACAGATTGTTCGTAAAATGTTACCGAATACAGCATGGACAAATATGCAAATGGTTATTGCCGTCAAGACAACAATGGTACAAAATTTTTGCCATGGCTTTACCCAATTAAACGTCAATTAATGGAACCGTGTTAAACTAAGCAGCAACTTTCAATCCGTTTCGTCTGCAATAACAGGTGTCCCGTTTGCAGCCATCAGCTCACAAAAGAACAGATTCTAAAATCAACATAAAGTAAATTCTGCACAGGCATCAGTTACTCTGTATTACTGACGTTTAGTATTGTTTTGATGTTATTACCAATTGTAAAACAGAAAACAAAACCCAAAAAAAACACGTACTAATGTCAAAGGCAATTTAAGAAAAGGCTTCTGGAAAATATTTTATGTTCAAATGATTTTATTTTTAATAATATAAATTGAGGATACAGAATACCATTTGTAAGTGAACCAAATCTGTCATTTTTACGATAGAAGATGTCTGCAATTTCATATTTTGTTTTTGTCGAAAAATTAATATCAGAGTTACTTGACACACATTGTTTTAAAGCAGTCACGTGTCTACTGTTTGTTGTAAATCCGTAACGGTATCTGTACAAAGTTCAGATAATATGAGATTAATTTTCGATTGACGTCATGTTAATCAGTATGTTGACAAACAAAAGGTGAAATTTGAGGGTGTTTATGAAGCTTGATATTATGAATTAATGCTGAATATGGATATAAGTTTAAGTAACAGCCGGGTTATCATCATACTTTACAGCTGTTATAATTAAATTGAATTAAACCTTGTACATGTAATATTGAGAGAGCTTTTGTTGCTCTGACGTATTGATTTATAACCCTGGTACCTTTGATAACTAATTATGCTGTACAAATTCTCCACTTTAATATACAAGGACACGAGAAATTTTGCTAGAAGCTTTTGAGTCTGTAGAATTAGATAAAGCACATTTGGTTTGCACAGTTTAAGAAGTAAAGGAGCTTCTTATGCAGCTTATTATGGTATTTAAAAGAGATAACTGAAAGCGTATGGTCGTTGGGCATCCAAAAGATCTAATAATGGTTACGTTAATGATTACGTTGTAAACGGAGTTTCTTGGAATCTTGGCATTTTATCCATATTTGAATTATTCCTTTGATATGTCGAAGCTACTGCGAACCATAACCTAGAATATTGTCTAATTAATTATACCAAGAATTTTAGTAAAGAAACGTTTTAAATTTGGACGCGCATGGCGTAGGAGAAAGTAAATGCTTTTTTTGTATCTACTTCTAGCTTTCCCAAATATTGAACTTTTTAAAATCAAAATATGGAGAAATATTGTATATATATATCAAATATCAACATACTAATTTCTTATCAATAATACACAATATCTCTTTTGTTGGTGTCAAAAGGCTTATACAAAATGAGTAAACAAACCTTTTGTCATTGTTAAATTCAAATAATTTATGAGTTTGAAAACAAGTGAATAGGCATAAATGGGTACATAGTTTGATAACACAGTCACTTTAAACCATTTCATTAAACAATAAATGAAAGTGTTTGCTACTATGTGAATTTCATGGTTACTGTATTTCCTGTCTTATCGTGTTTACATTGAGACGGTATTAAAATGTTATTGTTTATAGTCAAACCGTTGAGTTTCACTTCAATTTATCATTCTCACGATGGATTTTTCGTTTTGGCTTTTCGTCAAATTTGGGTATTTTCGTTGTTTACTTTTTGAATGATACCATTTGTCTCATAATCAGCCTTCACACTTGTTGTGTTGAAAACGGATAATTAAATTATGACTACTTACTAAAACAAATAGAGAATAAACATCAATTTTGCAAGGTTATGTTGGATTTCATATAAATCAAAACAGTCATGTACTAGAAATATTAAAACTGTCACATGAAGCTACAAATGTTTAGACTTTATAAATAACAAAAGCAGAAATGTGTACGTTTAATGTCATTAATCAAGACTTAATAAACAGAACATGTAATGCGACGAATATGTAGCAGGCACAAAGAAAAAACTAAGCACTGCACTAAGGATTCAATAGAAAATGGTTATTTTAGGTTAAGTTAATCAACGCTTTGTATACTTATATTTATAACCAGAACACGTACTGCAAAAATGGTATGATGAGGCATGTTTGCCAATGTAGATATCATACTTTTTTTATGGTTAATTACTTCGTGAATTCGGGTGTTTGTCTCCGTAACAATTTTTTCTCCTTTAAATAATGCCACATAAGTATCACCTTCCATTTGCCTTTTGGTGATATATAGGTCGATATACAAGTAACCAAATTATCGAATTGCGTATTGTCGAATTACAGTGAAGGGTTCACAAAAAACTCTTGTCGGACAAAATAACTTACTCCTTAATCAAATAGATAAACACTTGCCAACTTGTCATGCTTGGTAATAATTATGGTTAATGATTAAGGGCCAAAAGTTCTAGTTATTGAATTGGTTTTTTTTTATACTTCTGGCGGGATTTTCGTATTAGGAGAATAATAACCATTTTAATAGTGGATTTAATCACATTGATAACATTGAGAATCGAAATTGGGAATGTGTCAAAGAGGCAAATACCGACCAACAGCTAATAAGAGCCAACGGCCACCAATGGGTCTTCAATGTTGAGTCTTGCACTGAATACGATGTAGTTTTTCAAAGGATCCATAGTCCTTAAAGAATAATTTAACGCACCAAACTGAACAACAGGATATAAGTATAAGTGTGTATCAATCGTCGTACAATATCTTAGTATCAATTAAAATTTGTAGATTAGGTAATTAAGTCCTAATGATTAAAGAAAGTATCATTCATTTTTAGTTGAAAATTGTTTTAATGTTAAGACAAAATCGTTTGATTGAGCTCTTAAGATAACAAATATAGATTAACTTTACTTTTTAAATATTTCCTTATGATGTGTAGATTATTCAATTTGGCTTCATACATAGTCTTTTGCAAAAACAATCAATCATAGTTTCTCACAAAAGCAATTGACATACATTTGAAGTTTCTTGAAAACGTTGTGGATTATTGTGTTTTGTTTATTTGTTTGTATGTATGGTACTAAACCCCTAACGGGAGGGATTGTGCATGATTTTCATATTAATACTTCAAACAGTTTAATTGAGGTCTTGAGCTAGCATGTCAGTTAACTGCTAGTAGTCTGTTGTTATGTATGTATTATTGTCATTCTATTTATATTCTTTTGTTACATCTTCTGACATCGGACTCGTACTTCTCTTGAACTGAATTTTAATGAGAGTATTGTTATGCGTCTACTTTTCTATATTGTCTCGAGGTATAGGGGAGGGTTGAGATCTCATGAACATGTTTAACACCGCCGCAAGTTTGTGCCTGTCCGAGTCAGGAGTCTTTGTTAGTCTTGTTTGATTTTTAATTTTAGTTTCTTGTGTATAATTAGAAGTTTATTATGACGTCCATTATCACTGTACTAGTATACATATATTTTAAGAGGCCAGCTGAAGGACGCCTACGGGTGCGGCAGTTTCTCGCTACATTGAAGACCTATTGTCTGCCTTCGGCTGTTGTCTGCTCTATGGTCGGGTTGTTGTCGCTTTGACACATTCCCCATTTCCTTTCTCAATTTTAGGGGTATCTTATGGATGTTTATGTTTATGAGGGGGTACACAGCGTACATGAATTTGTCCTTAAGGAATCAAGTAATACGAATAATCAAGACCATGTCAATGATATATCTTGTCAACATGATAATAAACCTCATTTGCACTACAATTTTTGTTTAAAAGGTGAAAAAAGGAGGTGTGCGGCATAATCTTTGATTTGTCAATATTTAGGTGTCACTCACGATATACGGTAGATTTAAGAGTATTTTTTGAATCTTTAATTTTAAGTTCGAAGAGATAAAAGTAAAAAATCAAAAAAATTCAAAACGGAAAGTCCCTAATCAAACAATAAATATGTGTTGTCTGTCATTGTACAAAAGACATAGGTCCTAATTTATATGGAATATTTCTCTTGCTAGTGTATATTCATAAATAAATAATGGCTTTTTCTTAAGTGACCCACGTCTGTTTCTATGTGCAATAATCCATAATCATTACGACATAATATATAATACTAACTATGATAACAAAAGAAGACATGGACCGTGCGCTGTTGTTTATCATGTTAGCTATCAGTAGTTCATAACTTTCAGGTTTTAAAACTGTCTTTCTACCTTTATTAAGGTCTTTCCTCTCCGTGCTAATTAAGGTCTTTCTCTTACATGGGAAAGACCTTATTGTTTTTCTAATGTTTTTTTTTTTTCTTTTTTTTCTTTTTTTTCTTCCAACATTTTTTTGACATGCCCGCCCCTTCTTTCTGTTAAAGTTACCAAGACCAAATATGGACCATTGATAGACCTCATCATGCAGTTTTACCAAATGACCCTGTTAAGGATTTCATCATCCTCTTTAGAAGTTATCTCCCTTTTATTGATTTTTTTCAACACAGCACCCCCTCGTTGTTTTTAAAGATATCATGACCTTATCTGGACAATAGGTAGACGACATCATAATGTATTACCATATGAGGTTGAAAAGGATTTCATCGTCCCCTATGGGAGTTATATCCCCTTGAAACAATTTCTTTCCTTTGCATTTTTCTCAAAAAGTATAAGAGATAGAATCGATTTCAAAACGGCAACATGTACAGGAATAGAGAACAATGTTAATGAACATGTACAATCATTTTGGTATTAACCCTTATAAGGAGTTATTCCCCTTAAAAAATTGTACATAATTTTAGAAAAATTGTATTTCGAGAACCAGAAGTCGTAGAGACTTGGGACCTTCACCAATAATCTTTAATTCTGTGACCTTTAATATGCAGTCAAGGTCAAAGGTCACTGAGTGCAAAAAAAAATTACGCTGCAATTTCAAGCTTACATATTAGGAAAACGATAAGACTTTGCTGCATACATACAGCGTATAAAATGTTCCTCTCGACAAGCTCTACATTTTATATAATAAGCCCAAAAATGTCCGACCGTCTGTTCAAAAGTTACAACGGGATGATTCTTAAAAGTATAGTAATTTGTGTATATCTTTTTAAAGGTAACAGATATCAATCTACTATAAACTGCAAAGATGATCAGTAATTCAAGACCTTCAATTTGAGGTCAATGTCAGGTCATGATGAAATTTCACCTTGACCTTCACATTATACTATGACCTTGACCTTGTGATATTTGAAAGGTTAAGTGGTACTGAGTTGAATGGTGGTATTCCCATGTCTCTACGACTTCCGGTTCTCAAGTTTGGTATTGCATCATATATTTGATGATTAATTGTGACCTTGGTGAACTTTGAAATTGTCCCAATTCTTTTTCTATAATGTTGCCCTTTAACTGTAGATCATTTACCATTGAACAGATTTGAGATATATATTGTCGTCATAGAGATAATGCAGTTTGAAATTTTGCGAGCGGCGGCATGTATTTCTGAATCAACAACAGCTTACCACTTAAAATGTTTAAGAAATTGAAGAGGTTAACATAGTTATATGTTTGACCAAATACCAAAAACATTCCATTTAAAAAAAAAAAAACCAAAAAATCATTTTGAAATTTTCATGTTTTGCATTGACTTTGTAAATTTCATAACTGCTATTTATATCGTTGATATTGCATCATTTTTGGCACTTTGTCAAATGGGGTCATCTGATATATCAAATTGAAGGTCTCAATAAACTCTACTTAAAAATGAAAATTTTAAACCTCTTTTTCATCCCAGGCGGAAGGGTGGGGTCATTTAGTGCAAATATTCAAATTTCTCAGATGGTAAGGTTGTCGCATATCAAATGAAAGAACATAAAGCGTACATTTCAAATTTCAAATTGACGTCCCCCAAAAATTGGTTGGATGGGGTCATTGAGTGCAAAAAATAAATTTTTCTTTTACTATAGGATTGTTGTATATCAAATGAAAGGTCATGATGTGTACATTTGAAATATCAAATTCCCAACCTCCAAAAATTGGTTGGATGGGGTTATTAAGTGCAAAAATCAAACTTTTTAGAACATGGCGTTGTCGCATATCAAATGAAAGCTCATCTACCCTGTGTTACATATATCATACTTCCGATCTCAAAAATGTAGGCGGATGAGGTCATTAAGTGTAAAAAGCGAAAAGTTTCAAAAGGTATGCTTGTCATATATCAAACGAAAGGTCGTACAAAGAACATTACGAAAACATCACTTTTACAGGAAAGACCTTTCAATTGTTTTACAAACAATTGAGATACTAGTGTTTTTTCTTTTTCTTTTTTTTCTTTTTCTTTTTTTTCTTCCAACATTTTTTTGACAGGGTACCCTCCCCTTTCTGTTGAAGTTATCAAGACCAAATATGGACCATCGATAGACCTCATCATGAACTTTTACCAGATGAACTTTTGTAGGATTTCATCATCCCCTTTAGAAGTTATCTCCCTTTTATTGATTTTTTTCAACATGGCCCCCCTTTAATGTTTTAAAAGATATCATGACCTTATATGGACAATAGGTAAATATCATCATGATGTATTACCACATGAGACTGAATAGGATTTCATCATCCCCTTTGAGAGTTATATCCCCTTATAGGAATTTTTTTTATTTGCATTTTTCTCAAAAAGTATTAGAGATAGAATGTAATTGAAAATGACATCATGTACAAGAACAGATGGCAATGTTTATAAACATAAACAATTAATTTGTTACTTACCCTTATAAGGAGTTATTTCCCTTTAAAAATTATAAATAATTTTTGAAAAATTCTATTTTCAGAACCGGAAGTCATAAAGACCTTGAACCTTCACCAATAATCTTTAATTCATGTGACCTTCAATATGCACCCAAGGTCAAAGGTCACCGAGTGCAAAATAAAATTACGCTGCAATTTCAAGCTTACATATTAGGAAAACGATAAGACTTTGCTGCATACATACAGCGTATAAAATGTTCCTCTCGACAAGCTCTACATTTTATATCAAAAACCCATAAAGGTCCGACCGTCTGTTCAAAAGTTACAACGGGATGATTCTTAAAAGTATAGTATTGTGTGTATATCTTTTTAAAGGTAACAGATATCAACCTACTATAAACTGCAAAGATGATCAGCAATTCAAGACCTTCAATTTGAGGTCAATGTCAGGTCATGATGAAATTTCACCTTGACCTTCACATTATACTATGACCTTGACCTTGTGATATTTGAAAGGTCAAGTGGTCCTGAGTTGAATGATGATAGTCCCATGTCTCTACGACTCCCTATTCACAAGTTTGCTATTGCATTATATATTTGATGATTAATTGTGACCTTGGTGAACTTTGAAATTGTCCCAATTCTTTTTCTATAATGTTGTCCTTTAACTGTAGATCATTTAGCATTTAACAGATTTGAGATATCTATTGTCGTTTTAGAGATAATGCAGTTTGAAATTTTGCGAGCTGCGGCATGTATTTCTGAATCAACAACAGCTTACCACTTAAAATGTTTAAGAAATTGAAGAGGTTAACATAGTTATATGTTTGACCAAATACCAAAAATATTCCTTTGAAAAAAACCACCAAAAAATCATTTTGAAATTGTCATGTTTTGCATTGACTTTGTAAGTTTCATAACTTCTATTTATATCGTTGATATTGCATCATTTTTGGCACTTTATCAAATGGGGTCATCTGATATATCAAATTGTAGGTCTCAATAAATTCTACTTAAAAAATGAAAAATTTAAACCTCTTTTTCATCCCAGGTGGACGGGTGGGGTCATTTAGTGCAAAAATTCAAATTTCTCAGATGGTAAGGGTGTCGCATATCAAATGAAAGAACATAAAGCGTACATTTCAAATTACAAATTGACGTTCCCTAAATATTGGTTGGGTGGGGTCATTGAGTGCAAAAAATAAATTTTCTTTTACGATAGGGTTGTTGTATATTTTTAAATGTATTTTCTTTATCACTTAAAGTTACTTTCAGGTGGCAAAAAAACAGTTGTTTTACAAGAAGTCGTTAGAATTTCATGAATGATTCGAGTGATTCTGCTAAAACATTTGTCAAGTTGAATGTTGTATTAGTACATTGATCTATTTAGTGGGATATTGGGGTTATCAAATTGGTTTTTTTTTTTGTATCTATTAATACATCCAGTAAACTTTGTCATTGATGTAATCACGAGCTGGTTGAATGTTACGGAATATGTGTATCATAGATGATATATGATATGTTTCCTATGTCGTAACTACAAAGTCGTTCCCTTTCCACGAACTTGGAATACAGAGTTAAAACATTTTACCGAGTTTATAATTACATGAACAACACGACCACTTCCCGAGCATCTGATATCACACCCAGTTTTTAGTGGGGTATGTGTTGCTAAGTTTTTAGTTTTCGATGTTTTGTTTTGTGTACTATTAAGATAGTTATAAGAAGAGGTGGTATAAGTGCCAATGAGACAACTCTCCATCCAAGTAACAATTTATAAAAGTAAACCATTATAGGTCAAGGTACGGCCTTCAACACGGAGATTTGTCTTACACCGAACAACAAGCTATAAATGTATTTTTCTTTTTTTTTTAGCCATGGCGTTGTAAGTGTATTTTCGATCTATGAGTTTGAATGTCCCTCTGGTATCTTTTGTGCCTCTTTTCGATCATTCGCACCAACATATTGGAAATACTGTTTCAGGATCCTAGACTATATTACAAACACAGCCATATATTTTTTTCATTAATCTTTAATCTAGCAACCAAGACAGGTTATTCCCCTGGCATTCGCTTTTTCACTTAAAACCAATTTTACTGCCGGCTAGAAATGTTTGTGTATATACTTATTCTTACCTTTTCTTTGTCGCCAAATATCGAAAAGAAATGAAAAAATATGAAGCTGATTATATACGATGGCTCAATTTTTTGGAAGTATATATCAAAAAGAGATTTCCATCACATTTTGCGGAGCTAAATTTCAGAATTATATAAATCAGACGTTCTGGAATTTTTCTCTCGTATGTCACACTCAAAAAAAGATGTCATTATAAGAGTTTTGCATTAAAAACATCAGTTCAGACATACAGGCCTAATTTATATGTAAGTTTATGTGTTTCGAGTCAACACCTTTAACAACTTTAGTTTTCAATTTAACTCTTCCGCTCACCATGAGCAAGTGCATTTGTTTAAAAATCATTTGAAACGAGTTTCTTTAGAAATTCTGATGCTACTGAAATAATTGGGTTTTTTCCTGTAGTTATTTCACATATATAACGTAATTTCAATAATTTCAATTATTTATCCACCAGCGGTTATTGGTTGCAAGTTTGCACTGTGGGGCGGCCGAAGTTATAACCAGCTGTTTCTTCGTTAAGGTCACTGTATACGTGTGAATATCGACAAATCAGTGTATGGGGATTCAATAATTCAATATTAGTATATTTTGAAAATTATGATTATTCAAACGACTTTCTTTTTAAAAACATAATACGTTCACTTCATTTAGAGTAAAACTCTTAAAGTTTGAAGAATCATACGACTAATGATATTAAAGCATTTTTATTATCTTCATTATTAATCTGTACATGTATGAAAGATCTTTTTATTTTCATCTTGACCTAGATAAACACAAGGTAATTTTAACCTACATGTATTTTAACTGTACATAAGAGTTATATGATACTGTTGTTTAAATGAATAATAATTGCGACGGGAGGACGATAAAGCAGCATATAAGACAGGTCGATTGTTTAACATAGGGAATGGTCCCTAGAGATAAGAAAGGTAAGGTTGCAAATTTATTATGTCTAATTGAACGAATGAGTATTTGCTACTTGCTGTTTAGTAATTTATATAATATATCATGTATCATGTCTATATGTCAAAGAGGACTTATATTTATTGATTTTTGTATGCTAGTATTAATCAACAAGTTACTTTGAAACATTCAAAGATATTTACTATTGATATCAAACAATTGTGTTGTATTGTTCTTCAGAATCATAGCTTATCTCTACTTAACTGTTTACCAAAAATGAATATAAGTGCTATACCATTATATCTTTAATTTGAATATGTTAATGATTACACTGGACATGTGGCCAATTTTACAATATTTCAGAGTGGGAAATTGTTATAAATAGATACCTGGTATTCCCAAGATATTTAAATACGCTCTATATTTGGTGACATTTCCCTGGAGAACAAAGAACGAAGAAATCTAAAATTAGATTTGCGAAAACATTTCTGATGAATTTCCTGATGCTCAATATATTAATTAATACTTTTATTGTCATATGAGTTAAATTATTATACTAGTGACATAAATAAAAGTTACAACAACAAAACATAACTGAGTTGAACACGCACATAATAATGATCAAATATTTCCTTTTTACGAAAAAAAAAATAAAGCTGATACTATTAAATAAATAAAGTAAAGTTTTTAAATGTTACACAAATCACTCCTCGTAAATACCGCTGTTCAGTTTATATGACCTTACTTTAAGACCACGGCGATATTTCACAACACTGTCCAAAAATTGGTAATTTTGATACAAAATAACATAAACAGGATATTGGGAACAAATCTTGTACAGCCTTGCATAATTGAATATCTACTTAGATATAAAGTAGGGAAGTAGATTGATTTTTTCAAAATAAAAATATCAGCTAGAACAACAGGCTGAATGTTAGGATAGTTACGAAGTCTAAAAAAAATCCATACGAAAAACGAAACATCTATGTATATCGAAATTCAAATTTGACTGAAAAAGTTGTAATTTAATAGGAATAATTGATTGACTGCTTTATACCAAGTTTAATTGTTAAACAGCAACATTTACAATAAAGAATCAATAAGTGTGTTAAAAAAAAAGAAAAAGAAAAAAAACTGTTAGATTAAAATGCTGTATTTGTTTGTACCTAAACATATTGTCACGCCTAGAAACCCCGGCAATGTATTAGCCCAATTATACCCATTAAACAATTCGTTAGGATAACTTATTCAAGACATATGGTGTGTCCACATACAACGTATTATAATAAAACATGGTGGATTGGATCTGGTTTTATTGCTAGCCAACCCTACCGCTTAAATTAGAATATTAAAAAGATTAAAATGACAACACTTCGAGACAGACATACAGCAAAAACAAATAATATAATAGTCGACACAACATGCAAACCACAGAACAACGAACATCTTCCAACAACGACAGACTACACAGAACATCACTCACAGTGATGCATTTACGTACCGAACAAAGAATCTGAAACTTTATACAACTATTTTCACAATACTAGTCCTAAAAATTGTCATGACATGTTGGTATTGGATGGCTATTTTATGATTATTTGTTCCACAAACGATCAGACACAACATGCAATCCAATAGAAGCCAGAACAGAAACATCAAAAATTAAATACTTGAATGTTGATGTACATAATGCCCAGACGAGTCGTAAAGAAATGGAAATTTACACTCGGTATACCAGTCATATTAGGAATTAGGTCACGTTTGTTATTTAGTAGATAGACGACATAGATTGTAATGATGTACACCTATGAGGAGCCAAAAATTTCTAGACAAACTTTTTTTCTTAACCTGATTTTTGGGTTTAAATGACTTTTAACAAAAATAATTGGTGAAGAAATAGTTATCAAAGGTACCAAGATTATAATTTAGTACGCCAGACGCGCGTTTCGTCTACATAAGACTCATCAGTGACGCTCAAATCAAAAATATTTATAAACCCAAACTAGTACAAAGTTGAAGAGCATTGAGTATCCAAAATTCCAAAAAGTTGTGCCAAATACGGCTAAGGATAAGAAATCTATGCCTGGGATAAGAAAATCCTTAGTTTTTCAAAAAGTTCAAAGTTTTTTATACGGGAAATTTATAAAAATGACCATATTATTGATATTCATGTCAACACCGAAGTGTTGACTACTGGGCTGGTGATACCCTCGGGGACGAAACGTCCACCAGCAGTGGCATCGACCCAGTGGTGTAAATAGTTATCAAAGGTACCATCATAATTATGGTGGTGCACTTCCTTTTTTGCTACAACCCTTTGAAAATACCCAATTTTGATAATTTTTCCATTTTTCATCAGTTTTTGCCTATATTTAGGCTATTACCGTAAAAAAAAATCACAGTTTCACAATTATTTTTTTTTCATACTTTCTATAAAGTTGAAATCGACCAATCTGAATAAATGTAACTTACAAACTATAGGTATTGTGTTTACATAAGAAAGTTTCATTATATTTTGATGCTTTTTCGTGTCAAATTTCCCATGCTTGCAATTTTGTATTTATGATTTTTCTCTGTTTAAAGAACAAAATGCATATTATCTCAGCTTCTTTGTTATAAATCTTTGACAAAATACATATCTGAGAAATTTGCAGATTTGGAATGTACATGTTTCTCGTTAAAATCATTTTTTGTACCGTCCACCCATTTTCTCCAAATTTTGGCAAAAAAGATTACCTTGATTGGTGATAAAAATGTATTAATCAAAAACTACTGATTGTAAATATACAGTTTATTTTTACAAAGTTTAGTTTGATTATGATATTCATTAAATTCATTTCTATTTTCCACCTGTATCGCATGTTTTGGAAATAATTCCAAACGAGATTTCAACGAGACTGAAACGAGCAAATAAAGATGTTTCTTCGAGGCGTCGTAATCATAATCAGCAGATAGAGACAAACATTAACATTATAAATGTATATCAGGAGAAAGTCCGGTAAAGGCTAATTGACTGTCCCTCTGGTCTCTTTTGTCCCTCTTTTTTTTCGAGCTAAAACTTGATGTTCATCTGATGAAAAACTTTTGGCAAGTTTTAAACACTTAAAGGGAAACTTCGAAAAAGAATCAAAAATTGATATTATGTCCATTCGGTATAAAATGCTCAAATTCATAGATATTAAAGTTTTATTCCACTAGATAAGAGATCACCATCGATTTTAAATTTAGAGTATCAATTCTCTGCGTTCGGCCATTTTGTCTTCTTTCCAGATTAATAACAACGATATGTCTATAAACCACAAAGGAACAAAACTAAAGTAACCGATGTAGTCGTAATTGCGTGTCGATATCTTTTCAATCGTACGGTTGTTTTATCCGACTAACTAATTTGATACGGAAAATAATTTTATTTTTTTAAATAACCATGGTCTGTTAATATTGGAATTAGTTAAAAAGTCTAAGTCCAACAAATAAGTGTTCCGTGAAAATTGTTTTCGAAAATCTAATTTGTTCATAATTCTTTAAAGTAATAAACTTTATTCAAATAAAATCTGATCACCAGCCTGGCTAAATGTATTACTCCCAAAGGTATTGTGAGGGGTGTGAGATGACACGTCCAGGTATTCAAGCGATTTCCTGTCGGGCTTGCAAGTTCATGCATCGTTTCACTTCTGAAGGTATTGATCAGTGTACACGGCCGATAACCTATAACTTCCCATTTTGAACTATCAGGTGTATAATATACATCTCTGTCTTACTTGTCATTACTAAACTCGTACGCTTGTTTATAAATAACATTTCTGGTGTAAAGAATATTATTTATAAAAATATAAATACTAATAATGAAATAAAAATATATTTACATATGTTTTCCAAGGGTAAATTTGGGAAAATGTAATATATGCTCGTTGTCAATAGTGAAGGACAGATTGGAACATACCAGAAATATTGATTTTAAAAAATGTACACATTTGTCGACGATTCGTTTATACGACTGGTTAGAAAGTTACGGAACTATAGCACAATTTAAAATATATACATGTATACATTGAACATAAGAAAGAAACATACGTTTTGTGTAAATTGGGGTTAAAGTTTTGAAAACAGTCTAGTCCACGTATGCCAACAGTATGTAATCACCGAAAGTCGATAGACTATTGTATACCAAAAGGAAGAAGAAGAAGAGAACCACTTTAATTTAAATACATGTCGATGTATATAACTTGCTTTGGTTCGTTGAAGTTGTGGACATAGTAAAATCACAGATTTATATATCAGTTAGATTGTTCTCGAATAAAGGAAGAAATTCATCATCATCACAATTGTTCCGACACAAAACAATACACATTTTATTTCCAAGCAAGTGAAAATGTTTGCTGGAATGAAGCATAAATTAGGGTCAGAATACAAACATGTATTATTTAATACACTATCGATCATGTCAGTTATTTTTGCTTTATTTGGATATTTCACATAGTTCTCTGGAATGTGGTGACAAAGTAAAATGTGTGTTTAAATCATCATATAAAAACATAACAAAAATGGTACTGGCAATCCTGTTTCTAATAATACCAAATTAGTCACAGCTGATTTCAAAATATAGGATTGTTTAAGAAAATTATTATGGGAAATATATAACAGAAAACTGTAGACGAAAATTTTCCATTTAAAACACTGTAAACATTAGGTCCAAGGACACAGTTATCGTCCTTTGGTTTTCGTTGTCTACGAATATAGTCCCTTGTGTAAACAGTATATAACTTGCATGTTTTATTTGATACACTTTCCCAATTTAGTTCTTGATATTAAATGCATGAAATATTAAGAAGGGGGATGTAAGTACATGTTAAAAAAAATAGGTGCTGAATCTGTATGTTAAGTAGTGATTTGGTCCAGTTCAAAAAGGTCAAATTTTATCACCCCCTTAACACATAATTGTCAATATTTTGAGTTAGAGCTGGTAGAAGTTTCTATAATTTTGATATTATTTGTCTCACTGGTAGTAAACTACACTGTAAAAATCTTTTTGAGAAAGAGTAGACGGGATTTTTTTAATTTGAATTTATTGTCTAAAAGAAATGCACTACGAAATATTTCCTGAATGGTTTGCTGGTTTCAATTTGTCAAACTCAATCAAAGTAAAGGATATCTTTAGTTTACAGAAATTCTGCTAAAATGTGCCATTTTGGCATTCTATGGCTATAATAAGCATTTTAAAGCAGTTTACATTTTATGCCTAAGAGGCATGCTGACTTTCTATCTGACACTTTTTGTTCCTGATATTTGTGTTTCTATGCTTAAATCAAATTTAATTAAGCATTTGTGAACTCTGAATATAGAGAAAAGTAGATTATCAGCAGCATATTTTGTATTCATGGCCCTGGTTAAACGGCCTAATTGATGTATGTAAAATGTGATGAGCTTTGTACATCAAATCTGTAGTCCATCCCAAATATTTCACTAAATCTGTAAAATAAAAAAAAGCACTTTACTATATTCAGTACACCTTACTCCTTTATTAGGCTACCATATTTTTTTCTGAATGATAGTGAGTGGTCCAAATCTATGCCTATTGAGACTGAAACTAAATGCAAGTTTTCCATTGAAAGTTAAAAAAACTGGCCATCAGACCATATTGTCTTTCACAAAATTTAAATGCAAGAGTCCTTTTGCAATTAGACTTCTTGTATCATAACACCTAAACATAGAAATGAGCAAAAAGTAACAAATTTTCATTTCTGATAGCTTCTGTGTTCATTTTTATATGTCAATATGGGCTACCGCCTTAATCGACTCTAAATAGTTCTCAGTACTACATGGCTCAAGACCATTTTATACTCATGTGGTATGCTTTTTGTATCTTTTCTATACATTTAAAGTACATTTAATAAATATACGAAAGAATCCTTTAGGCTTAAAAAAACTTTAAAAACTTGAGAAAACGCATATATATTATACAGTTGAAGATATTTAATTTATACGTCAAAAATAAACATCCAAATGTCAATACTAAATTGACCCTAGTTTCTCTAATATACGCCATATGGCCATGAAACTTGGCAAATTATCTTAGAATTGCCTAAGCTTATGTTATGTAAAGTTTTATTAAAGATTGGTCAAGTCTTTCTTTCCTATAACATAGGTCCAAGGACACAGTTATAGTCTTTTTAGTCTTTTGGTTTTCGTTGTCTACGAATATAGTCCCTAGTGTAAACAGTGTATAACTTGCATGTTTTATTTGATACACTTTCCCAATTTAGTTCTTGATATTAAATGCATGAAATATTAAGTAGGGGGATGTAAGTACATGTTAAAAAAAATGGGTGCTGAATCTTTATGTTAAGTAGTGATTTGGTCCAGTTCAAAAAGGTCAAATTTTGTCACGTCTGAAGCTGTCAAACTGAATTTTACACCCCCTTAACACATAATTGTCAATATTTTGAGTTAGAGCTGGTAGAAGTTTCTATAATTTTGATATTATTTGTCTCACTGGTAGTAAACTACACTGTAAAAATCTTTTTGAGAAAGAGTAGACGGGATTTTTTTAATTTGAATTTATTGTCTAAAAGAAATGCACTACGAAATATTTCCTGAATGGTTTGCTGGTTTCAATTTGTCAAACTCAATCAAAGTAAAGGATATCTTTAGTTTACAGAAATTCTGTTAAAATGTGCTATTTTGGCATTCTACGGCTATAATAAGCATTTTAAAGCAGTTTACATTTTATGCCTAAGAGGCATGCTGACTTTCTATCTGACAGCATTTTTGTTCCTGATATTTGTGTTTCTATGCTTAAATCAATTTAATTAAGCATTTGTGAACTCTGAATATAGAGAAAAGTAGATTATCAGCAGCATATTTTGTATTCATGGCCCTGGTTAAACGGCCTAATTGATGTATGTAAAATGTGATGAGCTTTGTACATCAAATCTGTAGTCCATCACAAATATTTCACTAAATCTGTAAAAAAAAAAGCACTTTACTATATTCAGTACACCTTACTCCTTTAATAGGCTACCATATTTTTTTCTGTATGATAGTGAGTGGTCCAAATCTATGCCTATTGAGACTGAAACTAAATGCAAGTTTTCCATTGAAACTTAAAAAAAACTGGCCATCAGACCATATTGTCTTTCACAAAATTTAAATGCAAGAGTCCTTTTGCAATTAGACTTCTTGTATCATAACACATAAGCATAGAAATGAGCAAAAAGTAACAAATTTTCATTTCTGATAGCTTCTGTGTTCATTTTTATATGTCAATATGGGCTACCGCCTTAATCGACTCTAAATAGTTCTCAGTACTACATGGCTCAAGACCATTTTATACTCATGTGGTATGCTTTTTGTATCTTTTCTATACATTTAAAGTACATTTAATATATATGAAAGAATCCTTTAGGCTTAAAAAACTTTAAAAACTTGAGAAAACGCATATATATTATACAGTTGAAGATATTTAATTTATACGTCAAAAATAAACATCCAAATGTCAATACTAAATTGACCCTAGTTTCTCTAATATACGCCATATGGCCATGAAACTTGGCAAATTATCTTAGAATTGCCTAAGCTTATGTTATGTAAAGTTTTATAAAGATTGGTCAAGTCTTTCTTTCCTATAACATAGGTCCAAGGACACAGTTATAGTCTTTTTAGTCTTTTGGTTTTCGTTGTCTACGAATATAGTCCCTAGTGTAAACAGTGTATAACTTGCATGTTTTATTTGATACACTTTCCCAATTTAGTTCTTGATATTTAATGCATGAAATATTAAGTAGGGGGATGTAAGTACATGTTAAAAAAAATGGGTGCTGAATCTTTATGTTAAGTAGTGATTTGGTCCAGTTCAAAAAGGTCAAATTTTATCACGTCTGAAGCTGTCAAACTGAATTTTACACCCCCTTAACACATAATTGTCAATATTTTGAGTTAGAGCTGGTAGAAGTTTCTATAATTTTGATATTATTTGTCTCACTGGTAGTAAACTACACTGTAAAAATCTTTTTGAGAAAGAGTAGACGGGATTTTTTTAATTTGAATTTATTGTCTAAAAGAAATGCACTACGAAATATTTCCTGAATGGTTTGCTGGTTTCAATTTGTCAAACTCAATCAAAGTAAAGGATATCTTTGTTTACAGAAATTCTGTTAAAATGTGCTATTTTGGCATTCTACGGCTATAATAAGCATTTTAAAGCAGTTTACATTTTATGCCTAAGAGGCATGCTGACTTTCTATCTGACAGCATTTTTGTTCCTGATATTTGTGTTTCTATGCTTAAATCAATTTAATTAAACATTTGTGAACTCTGAATATAGAGAAAAGTAGATTATCAGCAGCATATTTTGTATTCATGGCCCTGGTTAAACGGCCTAATTGATGTATGTAAAATGTGATGAGCTTTGTACATCAAATCTGTAGTCCATCACAAATATTTCACTAAATCTGTAAAAAAAAAAGCACTTTACTATATTCAGTACACCTTACTCCTTTAATAGGCTACCATATTTTTTTCTGTATGATAGTGAGTGGTCCAAATCTATGCCTATTGAGACTGAAACTAAATGCAAGTTTTCCATTGAAACTTAAAAAAAACTGGCCATCAGACCATATTGTCTTTCACAAAATTTAAATGCAAGAGTCCTTTTGCAATTAGACTTCTTGTATCATAACACCTAAGCATAGAAATGAGCAAAAAGTAACAAATTTTCATTTCTGATAGCTTCTGTGTTCATTTTTATATGTCAATATGGGCTACCGCCTTAATCGACTCTAAATAGTTCTCAGTACTACATGGCTCAAGACCATTTTATACTCATGTGGTATGCTTTTTGTATCTTTTCTATACATTTAAAGTACATTTAATATATATGAAAGAATCCTTTAGGCTTAAAAAACTTTAAAAACTTGAGAAAACGCATATATATTATACAGTTGAAGATATTTAATTTATACGTCAAAAATAAACATCCAAATGTCAATACTAAATTGACCCTAGTTTCTCTAATATACGCCATATGGCCATGAAACTTGGCAAATTATCTTAGAATTGCCTAAGCTTATGTTATGTAAAGTTTTATAAAGATTGGTCAAGTCTTTCTTTCCTATAACATAGGTCCAAGGACACAGTTATAGTCTTTTTAGTCTTTTGGTTTTCGTTGTCTACGAATATAGTCCCTAGTGTAAACAGTGTATAACTTGCATGTTTTATTTGATACACTTTCCCAATTTAGTTCTTGATATTAAATGCATGAAATATTAAGTAGGGGGATGTAAGTACATGTTAAAAAAAATGGGTGCTGAATCTTTATGTTAAGTAGTGATTTGGTCCAGTTCAAAAAGGTCAAATTTATCACGTCTGAAGCTGTCAAACTGAATTTTACACCCCCTTAACACATAATTGTCAATATTTTGAGTTAGAGCTGGTAGAAGTTTCTATAATTTTGATATTATTTGTCTCACTGGTAGTAAACTACACTGTAAAAATCTTTTTGAGAAAGAGTAGACGGGATTTTTTTAATTTGAATTTATTGTCTAAAAGAAATGCACTACGAAATATTTCCTGAATGGTTTGCTGGTTTCAATTTGTCAAACTCAATCAAAGTAAAGGATATCTTTGGTTTACAGAAATTCTGTTAAAATGTGCTATTTTGGCATTCTACGGCTATAATAAGCATTTTAAAGCAGTTTACATTTTATGCCTAAGAGGCATGCTGACTTTCTATCTGACAGCATTTTTGTTCCTGATATTTGTGTTTCTATGCTTAAATCAATTTAATTAAACATTTGTGAACTCTGAATATAGAGAAAAGTAGATTATCAGCAGCATATTTTGTATTCATGGCCCTGGTTAAACGGCCTAATTGATGTATGTAAAATGTGATGAGCTTTGTACATCAAATCTGTAGTCCATCACAAATATTTCACTAAATCTGTAAAAAAAAAGCACTTTACTATATTCAGTACACCTTACTCCTTTAATAGGCTACCATATTTTTTTCTGTATGATAGTGAGTGGTCCAAATCTATGCCTATTGAGACTGAAACTAAATGCAAGTTTTCCATTGAAAGTTAAAAAAAACTGGCCATCAGACCATATTGTCTTTCACAAAATTTAAATGCAAGAGTCCTTTTGCAATTAGACTTCTTGTATCATAACACCTAAGCATAGAAATGAGCAAAAAGTAACAAATTTTCATTTCTGATAGCTTCTGTGTTCATTTTTATATGTCAATATGGGCTACCGCCTTAATCGACTCTAAATAGTTCTCAGTACTACATGGCTCAAGACCATTTTATACTCATGTGGTATGCTTTTTGTATCTTTTCTATACATTTAAAGTACATTTAATATATATGAAAGAATCCTTTAGGCTTAAAAAAAACTTTAAAAACTTGAGAAAACGCATATATATTATACAGTTGAAGATATTTAATTTATACGTCAAAAATAAACATCCAAATGTCAATACTAAATTGACCCTAGTTTCTCTAATATACGCCATATGGCCATGAAACTTGGCAAATTATCTTAGAATTGCCTAAGCTTATGTTATGTAAAGTTTTATAAAGATTGGTCAAGTCTTTCTTTCCTATAACATAGGTCCAAGGACACAGTTATAGTCATTTTAGTCTTTTGGTTTTCGTTGTCTACGAATATAGTCCCTAGTGTAAACAGTGTATAACTTGCATGTTTTATTTGATACACTTTCCCAATTTAGTTCTTGATATTAAATGCATGAAATATTAAGTAGGGGGATGTAAGTACATGTTAAAAAATGGGTGCTGAATCTTTATGTTAAGTAGTGATTTGGTCCAGTTCAAAAAGGTCAAATATTATCACGTCTGAAGCTGAATTTTACACCCCCTTATAACACATAATTGTCAATATTTTGAGTTAGAGCTGGTAGAAGTTTCTATAATTTTGATATTATTTGTCTCACTGGTAGTAAACTACACTGTAAAAATCTTTTTGAGAAAGAGTAGACGGGATTTTTTTAATTTGAATTTATTGTCTAAAAGAAATGCACTACGAAATATTTCCTGAATGGTTTGCTGGTTTCAATTTGTCAAACTCAATCAAAGTAAAGGATATCTTTGGTTTACAGAAATTCTGTTAAAATGTGCTATTTTGGCATTCTACGGCTATAATAAGCATTTTAAAGCAGTTTACATTTTATGCCTAAGAGGCATGCTGACTTTCTATCTGACAGCATTTTTGTTCCTGATATTTGTGTTTCTATGCTTAAATCAAATTTAATTAAGCATTTGTGAACTCTGAATATAGAGAAAAGTAGATTATCAGCAGCATATTTTGTATTCATGGCCCTGGTTAAACGGCCTAATTGATGTATGTAAAATGTGATGAGCTTTGTACATCAAATCTGTAGTCCATCACAAATATTTCACTAAATCTGTAAAAAAAAAAAAAGCACTTTACTATATTCAGTACACCTTACTCTTTAATAGGCTACCATATTTTTTTCTGTATGATAGTGAGTGGTCCAAATCTATGCCTATTGAGACTGAAACTAAATGCAAGTTTTCCATTGAAAGTTAAAAAAACTGGCCATCAGACCATATTGTCTTTCACAAAATTTAAATGCAAGAGTCCTTTTGCAATTAGACTTCTTGTATCATAACACCTAAGCATAGAAATGAGCAAAAAGTAACAAATTTTCATTTCTGATAGCTTCTGTGTTCATTTTTATATGTCAATATGGGCTACCGCCTTAATCGACTCTAAATAGTTCTCAGTACTACATGGCTCAAGACCCATTTTATACTCATGTGGTATGCTTTTTGTATCTTTTCTATACATTTAAAGTACATTTAATATATATGAAAGAATCCTTTAGGCTTAAAAAAAACTTTAAAAACTTGAGAAAACGCATATATATTATACAGTTGAAGATATTTAATTTATACGTCAAAAATAAACATCCAAATGTCAATACTAAATTGACCCTAGTTTCTCTAATATACGCCATATGGCCATGAAACTTGGCAAATTATCTTAGAATTGCCTAAGCTTATGTTATGTAAAGTTTTATAAAGATTGGTCAAGTCTTTCTTTCCTATAACATAGGTCCAAGGACACAGTTATAGTCATTTTAGTCTTTTGGTTTTCGTTGTCTACGAATATAGTCCCTAGTGTAAACAGTGTATAACTTGCATGTTTTATTTGATACACTTTCCCAATTTAGTTCTTGATATTAAATGCATGAAATATTAAGTAGGGGGATGTAAGTACATGTTAAAAAAATGGGTGCTGAATCTTTATGTTAAGTAGTGATTTGGTCCAGTTCAAAAAGGTCAAATTTTATCACGTCTGAAGCTGAATTTTAACACCCCCTTAACACATAATTGTCAATATTTTGAGTTAGAGCTGGTAGAAGTTTCTATAATTTTGATATTATTGTCTCACTGGTAGTAAACTACACTGTAAAAAATCTTTTTGAGAAAGAGTAGACGGGATTTTTTTAATTTGAATTTATTGTCTAAAAGAAATGCACTACGAAATATTTCCTGAATGGTTTGCTGGTTTCAATTTGTCAAACTCAATCAAAGTAAAGGATATCTTTGGTTTACAGAAATTCTGTTAAAATGTGCTATTTTGGCATTCTAACGGCTATAATAAGCATTTTAAAGCAGTTTACATTTTATGCCTAAGAGCATGCTGACTTTCTATCTGACAGCATTTTTGTTCCTGATATTTGTGTTTCTATGCTTAAATCAAATTTAATTAAGCATTTGTGAACTCTGAATATAGAGAAAAGTAGATTATCAGCAGCATATTTTGTATTCATGGCCCTGGTTAAACGGCCTAATTGATGTATGTAAAATGTGATGAGCTTTGTACATCAAATCTGTAGTCCATCACAAATATTTCACTAAATCTGTAAAAAAAAAAAAGCACTTTACTATATTCAGTACACCTTACTCTTTTAATAGGCTACCATATTTTTTTCTGTATGATAGTGAGTGGTCCAAATCTATGCCTATTGAGACTGAAACTAAATGCAAGTTTTCCATTGAAAGTTAAAAAAATGGCCATCAGACCATATTGTCTTTCACAAAATTTAAATGCAAGAGTCCTTTTGCAATTAGACTTCTTGTATCATAACACCTAAGCATAGAAATGAGCAAAAAGTAACAAATTTTCATTTCGATAGCTTCTGTGTTCATTTTTATATGTCAATATGGGCTACCGCCTTAATCGACTCTAAATAGTTCTCAGTATCTACATGGCTCAAGACCCTTTTATACTCATGTGGTATGCTTTTTGTATCTTTTCTATACATTTAAAGTACATTTAATATATATGAAAGAATCCTTTAGGCTTAAAAAAAACTTTAAAACTTGAGAAAACGCATATATATTATACAGTTGAAGATATTTATTTATACGTCAAAAATAAACATCCAAATGTCAATACTAAATTGACCCTAGTTTCTCTAATATACGCATATGGCCATGAAACTTGGCAAATTATCTTAGAATTGCCTAGCTTATGTTATGTAAAGTTTTATAAAGATTGGTCAAGTCTTTCTTTCTATAACATAGGTCCAAGACACAGTTATAGTCATTTAGTCTTTTGGTTTTCGTTGTCTACGAATATAGTCCCTAGTGTAAACAGGTATAACTTGCATGTTTTATTGATACACTTTCCCATTTAGTTCTTGATATTAAATGCATGAAATATTAAGTAGGGGGATGTAAGTACATGTTAAAAAAATGGGTGCTGAATCTTTATGTTAAGTAGTGATTTGGTCCAGTTCAAAAAGGTCAAATTTTATCACGTCTGAAGCTGAATTTTACACCCCTTAACAATAATTGTCATATTTTGAGTTAGAGCTGGTAGAAGTTTCTATAATTTTGATATTATTTGTCTCATGGTAGTAAACTACACTGTAAAAATCTTTTTGAGAAAGAGTAGACGGGATTTTTTTAATTTGAATTTATTGTCTAAAAGAAATGCACTACGAAATATTTCCTGAATGGTTTGCTGGTTTCAATTTGTCAAACTCAATCAAAGTAAAGGATATCTTTGGTTTACAGAAATTCTGTTAAAATGTGCTATTTTGGCATTCTACGGCTATAATAAGCATTTTAAAGCAGTTTACATTTTATGCCTAAGAGGCATGCTGACTTTCTATCTGACAGCATTTTTGTTCCTGATATTTGTGTTTCTATGCTTAAATCAAATTTAATTAAGCATTTGTGAACTCTGAATATAGAGAAAAGTAGATTATCAGCAGCATATTTTGTATTCATGGCCCTGGTTAAACGGCCTAATTGATGTATGTAAAATGTGATGAGCTTTGTACATCAAATCTGTAGTCCATCACAAATATTTCACTAAATCTGTAAAAAAAAAAAGCACTTTACTATATTCAGTACACCTTACTCTTTTAATAGGCTACCATTATTTTTTTCTGTATGATAGTGAGTGGTCCAAATCTATGCCTATTGAGACTGAAACTAAATGCAAGTTTTCCATTGAAAGTTTAAAAAAACTGGCCATCAGACCATATTGTCTTTCACAAAATTTAAATGCAAGAGTCCTTTTGCAATTAGACTTCTTGTATCATAACACCTAAGCATAGAAATGAGCAAAAAGTAACAAATTTTCATTTCTGATAGCTTCTGTGTTCATTTTTATATGTCAATATGGGCTACCGCCTTAATCGACTCTAAATAGTTCTCAGTACTACATGGCTCAAGACCCTTTTATACTCATGTGGTATGCTTTTTGTATCTTTTCTATACATTTAAAGTACATTTAATATATATGAAAGAATCCTTTAGGCTTAAAAAAACTTTAAAAACTTGAGAAAACGCATATATATTATACAGTTGAAGATATTTAATTTATACGTCAAAAATAAACATCCAAATGTCAATACTAAATTGACCCTAGTTTCTCTAATATACGCCATATGGCCATGAAACTTGGCAAATTATCTTAGAATTGCCTAAGCTTATGTATGTAAAGTTTTATAAAGATTGGTCAAGTCTTTCTTTCCTATAACATAGGTCCAATGACACAGTTATAGTCTTTTTAGTCTTTTGGTTTTCGTTGTCTACGAATATAGTCCCTAGTGTAAACAGTGTATAACTTGCATGTTTTATTTGATACACTTTCCCAATTTAGTTCTTGATATTAAATGCATGAAATATTAAGTAGGGGGATGTAAGTACATGTTAAAAAAATGGGTGCTGAATCTTTATGTTAAGTAGTGATTTGGTCCAGTTCAAAAAGGTCAAATTTTATCACGTCGAAGCTGTCAAGCTGAATTTTACACCCCCTTAACACATAATTGTCAATATTTTGAGTTAGAGCTGGTAGAAGTTTCTATAATTTTGATATTATTTGTCTCACTGGTAGTAAACTACACTGTAAAAATCTTTTTGAGAAAGAGTAGACGGGATTTTTTTAATTTGAATTTATTGTCTAAAAGAAATGCACTACGAAATATTTCCTGAATGGTTTGCTGGTTTCAATTTGTCAAACTCAATCAAAGTAAAGGATATCTTTGGTTTACAGAAATTCTGTTAAAATGTGCTATTTTGGCATTCTACGGCTATAATAAGCATTTTAAAGCAGTTTACATTTTATGCCTAAGAGGCATGCTGACTTTCTATCTGACAGCATTTTTGTTCCTGATATTTGTGTTTCTATGCTTAAATCAAATTTAATTAAGCATTTGTGAACTCTGAATATAGAGAAAAGTAGATTATCAGCAGCATATTTTGTATTCATGGCCCTGGTTAAACGGCCTAATTGATGTATGTAAAATGTGATGAGCTTTGTACATCAAATCTGTAGTCCATCACAAATATTTCACTAAATCTGTAAAAAAAAAAAAGCACTTTACTATATTCAGTACACCTTACTCCTTTAATAGGCTACCATATTTTTTTCTGTATGATAGTGAGTGGTCCAAATCTATGCCTATTGAGACTGAAACTAAATGCAAGTTTTCCATTGAAAGTTAAATAAAACTGGCCATCAGACCATATTGTCTTTCACAAAATTTAAATGCAAGAGTCCTTTTGCAATTAGACTTCTTGTATCATAACACCTAAGCATAGAAATGAGCAAAAAGTAACAAATTTTCATTTCTGATAGCTTCTGTGTTCATTTTTTATATGTCAATATGGGCTACCGCCTTAATCGACTCTAAATAGTTCTCAGTACTACATGGCTCAAGACCCTTTTATACTCATGTGGTATGCTTTTTGTATCTTTTCTATACATTTCAAGTACATTTAATATATATGAAAGAATCCTTTAGGCTTAAAAAACTTAAAAAACTTGAGAAAACGCATATATATTATACAGTTGAAGATATTTAATTTATACGTCAAAAATAAACATCCAAAATGTCAATACTAAATTGACCCTAGTTTCTCTAATATACGCCATATGGCCATGAAACTTGGCAAATTATCTTAGAATTGCCTAAGCTTATGTTATGTAAAGTTTTATAAAGATTGGTCAAGTCTTTCTTTCCTATAACATAGGTCCAAGGACACAGTTATAGTCTTTTTAGTCTTTTGGTTTTCGTTGTCTACGAATATAGTCCCTAGTGTAAACAGTGTATAACTTGCATGTTTTATTTGATACACTTTCCCAATTTAGTTCTTGATATTAAATGCATGAAATATTAAGTAGGGGGATGTAAGTACATGTTAAAAAAAATGGGTGCTGAATCTTTATGTTAAGTAGTGATTTGGTCCAGTTCAAAAAGGTCAAATTTTATCACGTCTGAAACTGTCAAACTGAATTTTACACCCCCTTAACACATAATTGTCAATATTTTGAGTTAGAGCTGGTAGAAGTTTCTATAATTGTGATATTATTTGTCTCACTGGTAGTAAACTACACTGTAAAAATCTTTTTGAGAAAGAGTAGACGGGATTTTTTTAATTTGAATTTATTGTCTAAAAGAAATGCACTACGAAATATTTCCTGAATGGTTTGCTGGTTTCAATTTGTCAAACTCAATCAAAGTAAAGGATATCTTTGGTTTACAGAAATTCTGTTAAAATGTGCTATTTTGGCATTCTACGGCTATAATAAGCATTTTAAAGCAGTTTACATTTTATGCCTAAGAGGCATGCTGACTTTCTATCTGACAGCATTTTTGTTCCTGATATTTGTGTTTCTATGCTTAAATCAAATTTAATTAAGCATTTGTGAACTCTGAATATAGAGAAAAGTAGATTATCAGCAGCATATTTTGTATTCATGGCCCTGGTTAAACGGCCTAATTGATGTATGTAAAATGTGATGAGCTTTGTACATCAAATCTGTAGTCCATCACAAATATTTCACTAAATCTGTAAAAAAAAAAAGCACTTTACTATATTCAGTACACCTTACTCCTTTAATAGGCTACCATATTTTTTTCTGTATGATAGTGAGTGGTCCAAATCTATGCCTATTGAGACTGAAACTAAATGCAAGTTTTCCATTGAAAGTTAATAAAACTGGCCATCAGACCATATTGTCTTTCACAAAATTTAAATGCAAGAGTCCTTTTGCAATTAGACTTCTTGTATCATAACACCTAAGCATAGAAATGAGCAAAAAGTAACAAATTTTCATTTCTGATAGCTTCTGTGTTCATTTTTATATGTCAATATGGGCTACCGCCTTAATCGACTCTAAATAGTTCTCAGTACTACATGGCTCAAGACCCTTTTATACTCATGTGGTATGCTTTTTGTATCTTTTCTATACATTTAAGTACATTTAATATATATGAAAGAATCCTTTAGGCTTAAAAAACTTAAAAAACTTGAGAAAACGCATATATATTATACAGTTGAAGATATTTAATTTATACGTCAAAAATAAACATCCAAATGTCAATACTAAATTGACCCTAGTTTCTCTAATATACGCCATATGGCCATGAAACTTGGCAAATTATCTTAGAATTGCCTAAGCTTATGTTATGTAAAGTTTTATAAAGATTGGTCAAGTCTTTCTTTCCTATAACATAGGTCCAAGGACACAGTTATAGTCTTTTTAGTCTTTTGGTTTTCGTTGTCTACGAATATAGTCCCTAGTGTAAACAGTGTATAACTTGCATGTTTTAATTTGATACACTTTCCCAATTTAGTGCTTGATATTAAATGCATGAAATATTAAGTAGGGGGATGTAAGTACATGTTAAAAAAAATGGGTGCTGAATCTTTATGTTAAGTAGTGATTTGGTCCAGTTCAAAAAGGTCAAATTTTATCACGTCTGAAGCTGAATTTTACACCCCCTTAACACATAATTGTCAATATTTTGAGTTAGAGCTGGTAGAAGTTTCTATAATTTTGATATTATTTGTCTCACTGGTAGTAAACTACACTGTAAAAATCTTTTTGAGAAAGAGTAGACGGGATTTTTTTAATTTGAATTTATTGTCTAAAATAAATGCACTACGAAATAACTGTGTTCTCGGGCCATTATCGGAATATGACGCTGAAAGTTTGTGTGTTATGTTTAGCTGATGAGAGTTTCTATGTAGATTTATATGCAATAAATCAAGTTGTTTTTAAAAATCTGAATATAACAATAACATATACATGATATATAAGTACCAAGAACTATGTTCTATAATGTATCATATCCTGTCGAACGCTAGCGTAAACAACCTGATATATTCTACATAAAGGATAATGCGAAAAGGACAGAAATTCTACCGCTACATTTTTCTCTCAAAATTATGAATGCAGATACAGTAGTTCACCTTTCTTTGACCTATAATGGTTCACCTTTTACACATCGTGACTTTCATGGAGAATTTTTAATTGAAACTAATACCACTATATATAAACATAACTTATATTATTCTAATATCTTGGGTAAAACAAATGGTTCGTTTATCGCACAATTTCTTGCATCAACCTTTAAAAAAACAAAAAATAAGACCGAATTATTGCCGATGAGATTATAAATACCTGTCCTATTTGTTTCCTATACTTGTATTAAATTGTGGTTCTCCTTCATCTTCCAGTGACAAAAAGCTCATATGTGCACATGATTTATTTGTTTTACACAGTTTGATTAAGAAGAAAGGCCAACATAGTTAGTTGCACTATAACTAACACACTACTATATCAATATTTTGTAATTGTTATAAAATACATCGAATTACATAAAATGAAACCTAATCTTGATATCCAATTAATAAAAATTAACTTATGACGTTACTTGTGGTGGCGTTGATCCATTCGTGTTCCAGACACACATTTCGTTATTCTATTAGGCTGTTTTTTGTGTAATGTCCTAAACTATTTTAGTTACTCGTTGTTATTCTGTGGTTAACATGTCAAAATGTATTATCTATTTGTGTATTTTTCTGTGTTTTTGCATTTGTTTGTACACTGTTCCCGTCATGTATTGTTGTCATTTTAGAGTTATATTTAACATTGCTATAAAGTGTGGAGGTTTGGCTTGTCACAAAACCCGATCCACCTCACTGTGTTTCTGTAAATGTCCTATACCAAGTCAGGAGTAAGGAAGTTGTTATCTAATATATAAAAAGAAAGATGTGGTATGATTGCCAATTAAACAACTCTCCACAAGAGACCAAAATGACACGGAAATTAACAATTATAGGAAACAATGAGCCCATACCGCAAAGTCAGCTACAAAAGTCCCCGAATGATAATGTAAAACAATTCAAACGAGAAAACTAATGGCCTTATTTATATACAAAAAAATGAACGAAAACTCAAATATGTAACACATAAACAAAAGACAACCACTGAAATACAGGCTCGTTCGTATGAATGTTGCATTGGTAAATATTATTTGTTGCACATCTGTGTTCTGATATTTAGTTGTTTTCATGTAAAATTGAGAAAGGAAATGGGGAATGTGTTTCCCTCGGTTTCAGTTTGTAACCGAGATTTCTTTCTTTTAATCGATTTATGACTTTTGAACAGATATTCTACTGTTGCCTTTATTCAGGTACAAACATATGACTGTACATTTCAAGAACTGGTTATGTATCAAAGAATCCGAAACGAATAAATATCAACTCTTCAAAAAGTTGGCGTTGTCTCTCTTTTAAAGAAAAAAAATATGATTCATTATCAATTGATAACTACGGACCAATAACTGTATTGATACTAAGCTTATTACCCATGCCTTATCGCAACGATTAAAATTATTATAGTGATCAGAATGGTTATATAAAACACAATCTTTACATAGATTTCTAACATTTTCAGATTAAAGATAGTACATGGGGAACAGGATGTACTTACCGTTCTGGAGCACCTGTGTTCAATCTCCTGTTTTTGGTTCGGTGCATTTTGACTTTTCGGAGTTGTGTTTTATAATTTATTGTTAACTTGTTGTTTTGGTTAATTTTAGCCATGCCTTTGTCAGTTTGTTATAAACTTAAAATGTCCCTCTGATAACTTTCTTTGTTATTGTTCACTCACATTTCCGACCTTTCAACCCTTTGTACTGGCTCTTCATGTATGAAGCCCTGTTAAATATGGCTCACAACGTTATTTCTTAAAGTGGGTTGAAACTTTATATAATGACTATAACACACACGCGATATTACGGGTTCGTACATGAATTAGAATATATACTAAATAACTATGTGTAAGCCTTATATGAGCCTGGATTTTAAGTATTGGTATTGCCATCTGATAAAGTCATGCTGATTATAAGATACACCGTTTTCTCTGCTTTCAAAATCTTTCTGGTTGAACCCTTCTACCTGGGATTTATCAATTATTGGTAATATTAATTATTTGGAAAACAAAGGGGTTTTGAATGGAGTAATGTTTAAACAACAGCATTGTCCTATATTAGTTATAAGTTGAATTTTTTTATTTGCCGATTTTACTGGCTGCCAAATTAGAAACTGTATCTACTCGTCTTTTAAGTCAGGATTTTTTAGTATTCGTATCATATTATTACGTCATGCTGATTAATATATTTCAAAAGGAAATAATGAGACAATGACTGAATTTAGTCAACCCAGTAATTTTGACTTGTGTATATAACAAATCCTAGATACACCGTTTGGTGGTGTATTATCAGATGCGGAACGTACAGATAATGTTATAGGTAACAGGTGAATATCCTATTGGTATCGATATCGGATTTGACCTGGAACTTATTAACTATTGACAATATTAATTATGTGTAAAACAAAAGGGTCTGGAATGGTTTAATTTTTAATCAACAATTAATATTAGTTATATTTAAAGTTGAATTCTTTTGATTTGTTGTTTTTATCCCATGACGGCTTACAAATTGGAGCTCGTTATTTTAGTTTTATAGATACTTAAGGGTGCCTTTCGAATGACGACTGGATCTCAGAAATCTACAGTCTTCACTGCGGGAAAAACAAGGATGCCCAATAAAGTTTCTTTTTTGAAATAACAGTTGAAAACCTGGCCTGTAGATTAAGACAACTTTAATACATTAAAGGTTTTCAAATTAAACATGAATGTAAAACGCAAAATTTTCCCAACTGGCTGATGGTATTACTCTCTTTTTCAATTATAAATATGAAATTGGCAGAGCACATAACCTTAAAGAAATATTGTGAAATGTCTTTTATAGAAAATTTGCCTTAAATAAAAAGGGGTTTTCTGATAAATATTGAAATATATTTTTGTGACTTATCGGGAAAAAAATAATATATTGTTCTTCACTAAATTGTATTATAAACTAGAATAAGTCAGTGTTTATGGCAAATAATGATTTCTTTCTTATTCATATTTACTTTGAAAAAAAAAAGTTCGATCAACTTTTGAAAATGCCTGTACCAATGCAAATCAGGAATGTGACAGTTGTTGTCTATTCGTTTGATGTCTTTTAACATTTGATTTTGCCATTTGGTTAGGGACTTTCCTTTTTGAATTTTCCTCGGAGTTTAGAATGTTTTTATTTACTTTTTTCAAATTTTGCTCACAAAACATGGAATATTCAAAAAGTGTTACACGTAGAATTACAAGGCAATATTTTGAAAGAATACTATTCAGACATTGGTGTAAGACAGTTTTGATCATGATCACTTCAATGAAATTTAAAAAGACTGCTGGCGAAGTGAAACGACACATCGATATATATCAAAGAAAAAGAATTTAACGACCAGTGCGTCAACGGAGAAGAGATGTATCGTACTATGATTACCTCACCGGATTACTATCACGATGCTTCGACATTTTGAATTATACTAAAAAGTTCAACCATGTTTGTGAACCGAAAACAAAACAAAATTTCATAAAATGTTTTTTACACCAATAAGCCATATCAGCCGACTTTTTCACTGAGTAAACAATGGAGTTTTGCACTTCAAGGTAGGATACAAATTTTGATTGTTTTTGTAACAAGTAAGATTTTATCAAATAATCTTCTAATCATAATAAATCATATGCAATATAGATGAAAAAACGTATTGTATGCCGGTAAAACTTTTATTATGTAGAACTGTTCTTATGTATTAATATACCAAACTTCATAAATATACTTTATTAGATATTTCCACTAGATAGTCAATAACTAATTTACAGGGATACTTAATTGAAGCTGTAGATTGAGTAAAATGTTAACAGCAAAGGTGCAATAACAATGATTAAATCGAATAAAAAAAATTACAAAAATAATCATATAGTATCACTAGAACAAACACAATGATTGTTCAGTTCCAGTGGCATTATCCTTAGTGTTCTGAGTAGTACTAGTATTATATTGATTTTTATTTGTATATTTTTAGGGGTTTTTTTTTTGTTGTTTTTGTTTCTTTGGCTGTAGCTTCAGTTTTTATCTATGAAGAGAGCAACAGTCATGAAGAGATGTATTACGATATTATTATGTGAGTACTTCTATATTAGCCTTGTTATTGGTCCGAGACTTGCTGTATTGACCTGATGCGAAGCCGAAGTCTAATACAGCTGGCCGAGGACCAATAACAAGTCAGAGCAATACAGGAATACACATAATAGTAGCTTTATCTATTAACTACAGTGTTACCATATCTTTTTTTTTATGATTTCATTTCACAATTCACAAGAGATAAACATTTTTTTACCTTGAAGTTGAACTATCCAAATCTCAGTTTCTTTTAAAAGATGAAATATCAAATGATCAGGTGCTGCTTCCAGGTGGTCTTCTCAGAATTTTTTCATCTGATGAATTTTTCTACCCATACCAG
Organism: Mytilus edulis; assembly: GCA_019925275.1. Lineage (NCBI taxonomy): Eukaryota > Metazoa > Mollusca > Bivalvia > Mytilida > Mytilidae > Mytilus > Mytilus edulis. Next base: position 79,679,217 of record CM034359.1, read on the forward strand.
TCACTATAAAATGTTACAATTCATATATCATACGCAAAACATATATTGTAATTGGACATGTACTTCCATGCATGTGTTATGCAAAACCAAATTGATTATTGTAAAAAAAAAAAGTGTAAAATGACACTACTATCCAAAAGCTATCTGACCAAAGAACGAAGATATGCTCAATCACAGGTTACCCTTTCAGGATGTATATGCCTGAATTAAAAAAAATAATGACAGTTTACAAAACATCAGAAGCAAAAGTAAACGGTTAATCGATTTGTACCTTCGTGCATGAGGTCGACAAGAAATAAACTTGTGATAATCTTATCGTTCCCCAAACCTGAAATAATTCCATTGTCTGCTTTCAAAATGCTTTTTAAATGAACATGATGAATATGACGGTCTTTAGTCTGAAATATATTCATACTGAAAGTTTCTACATGTTTATTAATTATCTTGAGTAAATGAAAACTGCGTCTTCCAAACGACTGTTTACTTTCAGTTTGTGTTTATTGTGACTTTCGATATAAAAACTAGAGACGTTCCGAAATCTTGAATTGGCAGGATAAAAACTCGGCCAATACAGAAAAAAATCCTATATTGGTCGAATTGACATCTTTTTATTGCATAGGCAGTTTTCATCATATCAAGTCCAACAACAGTGAAGTTAATTAATAAAACATGTTATAGCTTGGCATTTTTTGAGTGACTTAACTTATTACTCGTTATAAAGAAGTATACAGAAGTATACCGCTGTTCGATAGTCATAATTTGATTTAGCAGCAACAAAAACTTAAAACATGCGAAACACATTAACCTGCCGCTTAAATAACATGTTTTTTAAATAACGTTAAAATGACAGTACTACGAAACAGGAATTTAGTACAAAAAAACGCAAACAGACTATAAGCACAGAAGATTTACAGTAAATAAATTACTGATATAAAAGTGCATTACAATATGTAAACCGCCGAATAACAACGAGCATCTTTAATGAATTCAATACAGCCCACCAGGACACAACACACGAAATATATATTTCGCTTCATGTTAATGGATAACCGTCAAAAAAGTAACGTATTTGTGTGACGCTTAAATTATCATTATCAGGAACATTTAAAAAAGTAAAATATATTTGTTTTATTCAAAAGGGAAATAAATGATAAGTTATGCAAAGGAAATGATACAATTAAAGTTTTTAAAATAGTTCTTTTTAATTTTATTTAAAAGTACATGTTAAAAAAGATTGGAACTTCTAATTCAGAACCACTTAAAAGAATCAATATATTAAACTGTAATGTTATATCCTTATCTGAAGCAAATACCATTTTTCATGTTACATTTAATAATAATAATCTGAAATTATCATTTACTACAGATGTATGAACGAATCCCTGCTGAATACCCCAAATCACATGTGTTACGAGAGAACGTAAACTAGTAACACATTCAGACCTGGACTCACAACTCGTGTTACATGTAAGGCTGATTTGGGATAATCAGCAGGGATTCGTTCATAATTCATAATCATTAATAACTTTTATATTCTTATGTATTATATAGGATTAATCATATTTTTCTAGAGGTTATTGATGTGTAAACCAGGGTAATTACCTCACAAACGGAATAAATAGACTTTTATGTTAGAAGTTTGTGAGTAAGCATGTGTATTTCGCATGAATAGATCACAGTGAGATTATAAAAGTAGTTTCGTTTCGGCAACATGGTTTATCGAAGTGTAAACCAAGTGAAAAATTCTAATTGACCAACCCTACTCAAGTATTTAATGATATGCAAATCATATAAGAATTATTTGATTGTATTATATCTTTCAGGTATTTGTTATAAATGAAGTAAAAGTTACTGATGAAGTATTTACTATGGATTTTATTTCACAGTCATATATTATGCCAAGGTAAATGCACTATATTATATACGTATACTATGGATATAAAAGCCAGTTACTTATCCAATCACGAATTAAGAAAAATATCTTGTTATTACTTTGGAGAAGATATTATTAGGTTTTGTTCATTTGTGAAGTGTGTATAGTCATTTCTCTGAGCTACGTTTGTGACAAAAGACATTACGTAAGTTGGTAACAACAATCGTGTCGACACAGTCCAAACCTTGTCACACAATACGAGGCGCTCCAATTAGTCTTATGAATCACATATTCGATTGATTGATTATGTGAGGTTTTATGGATTTTTTATTTATCATACGACGTCATGTATGGAGTATAAGTGTATCGATCTTTATAAAATTCTACCACAAGGTTTTATACCAAAAGGACGGTTTGAAATGGTTTTAGGGGGCTGTTAACTGTTATTGAATACAGGTCAATAGGGCAAAAAACGAGCATTTTTTGCTTTTTCAGGACAATAACTTGTGGAAAAGTATATGGATCGTTAGGAAAATTAAAGAAAATGATACCACAAGGTTCCATATAGATGAAAGGAATGAATTTTGGGGTTATGACTTAAACCGTGTAGAAATATTGGGCACAAAAAGGCATTTTTTGGTTTCCGTACCATAAAAAGTTAACTCATAAAAAAACTGAACTCCGAGGAAAATTCGAAACGGAAAGTCCCTAACAAAATGGCAAAATCCAATGATAAAATACATGATACGAATGGACAACAACTGTCTTATTCCTGAATTGGTACAGGAATTTTCAAATGTAGAATATAGTGGATTGAACCTGGTTTTATAGCGCTAAACCGCTCACTTGTATGACAGTCGCATCAATTTCCATTATATTTACAACGAAGCGTGAACAATAGAGTATTAGTTTAAGGATTTCTATGAAATTGTCAAAAAAAGGTTCAAATATAAAAAAAAGAAATGTAGGAATCAATTTTTGGGAGTTGTGTTCCTAACCGTGAATGAATTTGGAACCAAAGACAATATATTTCTGACACTTTGTAGAAAAAATGGAAAACAAACGATAACAGAGGGACAGTCAAACTCAAAGATAGAAAATAGATTGACCGAGATTCTTTGTAATGTTGATTGTAATCATGTTTTTTTTTATTTTGATTCATAATTTTGGGCCTAGTTTTCAAGTGGGTTCGAATCGGTGTCAAAATATAACTTGGTTTGACTTAAAAAAATAAATACATGGGTTTGTTTTCATATGCTGAACCTTATCCTGTATTTTGATTTAAAATGTTGGGCCCCGTTATCAAATTGCTCCACATTGAATTCCAAAGTGTCCATAATTAAAATGTGTTTGATTTAACCAAAAATTGTCATTATTAGAATATCGGGGGAAATAAAGTGTGTCAGATGATCCCACCTGTCATCCAAGATGACTGCCATGTTTAGAATGCAACGTAGGGGTGAAATGCATGTTTTGTTTATTATCTTGAATACTTCTATAATAAACAAATTTGACAGAGGCAGGGATATTCAGAAGATTAATATTTTGAAAGTCGCGTCGCTTGTCGCTCGGTTCTAAAGATTTTTTTAAACGTGACCCACTGATTCCTGATTCAAATTTATCTATTGATTGTAATCTTTTCAAAATGTAAATTATATTATATTGAAAAGGCTTAAATATAAACAATAAAGGTAAATGTTGTTATGACAAACATATCAATTGCTTGAAAATAAATGTAAAACACTAATTTAGTGAGATAAAAGACAATTTTACGTTGTTTATAATACCTTAAACATATTTATCATTCAAAATAAATGAAAAGTCATAAATACAACTATCATACTCGCGAAATGGCAGCATATCGATCTGATAGCATATAATATCACTAGAATATATGAATCTCTCAAACGGTGTCTTAATTCACTCAACGGTACACGTTCTCAGCCAGACACAATACATACCGTGAATGGGCGAATAAATTTTATCAATCAGAATTGGATTATCTGTTTAATTGCGAAGAATTACCTTTCTAATTCATACGGATAAGAGAGACATTCATATCTCTAAATGCTTTGCATAACGGTGCATCTTCCCTTATTCTTACTGGAAAATTAAATCATGTGTTATGTTGGTCTCTTATGGAGACTGAGCTCGTTGAAATAATACATAATATTCACAATGTTCTTAATGAACAGTAAAGGATAAAAACAAAAGAGAATTTAGAAAGCATAATCGTACAGCAGGACGATCAGAGGAATATGCAAGGTTTGCTTATGTACAAAAAACTATCGAAACGGGAATATGTTATGCAAGTACGAGGTTTAGCTAGCTATAAAACCATGATTATTCTACCATTTTCTAAGGAAATGCCTGGACCAAGTCAAGAAAATTACATTTATTTTCCATGCCGTTGATGTATTGAGGCCCAATTACTGTTCCTTACCCTGAATAGGTTCAAATATTTATGAATTGATTGATGTCTGGCAACCAGATGATGACACAGTAGTATTGTCAGATGTGAGCAATATTCGCTGTATAGTGAATGAACTTTTGTGCTAAGCTTTATAGTATCACAAATATTTGACAGTAAAATATTTTCTTATTTTATTCCTGTGGGAGATATACTTCCTGTCTGTATCTATTGCAGCTTTTTAATTAAAGAAGAAATTAACCTTAAAAATTTCAGGTACTTTGGAATGGACAGTTGTTGGAAAGGCTACAGGTTATGGACAAAACGTGACATTATTTTGCAATGTTTCAAATTGCTGTCCTGAATATGCTGGTTGGGATATGTGGACTCCTGTTCAACACACACTGTTTATAGATCTCAAAACAGTACGACCTAACAAAAAGTATGACGGAAAAATTTTGAAGGATGGATATACCTTAGTTATACAAAATCTGACAAAACAAGATCTTAATGTTTCGTATTCCTGTTTGTATGGCATAACATTTGGTGAAAAGAAAATGTTACTGGAAGAGGATGTTTTTAAAAGTAAGTACTAGCACTAAATAGATATGGATTCATATATGAGTGATGTTGATAACTATGACACATCTGACGTGAACAGAAGAAAACTTATGTTCTAACTCGCCAATCTTAACCGAACATAAATTATTTAGTCAATAAAACTCAACACATGTATACTATAGGAATGAGCTCTCCCTGTGAGTATCACACTTTAATACTTTATTTTTTCTTTAAGCATCAAAACCATTCATATGTTCATATTTCAATATTTATTCAAATGTTCATCTGCATCTAATAACTCATCAAAGAAAATCACACAAATTTCATCAATACAACAGAGTCCGTATTAGAACTTCATCCAACTAACAATCAAAATCAACAACAATCTACAAAACACAATACATGCATTATTATTACAATTTATCTTGTCACATCATTAAACTGTCTAACTCAAATCTATCAAAAGGGAGGGGTGGGTGGGGGATATGTATAAAGAAACGGAAGGTATGCTACTAGGAAAGGCAGAACGTCGAATAACTGGTTTAAAAAAAATCTATTATTTATAATAAGATTCTGCACGAGAATCACGAGCTACCCTCATACAAACGGGTAGGATATCTGCATTGCAACATGCACGTACACGTTCTCAGCCAGACACTATACATACCGTGAATGGTCAGAATTGGGTTACCTGTTTAATTGCGAAGAATTACCTTTCTAATTCATACGGAGAAGAGAGACATTCTTATCTATGAATGCTTTGCATAACGGTGCATCTTCCTTATTATTACTGGAAAATTAAATCATGTGTTATGTTGGTCTCTTATGGAGACTGATCTCGTTGACAGTCCCGCAGGATAATACAAAATATTCACAATATTCTTAATGAACAGTAATGGATAAAAAAAAAAAAAGAGAATTCAGAAAGCATAATCGTACAGCAGGACGATCAGAGGAATATGCAAGGTTTGCTTATGTACAAAAAACTATCGAAACGGGAATATGTTCTGCAAGTAAGAGGTTTAGATAGCTATAAAACCGAGATTATTCTACCATTTTCTAAGGAAATGCCTGGACCAAGTCAAGAAAATGATATTTATTTTCAATTCCGTTGATGTATTGAGGCCCAATTACTGTTCCTTAACCTGAATAGGTTCAAATATTTATGAATTGATTGATGTCTGGCAACCAGATGATGACACAGTAGTATTGTCAGATGTGAGCAATATTCGCTGTATAGTGAGTGAACTTTTGTGCTAAGCTTTATAGTATCACAAATATTTGACAGTAAAATATTTTCTTATTTTATTCCTGTGGGAGATATACTTCCTGTCTGTATCTATTGCAGCTTTTTAATTAAAGAAGAAATTAACCTTAAAAATTTCAGGTACTTTGGAATGGACAGTTGTTGGAAAGGCTACAGATTATGGACAAAACGTGACATTATTTTGCAATGTTTCAAATTGCTGTCCTGAATATGCTGGTTGGGATATGTGGACTCCTGTTCAACGCACACTGTTTATAGATCTCAAAACAGGACGACCTAACAAAAAGTATGACGGAAAAATTTTGAAGGATGGATATACCTTAGTTATACAAAATCTGACAAAACAAGATCTTAATGTTTCGTATTCCTGTTTGTATGGCATAACATTTGGTGAAAAGAAAATGTTACTGGAAGAGGATGTTTTTAAAAGTAAGTACTAGCACTAAATAGATAAGGATTCATATATGAGTGATGTGGATAACTATGACACATCTGACGTGAAAAGAAGAAAACTTATGTTCTAACTCGCCAATCTTATCCGAACATAAATTATTTAGTCAATAAAACTCAACACATGTATACTATAGGAATGAGCTCTCCCTGTGAGTATCACACTTTAATACTTTATTTTTTCTTTAAGCATCATTACCCTTTCATATGTTCATATTTCAATATTCATTCAAATGTTCATCTGCATCTAATAACTCATCCAAGAAAATCACACAAATTTCATCAATACAACAGAGTCCGTATTGGAACTCTATCCAACTAACAATCAAAATCAACAACAATCTACAAAACACAATACATACATTATTATTACAATTTAGCTTGTCACATCATTAAACTGTCTAACTCAAATCTATCAAAAGGGTGGGGTGGGTGGGGGATATGTATTAAGAAACGGAAGGTATGCTACTAGGAAAGGCAGAACGTCGAATAACTGGTTTAAAAAAAATCTATTATTTATAATAAGATTATGCACGAGAATCACGAGCTACCCTCATACAAACGGGTAGGATACCTGCATTGCGACATGCACGTACACGTTCTCAGCCAGACACTATACATACCGTGAATGGGCGAATAAATTTTATCAATCAGAATTGGGTTACCTGTTTAATTGCGAAGAATTACCTTTCTAATTCATACGGAGAAGAGAGACATTCATATCTATGAATGCTTTGCATAACGGTGCATCTTCCCTTATTCTTACTGGAAAATTAAATCATGTGTTATGTTGGTCTCTTATGGAGATTGATCTCGTTGACAGTCCCGCAGGATAATACAAAATATTCACAATATTCTTAATGAACAGTAATGGATAAAAAAAAAAGAGAATTCAGAAAGCATAATCGTACAGCAGGACGATCAGAGGAATATGCAAGGTTTGCTTATGTTCAAAAAACTATCGAAACGGGAATATGTTCTGCAAGTAAGAGGTTTAGATAGCTATAAAACCGAGATTATTCTACCATTTTCTAAGGAAATGCCTGGACCAAGTCAAGAAAATGATATTTATTTTCAATTCCGTTGATGTATTGAGGCCCAATTACTGTTCCTTAACCTGAATAGGTTCAAATATTTATGAATTGATTGATGTCTGGCAACCAGATGATGACACAGTAGTATTGTCAGATGTGAGCAATATTCGCTGTATAGTGAGTGAACTTTTGTGCTAAGCTTTATAGTATCACAAATATTTGACAGTAAAATATTTTCTTATTTTATCCCTGTGGGAGATATACTTCCTGTCTGTATCTATTGCATCTTTTTAATTAAAGAAGAAATTAACCTTAAAAATTTCAGGTACTTTGGAATGGACAATTGTTGGAAAGGCTACAGATTATGGACAAAACGTGACATTATTTTGCAATGTTTCAAATTGCTGTCCTGAATATGCTGGTTGGGATATGTGGACTCCTGTTCAACGCACACTGTTTATAGATCTCAAAACAGGACGACCTAACAAAAAGTATGACGGAAAAATTTTGAAGGATGGATATACCTTAGTTATACAAAATCTGACAAAACAAGATCTTAATGTTTCGTATTCCTGTTTGTATGGCATAACTTTTGGTGAAAAGAAAATGTTACTGGAAGAGGATGTTTTTAAAAGTAAGTACTAGCACTAAATAGATAAGGATTCATATATGAGTGATGTGGATAACTATGACACATCTGACGTGAACAGAAGAAAACTTATGTTTCTTACTCGCCAATCTAAACCGAACATAAATTATTTAGTCAATAAAACTCAACACATGTATACTATAGGAATGAGCTCTACTTGTGAGTATCACACTTTAATACTTTATTATTTCTTCAAGCATCAAAACCATTTCATATGTTCATATTTCAAAATTCATTCAAATGTTCATCTGCATCTAATAACTCATCAAACAAATTTCATCAATACAACAGAGTCCGTATTGGAACTCCATCCAACTAACAATCAAAATCAACAACAATCTACAAAACACAATACATACATTATTATTACAATTTAGCTTGTCACATCATTAAACTGTCTAACACAAATCTATCAAATGGGTGGGGTGTGTGAGGGATATGTATAACGAAACGGAAGGTATGCTACTAGGAAAGGCAGAACGTCGAATAACTGGTTATAAAAAAAATCTATTATCTATAATAAGATTCTGAACGAGAATCACGAGCTACCCTCATACAAACGGGTAGGATACCTGCATTGCAACATACAATAGCCAATCAACTCATACAATAACAAACCAGGTATGCAACCATGTGCTCTTCAACACGAATTGAACATAAAAAAAACACAGACATGTGCTTCCGATACTATTAATGAATATATATCTGTTGTTGTTAATTTTAGTTATATTTCCTAGCAAGAATAAATGATAGATATGCAGACAAGGATATCTTTAGTATCTATTTAAAATTAACATTTGGTTCATTGATGTCGAAATAGACTACATATAATTTTATAGCTGGCTATGTGATATTGGTTATGCTCCTTGGTGAATACCATACTGTGACATATACATGAAACCTTCTGCGGGAATTGGTCTTTGTTGGAAAATTTTCTCATTGGCAATCATCGGCAATCCTGGGAATCATGGTTCCTTTGATAACTTTTTTGTGATACTTTGAATTATGAACGAGAATTGCCTTACACCACAAAGTGTGCACATTTGTCTTTAATTTCAGATACAACTATTGCACAATCGATAGCTCACAGTATATTTTCTACAGCTGTAATGTAAGTACTGATTCTAGCCTTACATATATATCTACGTTTATTTAATTTTATCATTTATGTATCACATGCAACTTGACAACGAATATTATGTGTATTTGAATAAAAAAAACTGCTGTAAAAAAAAAAAATCATCTACATAGAGATAGTGTTTGCATTTGATTTATACGTGGGGGTATACTGTTGCAAACATAGATGTACATATGTGAGTCTTTGCTAAATCTATATATAGGTATATATTTGAAACCCTCTTGTTGCATTCTGTATACTTTGCTCTAGCTATTTCTTAATTATGTCAAAATGTGGTGGACAAATTTTGTTGTAGACTTCTTTTCTTTCATCTATTAATTCCCAGGTTTCAGGTGTTATCCATTCTTTGTGTACTTGTCTTTTGAATCCTAGTACATTTTTACTGGCTTCAGTGTATATTTCATGTATGTGCTGCCATTCATCGTTGACTGATACTGTGGTTGTGTCGTCAGTTGTGAGGTTGTCTTATAGCTGAAACCTGTTCTTTATTTCCAGTTTAAACTCTTGCTGGATTTTTGGATCTTTCAATTTACCAACATCAAATTTCCTTTTCACGTAGACAGCTTTTTAAGTTTTAGTTTGATGTTGGCAACTACTATATGGTGGTCACTTACAACATCTGCACCCCTCATAACGCGTACATCTTGCAGCGATCTTTTCCACTTTCCATTGATGATAATATGGTCTATTTGGTTTTTGTCTCTACCTTTTGGAAAAATACATGTCAGCTCATATATATCTCTATGAGGTTACGAAGTTATTAGCACCACAAAAGTCCATTAAACGTTTTTCATTGTCGTTGATTTTGCCACATCCATATTTTTTCATTACTCTTTCATTCCCGGTGTTTCCAACTTTGGCGTTCAAATCACCCATCACTTTGTAACATCATGTTTTGGTACTTTTTCTATCTCTGATTGTAGCGTTAGATAGAAATGTGTTTTCACTTCGTCATCTGCTCTCCTTTTTTAGCATAGCATTGCAGGATGGTTCCCTGCCTTGCTTGGAAACGGGCTCTAATTATTCATTCGTTTACAGGGGTATACTCTATCATGGCCTTTGTTTCGTTTCTGCTCATTATAATTACTATTCCTGCTTGATGTTTTTCGTCGTTTCTTCCCGAGTACACAATTGTTTCACTTGTACTTGTAATTCTTTTACCACATCCAGTCCATCTACATTCACTAATACCTAGCAGGTGGAGTTTGTATGCTCTCATTTCTCTGACGACTTGCACTTGTTTTCCTGTTTCGTACATTGTTCTTACATTCCAGCATCCAATTTTTAGTTTTGCTCTCGTGCTCAAAATACTTTTTGTTATTTTTCACGTTGTCAGCTTCCGTTAACCTTTCACTGACATCATTCATACTTGCAAATGTCTGCTGGTACTCTTATCTTAATACTAGATGAGTTTTTTCTTGTCCTTGTTTCCGTAACTGCATTGTTTTTATGAGACGAGATAGTTGGTCTTGTGCTCAACCTCAAACCTGGAGGGCCGTTGGATTTCGTGTTAAGGTTCCAGTCCTCTAGATCAGTTGCCAAACAAGGCTTACGAGTCATGATCTGTCCGGTTTTGTTCGAGTTGTCTCTCTTAGATAGGTTGCCTTTCTTGGCTTATGACTCCTATCTAGCCAACTATTTACCAATAGCATTATTTTTTATACTTAAAACAAAAACCTGATGAAATTTAAGATCAAATAGATAAGATTTTCACTCATGGCACAAATCCACTAGGTTGACATTTCTGTCTTCGCAGATTGATAGATGGAATTCAATTGACCGTCAAGAAGTTCTAGAGAACCACCTCTGGAGAACCTTAACATTAATAAGTAATACTTACCAAAATTACTGTATATTAAACACTATTTCCTAATGGAAATGTGAGATAGATGATGATAATAAACTCATCATATATACCAGGATCAAAATTTTATATCAACGCCAGACGCGCTTTTCGTCTAAAAAGACTCTGTGATGCAGGTATTTTCTTATTTTGGGGCGAAAAATTCTTCCTCATCGGAGTATTCACATTATTTGTACAACTCTCCTTATTCTAGGGAATGCTTTACATCGAGGCCACCTTAGTCCTGAGTAGTTCAACCAATCGGTCGATTGGGAAGTTCTAGTTTAAAGCAGTTTTTTTAACACTGAAATTAAGAAGAATCGGATTTAAGAAAAATCGAATTCTGGTAGTAGATACAACACAGAAAATGATGAACACGTTTAGCCAAAGATGAATTGGATCTGGGTTCTGTGTATTCACATTATTTGTTGAAGTCTCCTTACTGGTGGTAAAAAATACTGTTCTTTTCCGTAACCTCAATGGTTCGCGAAAAAGAATATTTTTATATGAAGTATTGTAATTATGCAGTAAGGGGAATTTTGTTTGATCATTTTTGATATAATCGAATGTGATTTAATTATTTAAATAAATCACATCGGAAATACACCCTGTATTATAATACGGTCGTTGTGAACATGTTTATGATACATTGGAGTGTACAAATTGACAAATATAGCTGATCTGTTTAAAGTAATGACCATGTCTGAGGTTTTATGTTTATCAATTACTAGTACCAAATTTTATAAGATAATCTGTACTGGTGCCACATAATTCCGTAGTATGTTATGATACAATAAATACATATACAAAAACGGGTTTCATTACATCAGTTAGACTAATGAAAGTGAAGCATTTCATGTTCCTTAATTGCGAAAAAATATAATTTTTTATTTCCTTACCAAATTATTGCATCATTTACATGCATATAATGCAGCATACTTACCGTGCGGAAACTAGAACAACTTCAAAATTTCATTGTTACTTTGTTTTATCTGATGTCTACCATGGTGTACAATTTATCACGAGTTGGTTGACCGTTATCATTGTTATGGAATATCCGTTTAACAGATGATATCGAATATGTTCTTCATTTCGTTTCTTCTACTCATTGTCTGTACACGAATATCACCCACCGAGTAAGACTATTTACCGGGTTTTTATATAACATGAGCACCAAGACGTGTGTCCCATGTGGAGCAGGATTTGCTTTAACCTAAGCAGCACCTGAGATCACCCCCAGTTGTTGGTCGGGTTCGTGTTGCTTAGTCTTTAGATTTATATGTTGTGTCTTGTGTACTATTATTTTTCTGTTTGTCTTTTTCTTTATAAGTCATGGCGTTGTCATTTTAGTTTCGATCTATGCGATAAGAGTTTCACTGTACCACTGGTATCTTTCGCCCTTCTTTTGTTAAATTGCCTAAATTATAAGTAAGTTATTATGACCTTGTATCCTATGTAAAAGGTATATACCATGAAATTTAGAGGTAGCAGCTCGCTCTGCTATTTATGAAGATGTACAATGACGGGTCCACATGTCCGATAATGCGTAGGATCATCATTGCCATGTGTTTGATCATCATCCTACGACATGTTTTATTCCATTTTGTTTATTCCGTCTTTCGATCTGCTATCTTGTTCTGTGTCCTCATCTCTAATCGTGACTGTGGTAGGGTTATCGATAGACTCTCGAACTTTTGTTTTCAAAAGTCCGGTCGAGATCTGGACATCAGACCTCCGAGAATCAGGATTGGTAAAAATTTTGACAGTTAATGCAGTCAATAGTGTAGCCTTAAAAAAGTTTATTAAAGAAACAATCATTGAACAAATAATATTTTATAAAAAATAAACCATTGCAAAGAGCGTACTCCTGTTGGAACTCCTGCCTCCAACTAATAGAATGACTATAAAAGTACACTTTTAAGTAAAATATTTACCCAATCCATGCTGCCTCAGGTTTATATTTTCTTTTTTTAACATTATTATTAATTACCTTTACGTTTGTCAAATTATTCAAAATATCAACTACTATATAGAATGTACTTGTTTTGATTTTGCTGATGTACAATAGACTTACTTACTATGATTATTTATATAATTTATGTAGTTTTTGTCATTTAAAAACATTACAATAAAAAAAAGTTAATGCAGTCAAAAAGAGATGAAATAAACGGCTCATAGGAGACGCATCAGAACCATTGAAATGGACATGTGACGGGGACTCAAAAGAAGAATCTTACAGCTTGCCGGACTGTGGATTGGTCACTGTATATCTTTGGGGTTTAGAGGTATCACATACAGAAAAGATAAAGGAAAGATATATCGAAGAAGTCATTTGAAGGTGTCTTTAGCGGGTTGCAGATTACCGTTATCTGTGAAGACGAAAATACATACATGCATTTCATGTTCAACGATGGGACTTAAATTATCATATTAGATTTATAACAATGTTAAGCATTTATCCAAAATTTTAAAAATCTAGCATAAACAATTTACAGGGCATAGGCTCGATAAAATGTATCTTCGTTTTGTGTGTATTTTAGTCTAGGCACCTTCTGTAACAATTGCATCTTAGGAGAACAGTAAATGCTACACAGCCAATTTTGCATATGTACTATTTTTGTACTTAAAATCTGTAGTACTGAAAATTTACTTTTGATATTAAGTACTATTTCTTTACTTTAAAATTATTGTACTATTTACGTACCTGTATTTTACAGTACTTGATTTGTACTTAAAATTTTGGTACAGAAATAATACCAAAAGCTATCACAATATTCCATGTTTGAAAATCATAATTTTAAGAGATTTGAAATAGACATACTATCAAAATGCTGAAAATGTAACGTTGTAACCATAAATATGTAGTACTTAAATTGTCAAGTACAAATCAAGTACTGTAAAATACAGGTACCTAAATATTAAAATAATTTCAGAGTAACAAAATAGTACTGAACATTAGAAGTAGATTTCCAGTACTACAGGTTTTTGGTACAGACATAGTACCTATGCAAAAGTAGCTGTGTATAGTGACAGATCACCTCCAACACCAACAGAAGCTCTACATGACAAAAATAGTGGAACTATTGGAAATAAACAAACTAAAGCATAATTCTAATGTATAGAAATCTCATAATATGTGCTTGAATATTGTATTTGTTTTGTTAAAATTTTATCTTGTTTTGAATTCAAATAAAAAAAATATAAAAATATATAAAAGTTTAAAACTCTTTAACATTTTAAAAAATTTGCTATGAAGAAGTGTTTTTTAAATGTGAAGTTGTACTTAAATGTGTTATATAATGTATTAACAAAACGGTGAATATGGCAAATATTGGCATGTTCTTCATATGTGAAATTGTAATAAAAGGTTATATTTGGAAAGAAACTGCGAAATTCAACTATAAAAAAGAACTCAATGAATTACCATACCAAACACACAAACAATACAATAAACATAATATTTTTAAAACAACAGCACGCAAATTGTAAGGTAACCCTGGTGCTTCGGATGCGTAATTGGGCAGTTCTTTTAAGGCTTTTAAAACAGGAAAAAGTATAATTGAAGGTACCCCATGTTCTAGGGATCAGAAAGCAGTTCATATATACTATCCTATTGGAATCTATGAGAAAGCGTATATATAAAATTGAGAATGGAAATAGGGAATGTGTCAAAGAGACAACAACCCGACCATAGAGCAGACAACAGGTGAAGGCCACCAATGGGTATTCAATGCAGCGAAAAACTCCCGCACCCGCAGGTGTCCATCAGCTGGCCCCTTCACAAATAGGTACACTAGTTCAGTTATAATGGACGTAATACTAAACTTCAAGTTATACGCAAGAAACTAAAATTAACAAGAACTATCTTTAAAAAAGATATCCGACGTATTTAAATTTGAGTATATGTTTAAAACTGTCATTTCGATAACCTTTAGAAGCACAATGACTAAATGATGCAGGACCTCTTTAATTAAATCTCCATCTGAATGTAACTACAAGAAGGCGATTGCAGTGCACTGAAACCCTGCATAGTTTGACACAATGTGTCCTTGGTGACAACGCCCGTTCACTACCTTCATCTTGTGAACAACAATGCTCTAACTATCTAAAAATCAATGAATTACCAACAAAAGAACGTTACAAATTGTTTTGTGAATACTCCGATTATATTTAAATAAGTGATTTACCATTTAAATAACGTTTTCTCTTTTTGTGTTCAGTATTCTCGGTCCTCGTATATTTCTGTTTACATTCACCAAAACCCCGCGGAAATTTCACATGCGTAGGTGCGTTGTAAAAGTCATGTACGTTCGTACAACAAAGTTTACATTAAAAATTATATAATTGTCCCGAATAAACAGCTGTCATGGATGCAAAGAGCTATTCGAGAAATAATTATTCTAATAAAAATATAAATCTTTGTAAGATCTATTAGACTAGTTTAAATATTTATAGTTTTTCACTTGCTTTCCATCACGATATCATTAACGAGACGTTTTATCAAACACAACCAAATCACCCACAATGACAGCATTTTGTCCAATCACAGAAAGGATTTTCGAGCATGCGCATTTTGTTGCCATAGTTAAGCGTCCTTAAGTTCAACGGGTACATACCGAAACTATACCGACTACGTCTGACAAATGATACATGCTAACAAAGGCCAGAGGCTTCTGACTAGGGACAGGCGCAAACATGCGACAGGGTTAAACATGTTTTTTGAAACATTGCTAAATCTGTATCACGTGCCGTATGACCCTCGACCACTATCATTTCTATTGAGTTCTGGGAGAGGTAACCAAGCAGCTGTGAAAAATTTGCTCTGCCAAAAATTACGAAAATAAGTATTAAAACTGCTAAGCGAAGATCCAGAAAAGAGGCAGAAGGAATTTAAAGTAAACATTTGTCAATTGGATTGTTTTTTGTCCCTAATTCTATCGATATAAACTGAAATTATTTTTTAATCCGACAACGTCGCCATCGAACGCCGCCATTTTCCTATTGTTCTATCAAGTTTTCTTAGCAACGTCAGACAATTTGCTTATAATTTTGCAAAAATCCCGCAATAGTGTTATAACGTCAAAATAAAATGATGGAGTCCAATGCTGGTAATCAGAATATGGAAGAATATATTGTTGAACTACTTACTAAAATTGATCATCGATTAAGTGTTATTGAAGGAAGGACGGATAAAATAGAAAGCATTGATAGAAAACTTAGCGAGCTTACAAGTAAAGTAACAAGCATTGAAAAAGAAGTTGATAATGTAAAAAAACGAACCAATACATTAGAGAAAGATGCAGGGGAATTTAAAAAAGAACTAACGAAAGCTAAGAGAGATATAAATGAAATGAAAGATGCCTGTAACGCCGCTAACAAAGTAAATGTGTCCGATTTGCGGGAGAAAATTATAGACCTGCAATGCAGGTCAATGCAAAATAAACTTGTTTTTAGTGGGATTGAGGAGAAACCCGAGGAAGATACCAAAACGTAATTCAGAACTTCATTTCGAATGAACTTTCAATTAAAAAAGATATACAGTTTGGAAATATCCATAGGTTTGGTAGGGCAGAAAAAAACAAGGGCAAACCGAGGCTTATTGTAGCGAAATTCGTATATTTTGCTGACCTACGAAAAGTTTTAGAAGCAGGGCCAAAGTTAAAAGAAAAACCTCAGTTTGGGATGAACTTACAATTCCCTATCGAAATTGAAGAACGGAGAAGAAAATTATATCCCGTCATGAAAGACGCGAAAAGAAATGGGAAAAGAGTTAGTCTGATACGGGACAAATTAATTATCGAAGGTAAAGTTTATAATTCTAAACCCATTACAGAGGAAAGCCAGACATCCCCAAAAGAAAATAAGGATCCTGAAAGTAGGCCAAACAAGAGATTCAGAACTGGCTCATCGTCATAGGAAATCGCAGGAGGTACAAATGTTAATACAAAAACTTTGAATAATAAACAGTGTAAGCTAAATTGTCGTGAACTTGAAATTAGAAATTTAAAAATATTAAGCTTAAATGTATGTGGAATAAAGACAAGAATGAAATATCCCGAATTTATTGACATTATAACCAAATACGATATTATATGTTTCCAAGAAACCAAAACCGACAACTGCGACCATCTATCCCTACCTGGCTATACTTTCAAAATGAAAAACAGATTCAGCTTATCAAATAGAAGATCAGGCGGCCTAATAATTTGTTATAAAGATGAGATTTCAAAATATGTCCGACTTATAGAAAATTAGAGCAATTTTGTCATGTGGATAAATGTTTCATCCCAATACACTAAATTATACGACGATGTTATTCTTGGTTCGGTTTACATTCCACCTAACAATACAGTTCCTCCGATTCTTTTCGGGAAATTGAAAATGATATTTTAGAATATTCTTGTCGATATAAATATGTATGCTTAGCCGGTGATTTTAACAGCAGAACATCGATAGACTTAGATCATGTATCAAGTGAAGACAACAATTTTGATGATATTCTCATCGAATCATCCATTTTTGAAGAAAATAGTCTGCACATACCTGACAACCTCACATGTCCTACTACTAGGGAAACTATGGATAAAACAAAAAATAATTACGGTAATTTACTTCTAGATTTATGTAGATACACTGGTGTATATATTGTGAACGGAAGAATAGGTGATAACATTACCGGTAAACTAACAAGCAAAAATGCAGCTACCGTTGATTATTTTTTAGCAACCCCAGACCTCCTTAATATTATTTCAAACTCTGATGTGCTACATTTTAGTAATTTATTTTCTGACGCCCACTGTCCTTTGGACATTTCTATAAACATCAACACTACTACATGTACCTGTAATGCATGTAACCCTAGAACGGATATCCAACCAAAAAAAGAACAGATCAAGAAGTGGAATTTAGCTAAAGCGGATACATTTAATGAATACTTGGATCTTGCAAAAATTGAAACTATTGATAATGCTTTGGATCTACTGACAGATGACCATGTTAACCTGAATAATATTAATGATACTGTAAAGAATATTGGTGATATATTTGTCGACGCCGCAAAACATACGTTTGAAACTTACAATCCAAAAAAAACCTGATAAAAGAACCTACAATGCGCAAAAAGAGAAATCGAATAAACCATGGTTTGACAACGAGTGCAGGCAAAAAAGAAAAAACACGAGGCGCACTCAAAGGTTATACAGACTATGTAAATCCGAAGAAAATAAAAGAATTAAAAATCAAAGCGAAAAAGAATATAAAAAGACCTTAAACAAATGTATTAAAAAATATAGGATCGAAATGAGAAATAAAATGAAAAATATGAAAACAAAAAACCCAAAGGAATATTGGAAATTACTGAATGGTGAACATAAACAAAAACAAAAACAACCAAATATACCTATACAAATCTTATATGACCTCTTTAAGGAATTAAACGAGACAACAAGCAACGATGAAAATGGAAACACACAACAAAATGAGCATGATGATACCAATGTACAAAAAGAGTCGAACGAAATTATTAATGATGTAATAACAGCAGAAGAGATATTGAAATGTATAAAGAAGCTTAAAAACAATAAAGCTAGTGGCGATGACCTTATTATTAATGAATACATAAAATCAACAGCTAACAAAATGATAAATATATATGTGAAATTGTTTAATAAAATTTTTAATACTGGAATTATACCGGAAAGCTGGCTCCTTGGAAATATAAATCCGATGTACAAAAACAAAGGAGATGTGGAGGATCCGAATAACTTTAGGTCAATAACAATCTTGAGCTGTTTTGGGAAATTATTCACGTCTGTCTTAAATGAAAGATTATCCACTTTTATTGAATCTTTTTCTATATTTCATAATAACCAGAGCGGATTTAGGAAAAATTACTCCACCACTGATAATTTTTTCATATTACTTTGTCTTTTGGAAATGATGAAAAATCGGAGAAAAAAACTGTTCTGCGCTTTCGTCGACTTCGCAAAGGCATTCGATACTGTCTGGAGAAATGGACTCTGGTATAAAATGAACTTGAATGACATCAATGGAAAGATGTATAATGTGGTAGTAAATATGTACAATGGTATCAAATCACGGATAACATATAACAATGAATCTTCAATATTTTTTTCTTGAAATATTGGCGTTAGACAGGGTGAAAACCTATCACCATTATTTTTTTCTTTATATATAAATGATTTAACAGATTATTTGAATAGCAAAAATATAAATGGCTTATCGTCTATATCTGAATGTTTGGAAACAGTCATTATGTCAGAGAATAGAGACGATCTTCAAAATCAATTAGATATATTTAGTGAATACTGTGATATTTGGAAATTAAAAGTTAATGTGGCAAAAACAAAAGTTATGATATTTTTAAAGAGAAGACCTCCTAGTAACGTACATTTCTTGTACAAAGGAAACAAACTAGACATAGTAAACGAGTTCAATTATTTGGGTATAAATCTTGCCAGGACAGGAACATTTACAAAAGCAAAGAAAAAAATTACAGAAAAAGCAACGAAAGCCATGTATGGCGTCATACAAAAAAGCCGTTTATTTAACCTTTCAATAAAATGCCAACTTGATCTGTTCGACAAAATAGTTAAACCCATGCTTCTGTATGGATGTGAAGTTTTGGGATCTGAGAAAAATGATGTTATCGAACAAGTTCACCTGAAATTTCTAAAACATAAATTGCATTTGAAAAAATAAACACCAAGCATAATCGTGTATGGTGAAACAGGCAGATACCCACTTGACATCAGCATAAAATGCCGAACTATTTCGTTCTGGTGCAAACTATGTTCAGACGAAAAGAAACTGTCTTCATTAATTTACAAGACTGCATATTACCAACATTGTAAAATCAAAGCATCAAATGGATCAAATATGTTCAAAATATTCTTAACATGAGCGGGTTTTCAAATATTTTTCAACAACAAAATGGACATTTCTCAAAGTGGCTAAATCAGAGCATCAAAATGAGGCTAATCGACCAATACAAGTAGACGTGGTACTCTTCAGTACAAGACTCACCAAAATGCATTAACTATAGACTGTTTAAAAAAACATTGGAGTTTGAGAACTACTTGAATATTCTTGAAGATAAACATTTGTTTACACTATGTTAATTCAGAGCAGGTAACCATGCGTTACCTATAGAAAAGGGAAGATGGCAAAACATTGCCCGAAATGAAAGAACATGTTCGTTGTGTAGTTCCGGTGAGAAGGCGACGAATTTCATTATTTGTTTTGCTGTTCGCATTTGAAGAACGAAAGACAATTATTTCTACAAATTAAGTTTTCAAATAATCCAAATATAATTTCATTTTTCTCATTATTTAATAGTAAAAAACATTCTGTCTTAAGGAAACTGTTTATTTATTAAGTGTATTAATAAAAAAAAGTTTGTCCCTCCATGTAAATGTAATCTCATAAGCATCTTACCGATCATTTTTCCATCTTATATCATTAATTCTACATGTTACTAAACATGTATGTCATCATAATTACGGTATTTGTTTACCTTAACTATTGTGTCTGTATTTATATTGTATGTTTCTCTGTAAACTTGTATCTAGTTTTTAGAGAATAAAGTATCTTTCTATTGATAAGAACAATAATAAAATCATTCCTCAGGCCTAAAGGCCCTCTGGATGATATTGGTATCTCTGAATAATACGGCATATGATACGGATTTTGCCATGTATTATTCTCTATATACCAAATAATGTGTGTATGCTATTAACTGTTCAAAATGTCTTTATTAACACGGCTAAACATTTCTCTAATTCCAGTGCTGTTATTACTGTTGGAGTTCTAGTTATTTTAGCAGTTGCAGTTGCTGTTTCTTCAAGATATTGTTTGAAACAATCGGAAACAAAGCACAGAAAAACTAGTAGAGGAATTGAAGGTATTTTA
This sequence comes from Mytilus edulis, assembly GCA_019925275.1. Lineage (NCBI taxonomy): Eukaryota > Metazoa > Mollusca > Bivalvia > Mytilida > Mytilidae > Mytilus > Mytilus edulis. Next base: position 79,700,372 of record CM034359.1, read on the forward strand.
TATGTTTAATATTTGGTGTTATACGAGCATGTTCAGTGAATCAAAACAGACAAAAATCAGAATAATATAATTTAACAATAAACATAAATAAAATGTTGTTTTTGAAAAAAACAAATTCTTTTAGAGTGTTAGTTAGCTAGGTTTCTATGCTTTATATTTATTGACATATATTATGCATAATTACTATATATTTTTTCAGAAGGTTATTTATTCAAAATTATTCATTCTCCATTTCCATTAACTAAAGGAAGATAATCCCATTACAATAGCACGTAACTGTACTATTTAAGTTTGTGCTAATTTTATTGAAGTAACATAGAGATCAAATGGACTGGGTGTTCTTATAGTTTTGGCTATTAAATTCATTCGCTGAAATATAATTATGCACATAATAATAATAATAATAATAATAGTCTTTTATTCAGAAGCAATACAGCTTATAGAATTTACATATACAAATATAATAGCATCATGTTACTATAAGTAAAAATATACTTACTTACTTATTTACTATACCATATTTTCTAATAACGTGAAAAGTATCCACGTGAACTCATCCATACTAAAAACCAATTAAAATAAATATTGGCCGATGTCTTTTTAAGATGACTTAGACTTATAGGAATTTATCCACTACAAAAGGCTAACAGAATCGAGAATATAACTCTGAACCGACAAAATTTTACGACTGACATTTTGTGTTCTGGATAGGTTTTTTGTGAAACAAAAGTCCAAAAGTCTGAAAAGATAAAATTTTGTCTGAATTTGCATTTACTTTTCCTTGACATTCTTTTTTGTCTGAATTTGTCATAAATAAGTATCTTATATTCTAGACATTGATCTTAAATATCTGTATCGTTACTTGCTTTTACTCGACATATGTCTTGACAGTATTAACATTGTCTAAACATTTCTCGACCAATTCTTGACTGTCTTAAATTTGTCTTAATAAGACTTGACATATGTCATGATGTCTGTCTGAATATGTCTTGACACTAATGCGATAGTCTAAATATCGTCCGAATAGTGTATCGAAATTTTCCTTACAGTCTAAAAAATTTCTCATGCTGTTTTATTTCTATTTCTTCAAAAATAAACTTTTAGTTATTAGTGCTAATTTACCATGTTAACATTGAAATTATGCATACAAAATGAAATATGTCTAAAGTATTATTTATTCCAATCTTTTAGCATATATTCATCAACTTGTGTACAATCAAAAATCTGGTAATAATTGTTCGAATAAAGCCATTGAACAGTAGTGGAATTAATTAATTTGGGAGTGTCACAAATTTGATGGATGTACTTGATAAATTACATGATTATAAAGGTGATTTTAAATCTGTTCAAAGCCTTGATTTGTCTGCCATATACACAACTTTGCCTCATAATTTATAATGAAAAAAATCACACACCTCTTTTAACGGGCATTTAGTAAATCAAAATGGAAATATTTATGTTTTATGTCATTTTTGAGTAACAACAAACAAACCAACTTTGTCAATTTGACATACTTTGATACTATTACTGATCCTGAAATTTTAATAGATAATTTTGTTCGCTATGGAGATTCCGTATATCGTCAAGTTATTAGAGTTCCAAAGGGGACTAACTGTGCACCACTTATTGCGGACCTGTTTCTGTATTGTTATGAGTTACAATGTATGACTATAATCAGCAAAGACCCATCGAAACAAGATCTGATTGAAAAATTTAATAACACTTTTAGATATTTGGATGATATATTGGCTCTCAATAATGACGACTTAAGTATATATACTGAACAGATTTGTGATGCATTGTCGTTGTCTTTTATTAAACTTCAGTCTTTTGTTGTTGTTTCGTTGTTTTCCTCTTATACTAGTTAAATTTATTTCCGGTAAAATGGCGATGTCCATGTAAAATTTTACCAAGGCTTAAATTGAAGGTTTTGCCTCAACCCTGAACGATAAGACCTGTAAATTAATAATTATATCTTTCTGTTAAATAGCAAATTATATTTTTACAGTATGTAGTTTAAATCAGGTCTTACAATTATTTTGCACATGTACACATACTTAGCTTAATAACAAACATTTACCATGCATGTATATTTTCATTATTACAAAATCTAGAATAACTTTCTTTAACTGAAACATGCAGCACAACACATACAGGCAGCATTCCAACAAGGAAAATACTTGATATCTTGACAAATCAATATCCCAATTTAGTAATTATATTTTAACTTTAGAACATTATAACATATCTTTGAATTAAAGATACAATTTTTGTTACGTGTTAAACAGTTTTTAAAGTGTTCAGTTACAGAAACAAATTTGAGTTGTCTCCCATTGTATGCATGTAATACAATTTTATTTGTTAAAGTACATGCTGCAAGTTATATTACCTTTTGTGCTTTTTATTTCTATAAATATGAACAGGGTATGGTTTACCTTTAAATTAAGCGTTTATATTGATCACATTATGTCATATAAAAGAAGTTTACACTTAGCTTGTTGGAATATCAATGGTTTTAAACACAATTAAGGGATACAACAAATACAGTGATTCATAAAAGAATTGAGTAAAAAAGACATAATTTGTTTACAGGAGACAACCTGCTCCTTTGAGGATTCACTGTCTTTACCAGGATTTGAATCTGTTAATTTGATACGACCGAAATAAATGGCGCACAAACAAAAGATCAGGAGGGTTATCTACTTTAGTTAAAAATGAAATTAAATCAGGGGTAAAATTTCTTGAGAATTCAAATAACGATTACATATGGTTAAAGTTGAGTAGCTAGGTCTCTTTTTAATCTCACAGAAGATATATATTTGTGTTTCATTTATGACCCCCGTCTCCCCCCCCCCTGAAAATTCAACTTACACCCATTCTTTAAATGATGATATATTTGACCTTTTAGAAAAAGATATTGCAAGGTACTCGACATTACGAAAAACAGTCAGGTCTCTGTTGTGTTAGATATAGATATGAAAGTTCCTGTACTAGATACTCAGAGTGAACACTCTCACATACCCCCCACCCCCTAAAATATATTTGGAATGATGAGTCTGCATTAAAATTTCAAACAGCTCTGACCTCTAATGATATGCAACAAAATATATCAAACTTTTTATCTGACGACTCTGATTCTCAAAATATGTCTTGAAAACTAAATGATATAATCTGTTAGGCAGCTGATAAATCTTTAAAACAATTATTACCTAAAATTCCAAACTCCTTAAATTCAAATACTAAAACTATAGAGAAACAACCAAAGTGGTTTGATTTTTCTTTAATTAAAATGCGTAAACAATTAGATGACAAGGAAAAACTATTTAAAAAATAAAATAATGACCCCATAGTTAGAGGGAATTTCTTCAGTTTTTTTAAACTTTATAGAAAAACTAGGAAAAATAAATATAAACAGTTCCGTAAAGATCTTATTGTACAACTAGACAACATGAGAGATAACAATCCATCCCAATATTGGGCCTTACTACAGTCTCTCAGTAATGAATCTTCTGCGAAAGGAGATACATCTAATATATCAAACTCTGATTGGTTACACTATTTTAAAAAGCTTAATTTAAATTCCTTACCTGTAAATAATTACATTAGATGTATGTTTCATTATAATACTTTATTCTGATAAGCTAACAGCACATCACGTGTTATTCCGTAAGCAATTGTATCACTCAATAATACTTTTCATTCATGATAGCACGTGGTCCCACAATAAAGTGCACAGGTGAATTAAATAAAAACAATATAAAATTCGTTTTTTTCTTGATCATAGCTAAAAAAATGTAATTATAAGTATTGAATGCTTCTTTTTGTAACTTCATAGGGTTGTAAAAGCGTTGACCGTGCGCACATTTTTATATATCTTTATTCTGACAAACCTTCGTCAATACAATGGTATACAGAAGTTACATGTAACAAATAGCACAATTATAAATTACAGAAAACATAATATGTACACTATTTACAAATATAAGTTGAATTTAGCCAGGAGAACACACACATGAATTAATATGCCTTATAAATGTACATAGCTTTTTTAAATATGATTGTTTTGCCATATTCATTACTTCCTTAAATTTGATTATATTTGGATAATCAATATACTTTTTAGCGATATACTTTTGTCTTTCTATAGACATAAATTTACACTTCATTACATAGTGGAATTCATCTCCAAGATCTTTTAAGTCACATAGTTCGCATATTCTTTTATCTCTCTGAATTTTTTTCCATCTTCCACTTTCTATAGGTAATCTGTGGTTAATGAGTCTAAATTGACATAAAGTATAAATATCTCGGGGTTCCAAAATGTCTAAATACTTTTCGAATCCGAAAAGTTCCTTAAAAAGGCGATAATTTAATGTTTTCGAGTTCGTTTGAATATCTGAGTACCATGTTTGTTTAAATTGATCTTGGAGAGATGTTCTTACAATAGTCTTTAACCAAATTTCATTTATACAAGTTTGAGTTAACCATACATAAGATAAACCAGTTTCATTAAAAATAGATTCTATACATTTCATCCAATAAAGTTTAACATTATTTCCATGATATAAACTAATTTATAAAACATTAATTTGTATGCAATTGCTGATAATTTACTGGGTTTGCTAAAAATCAGTTTCGCCCAGTATGAAATCATGCGAACCTTGATATCTAAACTAATAGGATAACGTCCTAGTTCTCCATATATAACACAATTCGGGGTAGAAGATTTAAGATGGAGTAGAAGTTTACAAAATTTCAAATGAACCCTTTCTAATATATCATTATTTCCAAATCCCCAAATTTCACAGCCGTAAAGTAAAACAGGTTTAACCAATTTATCAAATAAATCTAGTTGACAGCTTATGGATAACCCATGCTTTCTCCCCTTTTTGATAACTTCATACATGGCTCTCGTCGCTTTTTCTGCGAGATGCTTCTTGTTTGCTTTAAATGAGCTTCCGCGCTTCATACAAAATGTACTTCGGTCAACGCTTTTACACCCCAATGAATTTACAAAAAGAAGCATTCAATTCTTAAATAAAGAACTAATTGATTCACTTAATAAACTAGAAAAGCATAACATTTTTACAGAATTAGATTATAAAATTTTAGGGGTATCACAATAGATAGTTGTGTAGGAAAATTAATTTTAAAAATACTAAATAATAGATTAGAAAAGTTTATAACTAAAAGAAATATAGTTGGTCCAGAGCAAATAGGATTTTGTTAAGGAAAAGAACTTGTGATCATATGTTTGTACTTTAAACAAAAATTTACAAATACTCTCAGCAGGGACATAGACGCCTCTTTACCTGTTTTGTTGACTTTAAAAAAATACCTTTTTAGATGGTGATGTTCCTTTAGCACCATCTTACGGTGTTTATATTTCACAACTCGTTCGCTATGCCCGTGTTTGTTGTGACGTTTTTGATTTCAACGAACGCAATCTATGTATTAATGGTAAATTATTAAACCAGGGATATCGTTACCATACATTACTTAAAACCTTTACTAAATTTTTCCATAGATATAAAGATTTGGTTTTGAAGTTTGGTTGTACCTGTAGAAAACGTATTTCAAACGGGAAAGCACATCCTCATTTTTACGGAAATGTTGTTAACCGTGTCCGGAAATCTAGAAATGATCCATGTAAACTTGTCGCTCCTTTAAATAAACTTATTCTAAAAGGTTACCTTTTCAACACTGTAATAAGATCATTGAATATTGTTTTTATTGGTATAAATATTAATTTTGTTATCAGTTAATTAAAAGCTAACTAAATATTACTAAAATGTTATATACATATACATATTCATTGATCTACAATCTGTCGATACCTGTAACTTGGCATTGCACCAGGTCATGTTTTTCTCTTGCTGTTTATGACGTCTTTACACTAAATCCATTGGATGTTGGATGAGTACGGATTGATAGTTTGGACTTAGATGCATGATTCTTTTTTTATTAGTTGTTAGTGGCTTTGAACTAGCTGTCAGATAACTGCGAGTACTCTCAGATTTGTCCATTGTGTCTTTTTGTGTCGGAATGTATATGTACCCGGCCACTCCCACTTGTATTTTGTCCATCTCATGAGTTAAGCCTTTTTCAACTGATTTTTATAGTTCGTTCTTATGTTGTACTGTTATACCACTGTCCCAGGTTAGGGGAGGGTTGGAATCCCGCTAACATGTTTAACCCCGCCACATTATTTATGTATGTGCCTGTCCCAAGTCAGGAGCCTGTAATTCAGTGGTTGTCGTTTGTTTATGTGTTACATATTTGTTTTTCTTTCATTTTTTTATATAAGTAAGGCCGTTAGTTTTCTTGTTTAAAATATTTTACATCGTCTTATCATTTGCCTTTTAATAGCTGATTATGCGGTATGGGCTTTGCTCATTGTTGAAGGCAGTACAGTGACCTATAGTTGTTAATGTCTGTGTCATTTTTGTCTCTTGTGGACAGTTGTCTCATTAGCAATCATACCACATCTTTTTTTTTTTATATATTTGACAAGGTTTGGCATTTAGCCTTGTTTTTTTAAATTGAGGAAGCTCGGATTGAGCGATTTATTTTATAATGTAATTAAAGATATGTATAAAAAAAAACACATCTTTATGTGTTAAAACTAATAGTCACACACTAACTGAAAACTTGCCATCAGATATTGGTGTACGTCAAGGTGATAATCTGAGCCCTACATTGTTTAAATTTTTCATAAATGATTTGATTCTAGTTGTTGCCCAGTTTTGTTAAACATCAGTACCCTTAACTGTTTAATGTATGCAGATGACCTCATTATGATTTCTGAAACCTAATCTGGAGTACAAAAATTGTTGAGATAATTTAATGGATTATTGTAAAAAATGGGAACTGGAAATTAACATGAAAAAAACGAAAGTGTTAATTTTTTATAACACAGGGAGAATATCAAAGGAAAATTTCACATTTAAAGATCAGCTTATTAATAATGAGAAAAAATATAATAATCTGGGCATTAAATTCACTGTTTCTTGCAGATTTACAGATGCTAAGTTTAATCTATATAATTAAGCATTAAAAGCCTTTTTTGAATTGAAAAGATATTTTACTCATTTTAAATCTAATATTGAAACACTTTTACATCTTTTTGAACACATACTGAAGCCAATTTTGTTATATGGCTCAGAAATTTGGGGTCAATTCTCTCCAAATAAGTTACAATCAAAAGGAGACAACTATTTTTTTCCAGATGTGTAAAGGTCTAGTTATCGAAAAATTACATGTTACCGTTTGTAAATATTCCCTACATGTACCTATAAGATCAACTAACCTAGCAGTGATGGGAGAGTTGGGGCGCTACCCCCTCTCTCTTGGGGTTATGCTTAATATGTCGAATAAATTTTGGGTCAGACTCTCAGAACAAAATAACTCCCTCATTAAAGAAGCGTTTGAAAAGTCCAAAATTTCATCTTAAAAATGTAACGACAATTGGTTGGAAGTATTTATTCATTATTTTAATATCTTAACTTAACCCCAGAATATTTTTTAAATCACAAATCTCATATAAAGTCAATTATCATTAAAAAAAACACCTCCACATTAAATATGATGAAATTTGGCTTATCCAATTAAATATTGACAAACCTGGAATGGCGCAAGGAAATAAATTAAAAACATATTGACCAATTGAAAATAATTATATTGGCCTTGAAAAATATATATTGTTAAATACTTGTAAAACATTAAACGAGTTAGCCAAATTTAGAATCAGTGCCCATGAACTTGAAATAGAAAAGGGAAGACACAAAGGAATACCCTCAGACAAAAGATTTTGTAAACTATGTAATAATGACATTGTTGAGGATGAAATTCATTTTCTTCTTCAATGTCCATCACTCAAAACTGAAAGGTCCAGTTTCATTTTAGATTTATCCTCTAAATTTACTAATTTTAAAACTTTAAATGACCAATCTAAATTTGTATGGTTGATGTCAAATGAAGACCCATTTGTTAATAACCTAATGATTAAATTAATAGATAATTTAATAAAGACTAGAAGAGTAAAATTAAGTAATAAACATGAGAAGCCCCAAGCCCTTCTTCTCACTATACAGCGGTACTGATTGTGTTCATTCACTCGTTATCTTTGAGAAAATATACTGTATTTGTTGTATCCCTTCTCTTATATAGTTTTAGTTTTTTTGTCATGTATTGTAATTTCAAATAGTTCCATGAAAAACAATCACCACAATTATTTGTACACTTTAATTTAAACTGTGATTGTACTGCTCCTCGGTGCGTCTTAATTGACAAATACAAGTTGTTGTTGTTGTTGTTGTTGTTGTTGTTGTTGTTGTTGTTGTTGTTGTTGTTGTTGTTGTTGTTGTTGTTGTTGTTGTTGTTGTTGTTGTTGTTGTTGTTGTTGTTGTTGTTGTTGTTGTTGTTGTTGTTGTTGTTGTTGTGTTTCCCTCGGTTTTAGTTTGTTACCTGGATTTGTGTTGTCTCAATCGATTTATGACTATAGAACAGCGATATACTACTGTAAGACAGATAAAGGTGACTCTTTATCACAAATGAAACATTTATGCACATTTTCAACTGGATTTTGTTGTTGATCTTTAAAACGAGGATTACACCTAAAAAGTTTAGTAGACGTACAATCACTAGAACTTCCAGATGGTATCGGTGACATATTGCGTTTCTGGGTTCTCTCAAGTTTAGTATTATTGAACTTTATCCTACACAAATTATGGTACTTGGCATTTTTTTTCATTGTGCTTTCAATACCCTCTCCGTGGTTTAATCGCCGAATATCAAGAGGGAAAGGGAGGGCATTTAGTTCATGAAAGAGAGTGATTTATTTTCCAAACATTGTAACATTGTATATCCTTCGTCTGACGATTTCAGTAGGTCTGTTGTGACCTCCTGACACAAACAACCTTTTGTCCAATCAGTTTCCCAACTATCTGCTGAAGAAGCTGATAAGCAAATTCTTTTCGCCATTTCAAAACCTAAGGAACTATTATAATATAAACAAAAGTAATTAATAATGAACTTATAGAACAATAAGGCAAATATTATCTGAGCAATAAATAAATGCAACAGCAAACAAGAACCGAGTGAAACTAATCAACTATTAGAGAAGTGCACGAATAGTGTGTGTCTGTAACATGAATAAATTTACGCAACATAGATAAACCTCACAGATAAAATTCTAGAAATTGTATAAAATTCAAGATTACTTTTCTAATAATGTTATTTGATGTATTAACAACATTATTTTTTTTTTATAGAATTGTGTTCGTAATAGGGATAGAATTCCTTCAAATCAATATCCGATCAGAATTGAAAATAAAACTTCGTAACTAAAAGTATGAACGGTGGATAGACAAGTACCGAGCCACGTCTTATAGATGTATCAATGAGAACACACACTCTCAAAAAGGTTAACTAGAATAAAATTGCGCCATCTATTGGCCTATAACCTATCGAACCTTATGCAGCAATCGAATATTTAGTCGAAGATTTTGTGGAATATAACAACTGACATTATTCGGGTTATAAAACAGTCATATTCGGTATGTTCATGAAACCAGGAGTGGGTCATCGACCGATATTTGACCGAAAGTCTTATGTAACAATGATTTACTCCATTTTGTAACATTTTGGATACAATACAAGCAAAAAGGGTTATATATGTGATGTATTTTTCCTGTTAAGACGTCATTTCGAAAATCCAAGATGGCCGCCATGATCGGATGATTTTTTTCGTGGCTACCCCCCTAATATGATTACATACACCTAAAGGCATGTTCTTACAAAGTTTCATGCTTGTATCACCATTTGCATGATTTGTGTGGTAAGCTGCTTAACTATGTTGCCTTTATTAACCTGCCCTGACCTTAAGAAAGATTGCGTGTCTTAATTAAAATACATAGAATATTCTAAGAATTGGTGTAGAATTTTTATCATGCATTTTTCAAAAATATAAAAAAAGTAAAATTGAGTCACCGGACTTTTTTCACGCTACAGGTATGTGATATTTTGTGTGATAGCAAGGAAATTTAAACATAGAATTGTACGAAGGAATTTGAGAAAATAGCTTTGAATAAATGCTTTCAGATAAGAAAAACAGAAAATGGGGTCAACAAACATATTTTCTTGCTACATTTTACAAAAAGATTTACAACACTTTCTCTTATACAATTATTTTTTCTGAGATAATGTAGCTCCAACTATATCTAAGTTATCTCCCCATGATACGGCAAAATAGAATAAAATAAATCAAACACTAATAGTGCATTTTTCATTTTAAAATTTGCTCATTTCATTAAAAAAAAAACTAGACCAATTAATATCTGCTTCTTCAAAATCCAACACCACGGCCGACACTCGGCTAACCGAGAGATTGGTCGGTTAATCTATATTGAGTATGCGGCTTTATAGGCGATTGGTCTGTTAATCGGGTTGGTTATACGTCTGTTAAGAGTAAAACGCTTAATTTAATGTTAAACTCTATTAAATATACAGATTCTTGGCATGTTATAAGAACCAAATCAAAAAAAGAAAAGTGTCTGACAAAATGATATCTATCATAGAACATTTTACACTTGTAAAAACATTTCTTAGTCTGCGCAGTTTTCAGTAAAACAAAAAGGCGTCGCGCAAGTATGTAGTATTTATGCTTATACGCATAGCAAATTTTTTAATAAAAGGCGAAACAAACACATTTAGGTATCATTTAAAGGACAAAAAATAGTACTGTAGTTCTAAAAAATAATTTTTTTCAAACCAAAATCAAAAATAAATTGACATTAGTAAATATTTCATAATTGTAAAATAACGTGAATAATACCACATTTTAGTTAAAATTATGGGAATAAAGATAGATTCTACCACTGCTTAGAGTTTGATACGATATTTATCCACTCGAGACAGTTAAATTTTCAAATTTAAAATGTAACTGTCGAGAGTGGATAAATATCGTATTACACGAGATGTGGTCGTAGAATCTGTTTCTCTAATGATTTTTAAACAATATGCAGGCAAACGTATTCCTTTTTTTCGAATGACATGCAAAACATGTGTTCTTTCTTTGTGACGTCATCAGGCATGGTCGCCTTTTTTTCATACCGTCACAATAGGAAATTCAGAGGAAAGCAAGAAAACTCGACGTCATAATCGGGTTTTAACCAATGAAGAACTGAGATCAAACGAACCATACGTTGATTAAATTTTTATTATACAATGGGTGCAGAAAAGGATAAATTGACGAAGAATTAGAGAAAGTCTGTTAATGGGTTGGACAATTGAAATTGTGTCAGTTAAGAGTTATTTAGCCACGACAATAATTTTGCTACCTTTATATTTTCCCCTTGAAAAATTTAAGAATGAAATGTTCCCGAGTTAACAAAAATGACACTACGGTGCCACAGTATCCTAGAAAGAGCATTGTTATTTTGACTTTCTTTGCATTTTATTGAAGGGTGTGTCACTTCAATATAGCGTGATATGGATTGGCCTCTGGAATATGCATGAATTTTTTTTTACGTTTTCATTCAGCCTTAATTTTTGTGTCTGTTCGAAATTCCGACTGAAAGTATCTTTCTAATACAACACAGGGTAAATATAACGTGTTCTCGTTCACATATGAACATGATATTTGTCACTGGACGTTAAACCCGAATTCGTCAGCATCATCCAATTGGTTCTTTCTTCTATTACTTAATCATATGTTGTTTACAAATCACTCTAAAGAAGTAAACGGAAATGAGCGAATTCAGCTACATTTGGTTATTTTAAGTTTCAATTCATTTTATTCCGTTTAGTTCCTTTCTACATAAGTGCAGAGGAGAATTACAGTTGTCTATGGTGGCCGGTGAAGTCCATTTCGCGTTTTCGCGATTTCGCCTTTCATATTCTATAGGGCGACATCGCGAAATGGCGAGAAATCGGTTTCGCGTTTTCGCGTTTTCGACTTCGCAATTTCGCGTTTTCGCCATATAGAATATGTAAGGCGAAAACGCTAAAGCGCTAAAACGCAAAATGGCATTAATCTGCCACCATAGTTGTCCGCATGTAAACTTCTAGAATTTGTCACCAATATAAGTACATCGCAATCCGTTACTGTTTCAACAGCCATCGGTGTTTCATGTGTGTATTCTTAAACAAGTATTATTTTTCTCTCGTTTTTAGAAATTTATCACTCTCTACTGTCCTTATATATTATTGTATATTCTGCGTTTCGATCCATCCAGATTCTCGTGTATACCGTGAGGGTCCAGATTGGGGGTATTGTTTATTTCTGTATTCTTTAAATTGTTATGTCAGTTTTTCTACATTTTATTTATCTTACTCATTAGGTCCGAGTACACAGTTATTTCGTAGTGCATTTCCTTTAGACAATAAATGGAAATAAAAAAAAATCCCACCTGCGCTTTCTCCATAATATTTTTACAGTGTGTTGTACTACTTTTGGGACAAATTATATCAAAATTATAGAAAACTTCATCAGCTCTAACTCAAAATATGGACAATTTTATGTAAAGGGGGGCTTGAAATCTTTTGACAGCTTCCGAAATGCTAATTTTTGACCTTTTTCAACTGGACCAAATCACTACTTTACATTATAATTCATGAATCAAATTTTTTAACAGTGTAATTTTATCCCCCTTCTTGCTATTTCAGGCATAAAACATAAATAAATAAATTTGGAAGGGGTATAAACAATATTGACAAGTAACACACTGTCCACACTAGGGACTATATTCGTTGGACAACGAAAATCAAGGGACGATAACTGTGTACTCGGACCATTATTCTTTCTTTATTTTTCATATTTTGTCATCCCAATAAGATAAGATAAGATAAGATAAGAATTTTATTAATCTAATCAAGAACCCATAAAGGGCATCATTTTACAACACAATATGATTGGAAAAAGCAAAACAGAAAACTAATACATACTTTAACGTTATGAACAGGATCAGAGCCTAACACAACATGTGTTTTATATAACTATTATATTAAATCTTTTATAACAATAAAATACTAAATTACTTCATATATTTTGTTTACATCTGGATCTTATTTCTAACCCTTTAATAATGTAATTTCCTAGGCACATGAGAGTTGGTAAATGCTCATTTGTGAACAGCCAGAAATATTTCTTATCATTAGGTAGTTCTTTAAAATTAGTACAAAAAGTTGTAGCTTTATCATATAATAATTTCCTCTGTTCATCATATAATGGACAATTTACTGTAAAATGGGTCTCATCTTCAATAGAATTTGATCCATGTGATAAGCAATGATGACATAGACGTTGAGTTCTCTCTATGTATTTTTTATTATATCTATCTTTCTCAATTTTAAGATCATGAGCACTTATTCTCACTTTACATATAGCTCTTCTTATACTAAAATCTTTAATTGATAAATAGGCCTCCTTTACAAAGTCAGTCTTGAGGTTGAAATAATTCTCTAATTTGCTATTACCTTGTGATAAGGTTTCAGATCTTTTGACCAACCAAAATGTTTTGAAACTATTACAAAGTTTACATTTTACAAATTTAATTAATTTATTGAGCTTTGTATCTAAATTTTGTATATCAAGTGATTGAAGTACATATTTCATAGATGAATACCAACAATTAATGTTTTCTGCATCTAAAATTTTATTACAAACATAAGCATCATAAAGTAACCCTGTGTCCAACTTGTTAAGCCTGTGTACATATTTTACCATAGATATAATGACAGAAAAATAAAGAGGAAATCTTGCAACCTCTGATAACACTGCTAAATTTGAGGCTTTCTTATTTACACCAAGAATATACTTTAAATATCTGAAATGTGATTTTTCCAAATAATCATTTATGTAGATTAATTCAAATAGATAATCACTTTTTTTCTTGCAAGCAGCAGAGTTAATTTTAAATGAACCCCAAATTTCACTACAATATAATAAAATTGGTTTTATTGTGTGATCATATAAATGAATTGCAGTATCAATACTTGGATTACAAGCTGACATGGATTTTTGTAATTTAAATTTTGCCTTTAAGGATTTTTTGAATAGCTCTTCTTTCCCCTGTTGAAAAAGACCACTAGAAGTAAAGACTATCCCTAAATATTTACATTTATTAACACATTCTATAGCCTCTTTATCTAAATAAAATGATTCCTTTAAAAATTTTCCAGGCTTGTTAAAAATTAAAACTTTTGTTTTGGACAAGTTTACATCTAGACACCAGTCAATACAATAAGTATGCAATATATCAAGTCGGTTTTGAAGACCTTTTTTAGTGTTTGATAATACAATAATGTCATCAGCGTACATAAGACAATCAATTCTACGCCCATTGATATCAACAGCATCTGGACTTGGCTCAAATTTTGGAGGCAGATCGTTAATGAAAAGCTTAAATAAGTTTGGACTTAGAACATCCCCTTGTCTTACCCCAACTAGTGAACTGAAAGATGGTGTTAATACATTGCCCACTTTCACAGACATTTCATTCTTGCTGTACATATCTTTTAAAATAGTATAAAATTTTCCAGATATGTTATTTTCCAATAATTTATATTTAATACCACAGTGTATGACCCTGTCGAAAGCTTTTTTAAAGTCCACAAAGCAAGCATAGATTTTCCCCCCTTTTTTGTTAGTATATTTATCTAATATGGTTTTTAAAACAAACATATGATCAGATGTTCTACTCTTTTTTGAAAAACCAATCTGACATGGATGAATTATATTATTTTTATCAAGATGAATGTCAAGTCTTTTATTAAGAATACTGTTAAATAATTTTCCAATGCATGAATTTATTGCTATGCCTCTGTAATTTTCAGGTTTACTAGGACTCCCTGCTTTAAAAATTGGACATAAATAAGATAACGCCCATTTGTGAGGGTATTTTCCAGAGCAGAATACTAAATTAAAAAGTTTCTGCAAAACAGGTGCAAATATACTTCCCCCAGCTTTTAATATCCAATCCTGCAGCTTTATTATTCTTTAGTTTATTTATAGCATCTAAAATTTCTTTTAGGGTTATTTTGTAATCTAGTTCACAGAAAGTTGAATTTTTTTCTAAATTTTTTACTTTTTTACTAATTTCCTCTAATCTGTCTTTAAATTTGTCAGAGTTAAAATTTAAAGATTGAAAATATGAAAACCAGACATTACTTTGAATAGAATTTTCTGGACCATCCGAATTGTCTTCTTTTAATTCTTTAATGAGATTCCAATAACTCTTTGGATTATTATCCCTTAGATTATCCAGACTGTCAAGAATGTTTTGTTTAAATTTCCTTTCTTTATATTTACGTAGCTTATTATATATTTTACTTACTGATGTTTAGTTACATTACGACGTTTATCTCTGATTTATATACTGATTACCAATGTAGATGACAAATTTGTGTCATTCATGACAATTAAACAGAACCAACATGATATATGCGATCATTCTTGGGGGGGTCTCATTGGGGGGTTCCGATCCCGGATCCCGCTTACTGTTTTGTCAGATTCCCGTATCCCGCTTACACTATTAACGTAAGCAATTCTCATTTTTTTGTTAATTCCCGGGTCCCGCTAGACCTCATTTCCCGTTTTCACGACACAATAAATATTTGACTTTCACGTGTCACGCTTACAAAAAATCGGCAATCCCGTGTCACGCTTAGACCCCAATGAGACCCACTCTTGGATGAAATTAATATTACTTTAATATTACACTTTTTGAAACAAACTATTTTTATCAATTTTCAATTTCATGTGTTGTTTCCGTATATGTTATGTTCCATTGCTCATGTGTTGTTTTCGTATATTTTAGCCGCTCGTCTTGAGCCTACTCATTTGATCCCATAACACCCCATATAGCAATAGAATTATACTGTTATTGCCATTCATAACTCTTAACAGACCAATTAACAGACCGGGTTTTATACATCCGACCAATTAACAGACCAGGCCACCGTTTCACAAAGCCTTCGTAAGTCTACGTGTCATCGTAAGCCCATCGTAAATAAATCGTAGAATTTACAGCCGTTTCACAAAGCCGTCGTAAGTTAAGATGATCGTAAATAATGCGTAAATCCTAGCGTAACTTACTACAGCTATACCCAGTCGTAACTCCATCGTAGCTTTTCTACAAAAATGAATAAACATGGCTGCAGCGTTCTTTATTCTTGATCAAGATGCACCAAATGTTAGAAGACGAAGAAGAATCGTCAATATCACAGAACTACACTTAATTAAAGTCTATTTTCGTTTAATTATTTGTATATGCAAGCAACTTGCATAATGCAAATCCTAGGTATTTATAATCACTTTTTACTCATCTTATTTCTTACCGGCGTCCGTCTTGACAATTTAATAAATAGGCTTTCTATCAAGTCCGCGTTCTGAAATCTATTTATAATCATATCACTACAGACACAGTGGTAATCGATAAAACGTTTAAAGAAGGATGTTTTATTCCCATTTTTAAAGTTATGTGTACAATATAAATCTGAAATCAGTGTTTCACAGTCAAACAAGACAATAATTTTTTTTTTTTTGTAATTTCGGCCAAAAAAGAAATGTATTTTAATAAGAATATCGAAATAAATATCTGACTGTAATTAGTTTCGTGGTTAATGGAACTTATTGCAACTATTTAGATATATATGCCTTTCGAGTGACTATTTTTTGATCGAATTTAATGTAGATAATATATACCAAAACTAATAGAGGGAAAGCTGCAGATCAATAAGACTTTGTGTAGATGCGACATGTCTTCAAAAATTAATACAGTAGAAAACAAATTTGGAAAGGGGAGGGAAAGTTAAAGGTTGAAAAGTGAAGCATTTTTTTCTGTTTACTTTATTATTTTTATTTGGGGACATCGCCACATGCACCTGTTTCTATCAATGGGAAGGTCAACTATCAATATGTCATATATATGGATAGTCGACCTTCCCATTGATAGATCGAAACAAGTGCCTGTGCTCTCTCCTCGGTCCTTCTTCTTTTAAGCATATATACTATTTAGAGAAAGAAAGACAATTATTCTATACACAATAGCCGTTTTAGCTATACAAAACTGTTGGAAATGTAGGTTATACGTTAATAAGACAGCAATCAAATGACAAAGACAAGCTAAGGACATCTATAAGGCGACATAGTATAGTATAGGTTTTAACAATACGCGTACTTTTACAAAATACGCGGCATACGTCGGACTGTTCGCGTACGGTCTGTCAGATTTTAAGGTCAAGTTTTAATACAAATAAATATATTACAGATCAACACGACAAAAATCTCGAATTGATATAAATGTTCAATTGTAATTGGAATAAAAACTTATTGTTTTGACTATTTTAATAGGTCGCGTAAATTTAATCTGGTAAGCTCCTGTATTTAGCATGAAATTCAATATTGCTCACTGAATTGAAGCCGACAAAATGTGGATGAAAAGTTTTTAGAATATTTAGGATTTTTTTCTAGAAAAAACGTCAAAACAGCTGTTTCCTTGTGAGACAACAGGTCAATTTCTAGTTTTAATATAAAAATAAAATTTAATAGAAACGATACAAAAAAATAACATTAAATCGCAATTCTCCAAATAATGTAACAATTTAGGAAAAAAAGTTAATAATTTAAAATTACCAATTTTTAACAATATAAACACGTATTTCCCGCTTTACGTCACACTACAAGAAACTTTCCTAGGAGCCGTGGATTGCGAGATATCGTCTGTATATTTCTAAAATATTTACGTAAATTGGTGGCGTCGTGTGTTAAAACATTTTTTGGCCAATCAAATCGGTATATATAATTTAATATTCACGGTTGGGAACCCCTTTAACCCGAACTCATGCGTCGTAAAAATTACATGCTTTGCATATTCTTTAGCTTTTATATACTTAGTAGGCAAACCTTTTTGTTGGTTGGTTGTAATATAATATTTTAATGCACCACCGACTTTTAAAAGAGACCACCAAAACTCTACTTGTGGATACTCTTATAGTATTAAGCATCCTATCCAATTAATAGGCGCTTGAATACCAGATATTTATTTGAAATAACCCAATTTATATACCTATATGGAGTTATTTTCTTTCAGAACGTCAGGTCATTCTTTTTCAGAATCAACCCGGACGATACCATGTTTCAATGGTATATGCTCAAAGGCATAAAATAATAACCTGTGTAAGGTCATTATTTTCTTTGATAAACATGCAATCTATGATTTACGTCAAAATTTTATTCGTCTAACAGTTTTTGTTGCCGATTTGGAAATTTATTTTCTAAAGTTCAACCGATGATAGATGTAAAAGAAACCGTCATAGTAGACCCGCAATTTAATTTTAGAAACAAATAACGTGAAGTTTTGTTGATTTATCGCTATAATAAAGAAACATTATCATATAGGTCAGATGAATTTTAATGTAGACTTTCATAAAATAAATCCAGATTTAACATATTCGTGTGTAAGATATTGAAAATCTTATTGAGTCAAACTGAATAGGTTGATTGCTTAACGTCCAGTGGCAAATATTGCATGCATGTTCAGAACGATACACACTGAATAGGAAATCATACTGTGACCTACATGTATTTATATTCGTCTTCGTGTCAGTTCTTAACTTTTTTTTAACTTTTACTCTATCAAATGATCAACTAATAAAATAATCGCATATTCTATTGAAAAACATTAACGTAACTCACGAAAGGGTCGGGTGCGGAGGGTATATAATTTTATCTTGATTATCTTTTAATAAAATGTATTGCTATTCGAAAGACAGTCTTTCTGAATTTTTCATTCGATTCAAGTAAAATGGTTAAATAAATAACAACTTTTCCGCGATTGAAAGAACATATCAAAACGAAAAAAAAATTACCCCTCCCCCTTTTCCATAAGCTAAGTGGTACAATAAATTACTTACAATGTCTCTTGTATTTGTCATACACCGTTATCGGATGGTAACAAAACATTTGTGTCTTACTTCATGCAGTTACAGTAATATTTTTATTGTGTATGGATAACAATTTTTAAAAGGTTGATATCTAAATTATTTAGTGAGTTTTATTTCACATTTTAAATGAGCCGCAGGGCGTATTAAAACATGAACGCATTAGAAAGGAATATTTTTTGAAGGCTTTGTGAAACGGTGGCCAGGTTTTAAATAAAGATTGATTTATGTCACCAAAATACAGATTTTCGTGTAGATTTTTCACACAATGATATCAATATGGTTAACAAACATTATGCTTTTCTTTTTTTCGATGTTCAAAATATTGAATGCAAGTAAATTTAACCAATGTGTCATTTTGTGTACATTTTATGGGTGTCTTCTCATTTATCCAACTTTTAAAAATAAGGTATTCTCATTCAGCCAACTTTTATTTTTGTTACATATTGGGTTGTTTGTTTAGTAATAATAAGGCGTCTTTCTAAAATTTGACAGTAAATTTGTTCCTGTATGTTTTTATATTATTCAAGAAATATATATAACATAGGCGATAGCAAAACTTGTTACATTTTATTTTTAAATAAAATTTGGTTATTTCAAATAATAAATAAATGTTTCATAAATTTATACAGAAGAAACCCACAAATCAGTGATATTTGTTCGTTTGAGGTTTTGTGTTTATTTGCATTTATATTAGGTAGTAACATTTATAATTGGTATAGCATTTTTACTTCCCAATCTGGACAGCCTTTGGTAGTATCATATTGTTTCAATATCCATTAGTTAGTAACTCAGTCACATCATCGGACCTACATTTTGCCATCAAGTTCAAGCACCATATTTATCCAGGTACCAAATACCACCTATCGGAACTAGACAGTGACATGATTGCTTTAATTTAGCACTGTTGTACAATAAAGTCAATTTTCCATATTCAATCATGTATTCCACATTAAAGCCTACAATATTTAAAACGAACGAACTTTATACTTCAGTGTTTGTTTGTCTTGTATCATGTGCTGCTCAGAGAAACCAATAGAGAGATATTTATAAGTCTGGCTTCTTCATAATTTGATGCTAAATTGTTGAAACCCAGGAGCTTCTGAGCTTTCCCATGGACCCTTTACCAGGGCAACCGTTATTACGCCTTTCGTTCATAAAATCCTGGCCTAAGACTATTGAAATGTTTAGTAACCCCTTATATCTTATGATTTGGAATTTCTCGTTATTGGTGTTCTGCTGTTAAGATCCATCCAATCATTTTAACATACCATAGACAATTAATGGAGAGAGTTCGGCATAAAAAATGTAAAACTCTGACATTTTCACTATAAAATATACATGCTCCAAATCAGGAACCGTTACATTAGTGCATTACATATTTATTTTATGTTTTTTGGCAAAAATAAGGTCCAAAAATTTTTCATTCTCCACCCCCTCTTTCAAATATCCTGGAAACGCTCCTAAACATACACAGACAACAGACTGACCCAACTTAAGGATAGACTACAGCAAGGACAGATCAACGAATATCACTACACCGATGAAGTATCCCACCTACTTAAACTAGGATGAAGATCTACTGAACATTCCTTTAGTGTTTGCTATGGATATTTCTGTGCTACGTTTTTAATCATGGCGCTTGCATTGCTTTTCTTTATATATATATAATATATATATATATATATGTATTATATGTTGTGTGACTTTTGTTTTGTTCAGTCTTTGTGTACTTAAACGTATTCAACTTATATTTTGTCTTATTTGGATCATTTAGTCAGAAGAACAGAAAAAAATGAACGAAGAGGGTCTATTGCACAAAAAAAAAGCTCAATCTCGTTGACAAATCTCTTCATGAATAAAAATGCAACTGATATTTTCTATCCATCTCATATTTTAACTAACGGTTAAAAAACTTAAAATACTTTCAAAGGATTTATAATTCATTAAACTTATGTCAGTTGCACATTTTAACATGCTATATATATAATATATGCATGGGTTCGAATCCCGGTGAGGGAAGAACCAAAAATTTGCGAAAGCAAATTTACAGATCTAACATTGTTGGGTTGATGTTTAGACGAGTTGTATAATATATATATATGCCAAATGATACTACAGAAAATTTAATCCGGGTATAATTTTCAGTCTTATTTTTCACCTGTCATTCAACCCTAATTCTAATTGAAAAACTCTTTGTTCTTGAATACCTTTGATCTCATCTATCCAACTTTTTTTTTTTACCTTTACTATCTATAATTTTAAAAAGTTGGATAAATGAGAATGAAACATTTTATGTGTGTAAAATGTGTATAAATTTATTGATGAGTAACCCGCCTTTTCATTTTATAGATCGTACATCGAGGCTAGAAAAATAATAATTACACCACTGAATTCAGTACATTGAATTGTTTTGTTAGACATGAATACTTTTTATGATGAAAATATATTTAGAAAGTTATACAATGAAACATGCTGAACTTTCAATGATTTTCTCGATAACACCTGATTAACAGACTTTAGCCAACCCGATTAACAGACCAACCGCCGATATAGCCGCATACTCAATATAGATTAAGTGTCGGCCGTGAACACGGAGAAAGACCCAAGCCAACCTAAATAAAGCTATTTCTAACAATGAACATTGCCCTGGATCTTGATAAAAGTCTGATCCTATCCACTACTATAGTCATAACTTCACACTTCATGACATATACGAAATTAACTATCACTGAAGTTAACCAATCAACTGTTCGCTCTTCTTTCCCATGTGAACATGGTTATGAATCAGAAAAATATGTCAACATATAAACGCTCTCAAACAAACGAATATGTTAATTCAGCATGATTAGCTTTCAGGGTTAACAATGATAAAGGCCTTGTTTTTCTCTCAATCATGATCACGTCCATCGTGCGACAAAGTGTTGTAAACGAACTGTGTCGAACGATTCGTTAGCTACAATGTACGTTGTAATGTATACTCGAAAACGCCTCAAGTAGTAATGCCCGATCTTTTCTTCCATCCTTATACATTCTAAAACAGGTACTTGTCTCTGATATTTTTTTAAATATTGGAACATCTCAAAATCAGTATTTGTCATTTCTGTTTTGTAATTCATTAGACAATGCTATTCTGCAGGGCAAACATTTTCATTTTTTTAACCTTAAATAGCTCATTGCTTCTTCCGGTTACGAAAATGTCATCATGGGATAGCTTTTTTTACACTGATATAAAAATATTTAGTTTTATATACTTGTGCTTCATATACGGAATATAATTAGCTCCTTCGTTTCGGTTAAGAAAATGCAATTTTTGGTGACATGAAAAGTATATAGAAACCATTATGTTCAGAATCAGTTGGAAGTAAGCCTTCTTATGAAAGATATATTACTTTCGACTAATTCCAAACATATATTGTTTCTTTATACTTTTTTTCAAATAAAGACAGTAAAAAGCTACCTTGGTTTACTGAAGGTGAGTTCCAGTGTCATGTAAAGGTTGTTGTACGCTGATTGAAAAAAACATATATAAATGAATTATTATTTTTGCATTTAATTAGTGCATATAAAGCATCTTAAAGTTTGCACAACACCACTTATGATAGAAATATTTCTAAGTCATGTGACACTCAAACTTTTAATAAAGTTAAATCACAAAAATTCAAAACGGAAATTCACTAATCAAATGACAAAATAAAAAGCTCAAACACATCAAACAACTGTCATTTTCCCGACTTGGTACATGTATAACCCCGTGAAATTCCGGTATAAGTCCGTGAACCTCGACACGGGTTACATTAAAGTCTGTAGGTCTATAATCGACACTTTGGATGCTTTAAACGCAAGACCGTAATAAATATATACAAATTTATTCACAAGTTTACAGTTTGAAAGCTAGGGGGAGACTGCCTAAGCAAAAGTTTACAAAACATAAATCAAGTCAAAGATATGGGTATTAAAACATTATAAAAGGATCTCATAAAATATAAATATAATTGTCCAATCTTATGAAATAATAAGCTGATCATTGTCCTCCGGCTTAAAATAGCGATAATTGCTTTAAATTTGTAGTTCGAGTGTTAGATACATGTATTATCTCTCACACTTTTGACAGTCATCGGATTAAGTTGTAAAATAGTAAATCTATAATCTCTTCGGATATTTGAAATAAGAAACATTATATTTAAGAAAACAGGAACATTTAAAACAAGAAATATTTAACTTGAAACTAAAATGGGAAATAATCAATTTAAAACGAGAGTTCATATAAATATTCAATTCAAAACGAGAGTTCATATAAACACTTTGCGAATTATTGTAAAAGTTCCTAAAGTCACTTTTCTTCCGGCTATATTCTCCACTACTTCCCCGAAGTGCTCGTCCTGAGCATCTCGTCATTGGGTTGGTAATGTTATTTCATTTGCCGGAAATCGTCTTTTGGTAATTCATCTTTCTGGTTGCTGAAAGTGGGTACATACTGAAAACATCACGAACATAGAAATGCACATATTGGACCTTTTAATAGATATACAAAGGGGGTATGTGGAGGGGGTAAACATAAACATACTTATTAATAAATACTCTGAGGAGGGGGAATACTGACATAAATATACTAATACTCTGAGGAGGGGGACTACTGACATAAATATACTATGAAACGTTTATTTCAACTTCACAACTCAAAAGAACTTGCTCTATTATATGTATAGATCTATAAAACAAATTGCGGCTGCTATTACTATAATCATAAAAGAAGGACTAACTATTCAAGTTTGATTGAAAAGAAAAGGGGGGGGGGGCAACAATGATCACTGGCCCGTTTATGATTCTAACAAAAATACACTATACTGAAAGGTTTTCGGAAATAATATCAAGAAGTTGAACCGATTATCAGATTATCAGTGGCTATATTTGTACCTTGTAAGCAGGTTTTGATCAAACATAATAATGCATTTTCTGACATGGTATACAGGTCGTCACTCCTTTACACCCATGGAAACAAGAACACAAGATAGGTGACGAGTCCATCTTGCACTCCTGTTTTGGACCAAAATTGTATTCTAAAATGATTTTGTAATACCACTGATAATCTATGTATTCATAAGGAAGCTCATACGTGTAAGTTCAACTACTTATAGCATGGTGTTTCACAGTCAAACAAGACAATAATTTTTTTTTTTTTTGTAATTTCGGCCAAAAAAGAAATGTATTTTAATAAGAATATCGAAATAAATATCTGACTGTAATTAGTTTCGTGGTTAATGGAACTTATTGCAACTATTTAGATATATATGCCTTTCGAGTGACTATTTTTTGATCGAATTTAATGTAGATAATATATACCAAAACTAATAGAGGGAAAGCTGCAGATCAATAAGACTTTGTGTAGATGCGACATGTCTTCAAAAATTAATACAGTAGAAAACAAATTTGGAAAGGGGAGGGAAAGTTAAAGGTTGAAAAGTGAAGCATTTTTTTCTGTTTACTTTATTATTTTTATTTGGGGACATCGCCACATGCACCTGTTTCTATCAATGGGAAGGTCAACTATCAATATGTCATATATATGGATAGTCGACCTTCCCATTGATAGATCGAAACAAGTGCCTGTGCTCTCTCCTCGGTCCTTCTTCTTTTAAGCATATATACTATTTAGAGAAAGAAAGACAATTATTCTATACACAATAGCCGTTTTAGCTATACAAAACTGTTGGAAATGTAGGTTATACGTTAATAAGACAGCAATCAAATGACAAAGACAAGCTAAGGACATCTATAAGGCGACATAGTATAGTATAGGTTTTAACAATACGCGTACTTTTACAAAATACGCGGCATACGTCGGACTGTTCGCGTACGGTCTGTCAGATTTTAAGGTCAAGTTTTAATACAAATAAATATATTACAGATCAACACGACAAAAATCTCGAATTGATATAAATGTTCAATTGTAATTGGAATAAAAACTTATTGTTTTGACTATTTTAATAGGTCGCGTAAATTTAATCTGGTAAGCTCCTGTATTTAGCATGAAATTCAATATTGCTCACTGAATTGAAGCCGACAAAATGTGGATGAAAAGTTTTTAGAATATTTAGGATTTTTTTCTAGAAAAAACGTCAAAACAGCTGTTTCCTTGTGAGACAACAGGTCAATTTCTAGTTTTAATATAAAAATAAAATTTAATAGAAACGATACAAAAAAATAACATTAAATCGCAATTCTCCAAATAATGTAACAATTTAGGAAAAAAAGTTAATAATTTAAAATTACCAATTTTTAACAATATAAACACGTATTTCCCGCTTTACGTCACACTACAAGAAACTTTCCTAGGAGCCGTGGATTGCGAGATATCGTCTGTATATTTCTAAAATATTTACGTAAATTGGTGGCGTCGTGTGTTAAAACATTTTTTGGCCAATCAAATCGGTATATATAATTTAATATTCACGGTTGGGAACCCCTTTAACCCGAACTCATGCGTCGTAAAAATTACATGCTTTGCATATTCTTTAGCTTTTATATACTTAGTAGGCAAACCTTTTTGTTGGTTGGTTGTAATATAATATTTTAATGCACCACCGACTTTTAAAAGAGACCACCAAAACTCTACTTGTGGATACTCTTATAGTATTAAGCATCCTATCCAATTAATAGGCGCTTGAATACCAGATATTTATTTGAAATAACCCAATTTATATACCTATATGGAGTTATTTTCTTTCAGAACGTCAGGTCATTCTTTTTCAGAATCAACCCGGACGATACCATGTTTCAATGGTATATGCTCAAAGGCATAAAATAATAACCTGTGTAAGGTCATTATTTTCTTTGATAAACATGCAATCTATGATTTACGTCAAAATTTTATTCGTCTAACAGTTTTTGTTGCCGATTTGGAAATTTATTTTCTAAAGTTCAACCGATGATAGATGTAAAAGAAACCGTCATAGTAGACCCGCAATTTAATTTTAGAAACAAATAACGTGAAGTTTTTTTGATTTATCGCTATAATAAAGAAACATTATCATATAGGTCAGATGAATTTTAATGTAGACTTTCATAAAATAAATCCAGATTTAACATATTCGTGTGTAAGATATTGAAAATCTTATTGAGTCAAACTGAATAGGTTGATTGCTTAACGTCCAGTGGCAAATATTGCATGCATGTTCAGAACGATACACACTGAATAGGAAATCATACTGTGACCTACATGTATTTATATTCGTCTTCGTGTCAGTTCTTAACTTTTTTTTAACTTTTACTCTATCAAATGATCAACTAATAAAATAATCGCATATTCTATTGAAAAACATTAACGTAACTCACGAAAGGGTCGGGTGCGGAGGGTATATAATTTTATCTTGATTATCTTTTAATAAAATGTATTGCTATTCGAAAGACAGTCTTTCTGAATTTTTCATTCGATTCAAGTAAAATGGTTAAATAAATAACAACTTTTCCGCGATTGAAAGAACATATCAAAACGAAAAAAAAATTACCCCTCCCCCTTTTCCATAAGCTAAGTGGTACAATAAATTACTTACAATGTCTCTTGTATTTGTCATACACCGTTATCGGATGGTAACAAAACATTTGTGTCTTACTTCATGCAGTTACAGTAATATTTTTATTGTGTATGGATAACAATTTTTAAAAGGTTGATATCTAAATTATTTAGTGAGTTTTATTTCACATTTTAAATGAGCCGCAGGGCGTATTAAAACATGAACGCATTAGAAAGGAATATTTTTTGAAGGCTTTGTGAAACGGTGGCCAGGTTTTAAATAAAGATTGATTTATGTCACCAAAATACAGATTTTCGTGTAGATTTTTCACACAATGATATCAATATGGTTAACAAACATAATGCTTTTCTTTTTTTCGATGTTCAAAATATTGAATGCAAGTAAATTTAACCAATGTGTCATTTTGTGTACATTTTATGGGTGTCTTCTCATTTATCCAACTTTTAAAAATAAGGTATTCTCATTCAGCCAACTTTTATTTTTGTTACATATTGGGTTGTTTGTTTAGTAATAATAAGGCGTCTTTCTAAAATTTGACAGTAAATTTGTTCCTGTATGTTTTTATATTATTCAAGAAATATATATAACATAGGCGATAGCAAAACTTGTTACATTTTATTTTTAAATAAAATTTGGTATATTTCAAATAATAAATAAATGTTTCATAAATTTATACAGAAGAAACCCACAAATCAGTGATATTTGTTCGTTTGAGGTTTTGTGTTTATTTGCATTTATATTAGGTAGTAACATTTATAATTGGTATAGCATTTTTACTTCCCAACCTGGACAGCCTTTGGTAGTATCATATTGTTTCAATATCCATTAGTTAGTAACTCAGTCACATCATCGGACCTACATTTTGCCATCAAGTTCAAGCACCATATTTATCCAGGTACCAAATACCACCTATCGGAACTAGACAGTGACATGATTGCTTTAATTTAGCACTGTTGTACAATAAAGTCAATTTTCCATATTCAATCATGTATTCCACATTAAAGCCTACAATATTTAAAACGAACGAACTTTATACTTCAGTGTTTGTTTGTCTTGTATCATGTGCTGCTCAGAGAAACCAATAGAGAGATATTTATAAGTCTGGCTTCTTCATAATTTGATGCTAAATTGTTGAAACCCAGGAGCTTCTGAGCTTTCCCATGGACCCTTTACCAGGGCAACCGTTATTACGCCTTTCGTTCATAAAATCCTGGCCTAAGACTATTGAAATGTTTAGTAACCCCTTATATCTTATGATTTGGAATTTCTCGTTATTGGTGTTCTGCTGTTAAGATCCATCCAATCATTTTAACATACCATAGACAATTAATGGAGAGAGTTCGGCATAAAAAATGTAAAACTCTGACATTTTCACTATAAAATATACATGCTCCAAATCAGGAACCGTTACATTAGTGCATTACATATTTATTTTATGTTTTTTGGCAAAAATAAGGTCCAAAAATTTTTCATTCTCCACCCCCTCTTTCAAATATCCTGGAAACGCTCCTAAACATACACAGACAACAGACTGACCCAACTTAAGGATAGACTACAGCAAGGACAGATCAACGAATATCACTACACCGATGAAGTATCCCACCTACTTAAACTAGGATGAAGATCTACTGAACATTCCTTTAGTGTTTGCTATGGATATTTCTGTGCTACGTTTTTAATCATGGCGCTTGCATTGCTTTTCTTTATATATATATAATATATATATATATATGTATTATATGTTGTGTGACTTTTGTTCTGTTCAGTCTTTGTGTACTTAAACGTATTCAACATATATTTTCTTTTTTTTTGGATCATTTAGTCAGAAGAACAGAAAAAAATGAACGAAGAGGGTCTATTGCACAAAAAAAAAGCTCAATCTCGTTGACAAATCTCTTCATGAATAAAAATGCAACTGATATTTTCTATCCATCTCATATTTTAACTAACGGTTAAAAAACTTAAAATACTTTCAAAGGATTTATAATTCATTAACCTAATGTCAGTTGCACATTTTAACATGCTATATATATAATATATGCATGGGTTCGAATCCCGGTGAGGGAAGAACCAAAAATTTGCGAAAGCAAATTTACAGATCTAACATTGTTGGGTTGATGTTTAGACGAGTTGTATAATATATATATATGCCAAATGATACTACAGAAAATTTAATCCGGGTATAATTTTCAGTCTTATTTTTCACCTGTCATTCAACCCTAATTCTAATTGAAAAACTCTTTGTTCTTGAATACCTTTGATCTCATCTATCCAACTTTTTTTTTTTACCTTTACTATCTATAATTTTAAAAAGTTGGATAAATGAGAATGAAACATTTTATGTGTGTAAAATGTGTATAAATTTATTGATGAGTAACCCGCCTTTTCATTTTATAGATCGTACATCGAGGCTAGAAAAATAATAATTACACCACTGAATTCAGTACATTGAATTGTTTTGTTAGACATGAATACTTTTTATGATGAAAATATATTTAGAAAGTTATACAATGAAACATGCTGAACTTTCAATGATTTTCTCGATAACACCTGATTAACAGACTTTAGCCAACCCGATTAACAGACCAACCGCCGATATAGCCGCATACTCAATATAGATTAAGTGTCGGCCGTGAACACGGAGAAAGACCCAAGCCAACCTAAATAAAGCTATTTCTAACAATGAACATTGCCCTGGATCTTGATAAAAGTCTGATCCTATCCACTACTATAGTCATAACTTCACACTTCATGACATATACGAAATTAACTATCACTGAAGTTAACCAATCAACTGTTCGCTCTTCTTTCCCATGTGAACATGGTTATGAATCAGAAAAATATGTCAACATATAAACGCTCTCAAACAAACGAATATGTTAATTCAGCATGATTAGCTTTCAGGGTTAACAATGATAAAGGCCTTGTTTTTCTCTCAATCATGATCACGTCCATCGTGCGACAAAGTGTTGTAAACGAACTGTGTCGAACGATTCGTTAGCTACAATGTACGTTGTAATGTATACTCGAAAACGCCTCAAGTAGTAATGCCCGATCTTTTCTTCCATCCTTATACATTCTAAAACAGGTACTTGTCTCTGATATTTTTTTAAATATTGGAACATCTCAAAATCAGTATTTGTCATTTCTGTTTTGTAATTCATTAGACAATGCTATTCTGCAGGGCAAACATTTTCATTTTTTTAACCTTAAATAGCTCATTGCTTCTTCCGGTTACGAAAATGTCATCATGGGATA
Source organism: Mytilus edulis (assembly GCA_019925275.1). Taxonomy (NCBI): domain Eukaryota; kingdom Metazoa; phylum Mollusca; class Bivalvia; order Mytilida; family Mytilidae; genus Mytilus; species Mytilus edulis. The sequence goes on from CM034359.1 coordinate 79,730,107, forward strand.
GCTTTTTTTACACTGATATAAAAATATTTAGTTTTATATACTTGTGCTTCATATACGGAATATAATTAGCTCCTTCGTTTCGGTTAAGAAAATGCAATTTTTGGTGACATGAAAAGTATATAGAAACCATTATGTTCAGAATCAGTTGGAAGTAAGCCTTCTTATGAAAGATATATTACTTTCGACTAATTCCAAACATATATTGTTTCTTTATACTTTTTTTCAAATAAAGACAGTAAAAAGCTACCTTGGTTTACTGAAGGTGAGTTCCAGTGTCATGTAAAGGTTGTTGTACGCTGATTGAAAAAAACATATATAAATGAATTATTATTTTTGCATTTAATTAGTGCATATAAAGCATCTTAAAGTTTGCACAACACCACTTATGATAGAAATATTTCTAAGTCATGTGACACTCAAACTTTTAATAAAGTTAAATCACAAAAATTCAAAACGGAAATTCACTAATCAAATGACAAAATAAAAAGCTCAAACACATCAAACAACTGTCATTTTCCCGACTTGGTACATGTATAACCCCGTGAAATTCCGGTATAAGTCCGTGAACCTCGACACGGGTTACATTAAAGTCTGTAGGTCTATAATCGACACTTTGGATGCTTTAAACGCAAGACCGTATAAAATATATACAAATTTATTCACAAGTTTACAGTTTGAAAGCTAGGGGGAGACTGCCTAAGCAAAAGTTTACAAAACATAAATCAAGTCAAAGATATGGGTATTAAAACATTATAAAAGGATCTCATAAAATATAAATATAATTGTCCAATCTTATGAAATAATAAGCTGATCATTGTCCTCCGGCTTAAAATAGCGATAATTGCTTTAAATTTGTAGTTCGAGTGTTAGATACATGTATTATCTCTCACACTTTTGACAGTCATCGGATTAAGTTGTAAAATAGTAAATCTATAATCTCTTCGGATATTTGAAATAAGAAACATTATATTTAAGAAAACAGGAACATTTAAAACAAGAAATATTTAACTTGAAACTAAAATGGGAAATAATCAATTTAAAACGAGAGTTCATATAAATATTCAATTCAAAACGAGAGTTCATATAAACACTTTGCGAATTATTGTAAAAGTTCCTAAAGTCACTTTTCTTCCGGCTATATTCTCCACTACTTCCCCGAAGTGCTCGTCCTGAGCATCTCGTCATTGGGTTGGTAATGTTATTTCATTTGCCGGAAATCGTCTTTTGGTAATTCATCTTTCTGGTTGCTGAAAGTGGGTACATACTGAAAACATCACGAACATAGAAAATGCACATATTGGACCTTTTAATAGATATACAAAGGGGGTATGTGGAGGGGGTAAACATAAACATACTTATTAATAAATACTCTGAGGAGGGGGAATACTGACATAAATATACTAATACTCTGATAAATATACTATGAAACGTTTATTTCAACTTCACAACTCAAAAGAACTTGCTCTATTATATGTATAGATCTATAAAACAAATTGCGGCTGCTATTACTATAATCATAAAAGAAGGACTAACTATTCAAGTTTGATTGAAAAGAAAGGGGGGGGGGGGCAACAATGATCACTGGCCCGTTTATGATTCTAACAAAAATACACTATACTGAAAGGTTTTCGGAAATAATATCAAGAAGTTGAACCGATTATCAGATTATCAGTGGCTATATTTGTACCTTGTAAGCAGGTTTTGATCAAACATAATAATGCATTTTCTGACATGGTATACAGGTCGTCACTCCTTTACACCCATGGAAACAAGAACACAAGATAGGTGACGAGTCCATCTTGCACTCCTGTTTTGGACCAAAATTGTATTCTAAAATGATTTTGTAATACCACTGATAATCTATGTATTCATAAGGAAGCTCATACGTGTAAGTTCAACTACTTATAGCATGGTGCGTGAAATGATACAAAACAATAACGACAAGTCAACAATAATTGTGGTTATCTGGTATACTATAGTCAGTGATCTTTGTTCAAAGTTACAACCTTCACTTGTGTAAAACACTAGGTTCTATGATACAACAAAGATACACAGACTTTAGCTCACTTTATTGCTTAATTTCTTAATGTCAGTGGCAAATATCTCAGAAAAGAAATGAATATTCATAGTAGAATAATGAAGTGTTCTTAATAAAAATGATTCTAAATGTGAAAATGACAAACACAAATAGACTTTTCTCATTGAGTTGATTATCTAGACTCGATAAAAACCGTGATCTGTAGAAAACACACTTGGCCTACATGTAGTTTATTTCAAAAGTTATCCATGTCGTTTTCGCTTATTTTTACTTTGACTCTGAGCATGAAAGTGTTGGATTAAATTATTGGGTATGTTGTTTGAAGATTCCCATGTATTTTGTGAACTACTATAACCTCGCCATTAGTTGTTTATTCTTTAGTTTTCTATGTTGTGTCGTGTGTGCCGTTGTTTGTTTGTCTTTTGCATTTTTAGCCATGGCGTTGTCAGTTTGTTTTAGATTTATGAATTTGACTGTCCCTTTGGTATCTTTCGTCCCTCTTTAATAAGGTAGTGCTTATTGTTGCCTCGTTTTCTACACTTAAGTATTCTTTCGACATCATATATGTCCTGTTGAGGGTTTGGATTTTGTGACGGTTGCTTATCTTTGTGTAATTGTGTTGGTCTTGGATCATTTTGATTATTTTTTGTTGATTCTGGAATCAGTGCAACGTCTATTGGATTTCGAGGCTCTCTCCTAAGACCAAATAATATGGACTATATTGTGTTGACTCGGTTTGTATTGTGTTTCGCAAAGCCATCATAACGCCTTGTAAATAGTCGGGCCATGTTGACTGGTTGTCATGACAATACATTCTCAGAGATGTTGCTAATGTACGATTGTGTCGTTCGGTTGCTGCATTGCATTCTGGGTGATAGGATGACGTATTGAGCTTAGTGATCTGGAAAATTTTACAGATTTCTTTCACGAGGTTCGAAGTGAAGTTTTTCCCTAAATCTGTAAGAATTTGTCTACAGGGACCATATCGGCATATAATTTCGTTGTACAAGACTCTTGCAGTTTCTACGGCTCCTCCTGTTTTAAGTGGAAAGGCTTCACACCATTTGGAGAGCGGACATACTACTAGTAAAATCTGATTGAAACCTCCTGATGACTGAGGTAAGTTGCAAAGAATGTCCATGTGTATTCTTTCAAAAACTCCAGTTGCCGGAAGAGGCTGAAAGGGTGCTCTCTTAGAGTGAGGATTGGTCTTGCCTTGTTGACATTCAATACAAGTTTTCACATAATCTTCAATGTCTGAGTACATTCTTTTCCAGTAATATTTCATTCTGATGTTGTTGTAGGTTCTGTCAATCCCTGAGTGCGCTGCAATAATTGCATCATGGTACGATAAAAGTACATCGTTGTGTAATGACTTTGGTACAACAAGTTAATTGATGACCCTTTCTGATAAGTGTCCTTTCCCTCTAGGATAATAATGGTGAAACAGTATACCATTAGAAACAACGTAGTAATTTGACTCTCGGACTATAACGTCAGCCTTCTTTTTGTCTTGAGGTAGCGTGTTCTGTTCGATGTACTGTAGCATTTGTCCTGCTACTTCGTCTTCATTTTGAGCTGCCTGGATTCTATCTTGTGTTAGTTTTGTGGTTTCAATCATCATGAGTAATGGATCTGCATTACGATATTGATTATCTGCTTCAGTAACTGCCTTAAGGTAGCACAATACAAAGATTTTTTCACCCCCAATCAGACAACTTTAAAATGATGTAATTCATTCCATCCTTCTTTATATTTTATAAATGAGGTACCAAAAGAAAGAAGAAAGATTAATCTTTCAAATTGTGATAATTTCATTATGACATAATTATTACATAATTAATTATTATGTAATTAGTTGCTACATTGTGATGTCCATACTTGAATGAATTTAGCTTCTTTGTTCTTCATAGCATCCCAAAATATTTTATAGAATCTTGTACAACACAGCTTGACCTCCGAAACTGTGTCTCAGATTTCCAAAAACATCAATAGAACACATTTTATACCCAATTGAATTTAGTGGTCTCTTATGAATTGATGTTGCAAACTTCATTGGAGATTTATGAGAGAATGAAATACAATAGGAAAAACTGAGACACAGTTTTGGAGGTCAAACTGTGTTGTGCAAGAATCTATAAAAAAAAAATTGGGATGCTATGAATAACAAAGAAGCTAAATTCATTCAAGTATAGACATCACAATATAGCAACTAATTACATAAGAATTAATTATGTAATAATTATGTCATAATGAAATTATCACAATTTGAAAGATTAATCCTTCTTCTTTCTTTTGGTACCTCATTTATAAAATTTAAAGAAAGATGAGTGGAATTACATCAGTTTAAAGATGTCTGATTGGGGATGAAAAATCTTTGTATTGTGCTACCTTAATTGCTGATACTGATTCATGTTTTGATTCGTCTGAGTGTTCTGACTGGACTGGCTGGATGACTGAACTTTGTTGATTGCTTTCTTTTCTGGATTAATCGGCTGCTGTATATGTAGCCTCGATTTCGTCTATACTGAGTCGACGTTGACGCTGGTTTTCTGGGTGCTGAATTCTGGAGAGGAAATCTGCGCATACGTTATCCTTTCCGGGTTGGTAGTAAACCTCAAAATTGTATGTCTGAAGATACATGGACCATCTTGCTAAACGTCCGGTACTCTCTTTAATGCGACAAAGATATTGCAAAGCTATATGGTCAGTATAAACATGAAATTTGTTGTTTGCCAAATAAACGTGGAACTGTTTGATAGCTACAACTAGTGCGAGGCATTCTCTGTCTTTAACGTCCCATCTTTGTTCTGGTTTTCGTAGCATACGTCCGCCATACCCAATAACTCGGAGTTTCTTGTCGTCTATGTCATGTTGACCTAGAACATATTCTATTGCAGTACCACTTGCGTCAGTATGTAAACTCTTTATTGAAGTCCGAAAATACTAGAATAGGAGCTGAATTGAGTAATTTGTCTTAAGCGTTTCGAGCGATCGTTGGCATTCGTCTGTCCAATGAAATTGTTGATCTTTGTGTAACAGTTGATTGAGCGGAGAAGTAATTTTGGAGTAGTTGTGAATGAACTTTCTGTAATAATTGCATAATCCAAGGAACATACGTACTTCTTTGACATTTTTCGGCGCTGCAAAGGAATGTACAGATGCTGTTTTCTCTGGATCTACTGCTATGCTTGCTTTGGTGATAATGTGGCCTAAATATTGGACTTCTTTACAAGCGAACTGACACTTTGACGGCTTCAATTTCAGGTTGGCTTCGATTAGTTTATCAAATAGGGCTGCTAAGTGACAAAGGTGTTCTTCAAAGTTCTTGTTGTTAATAAGAATGTCGTCTACATAAACTAATGCGCTTTTCCAGTTGAAATCTCTGATAACTTCATCCATGAGCATGTTGAAGGTTGCAGGAGAATTTGCGGGGCCATATGGAAGTCGGTTGAATTCGTACTGACAGTCTTTTCTTTGGATTGTTCATCAAGTTCCAGCTGCCAGAAGCCTTGTCTCATATCACAGACGCTATATGTCTGCACATGCTTTTCTCCAAGTGTATCTAGGACATCTGAAAGATTCGGGAGCGATTGTGTATAGATTTTCGTCAGACGGCTTAGTTTGCGATAGTCCACACATACTCTCTTCTCGCCATTTGGTTTAGCTACTAGCAAGATGGGGCTGCTCCATGGTGACTTGCTTTTCCGAATGATACCTTGTTCCTCCATTTCGTCCAAATGTGAATTTATTTCTTCTTTTGTTTTAGGGGTAGTCCTGTACGGAAATTGTCTGACTGGATTTGCGTCGCCTGTATCAATGATGTGTTTGCCTATTTTGGTACAGCCTAATTCGGTTATATCTTTAGCAAAAGCTTGCCTATATTGCCCGAAACCATGCTAACAGAGTCAATAACTGATATTTTTGTGTTTCGCTTAAATCGGATTTTGAAAGATAAATACCCATCTCGGTAGCAGTTTTGATATAATTATTATTTGAATTTGAAGCTTCGCCAGTTCTGATACAATCTATAAACTCAAAATTTTCTTTTAATTCTCCAAAAATTTTATCATCTTGAATTTTGATAAAATTTCCAACTATAGTATTTTGTTTCAGTGTTATTACAGAATTTGTAGGATTTAAGGTTTCAAATACAGAATTGTTGTTATGTGTTTGTATTAAGCACCGTGCTCCCATAATATTGTGTTTGCCAGCAAGTGAAAATTTTGGTTCAATTACTCCTGGTGTGTTTTCGCTAAAGTTGTCTATTTTTACAGGAAAAATAACTCTCTGTCTAGGTTGAAATGTAACATTTGATAGTGTACGAACAAAATTGTATGAGCGATCCCGATCTTGGCCCTGACTTAAAGAAACTTCTATCATTCCGTTTTGTAATGATAAAACTTGTTTGGGGAAACTTATCTCAGCTTTTTGATCATGCATGAAGTCTAGGCCTAAAATAAGTGGCATATTGACATCATCCAAAATATAACAATCGTGAAAATTAAATAAAGTGAGTTTTCCTATTTCAACGGGGAGTGTAACTTTGCCTAGCACTCTGATAAAATTGTCATTTACACCACTACACCTAACAAATCTGATTTATCTACATGGTAAGGTTTGTCTACTTCTAATGACTTATAAGTATTTGTATTTATGACCGATACTGCAGCACCGGTATCGACAAGAGTATGTATAACCGAGGAACCTATTCTTACATTTATTTTACAATCTGCTCTTGAACAGCCTGTATTTGCAAAAAGATTAACAATATTCTGATTAGGGGGTTATTTCTAGAGTTCATAAACCTGTCTTTGATTGAATTATGGGATATGTTTGACTTAGCACTACTTGGACAAATACTTAATTTGTTTCTCTGAAGCCTTTTACTTGGGGGGCGTTTCTGTTGTCTATAAACATGATTAAGTACATTGACAGGGGGGGGGCGTAAAAATTTGCATTCTCAAAATGTTCGTAACTATGACAGTATGTATCACACTTACCATCACTTCTGAGTTGGTTCTGTGGATCAGGTTTCTCCTTTATAGCACGGGAAACTTCGACGGGTTCTGGTTTCGATGCTATCTGCATGGTTATGTCTGCTAGCAAAGCAGCATCTATGGCCTCACTTACGGAAAAGTTTTGTTTCAGACCGGTTGCGGTGACAAACGAAACAACAAACTCTGGTCTAAGTCCACGAAGAATAAATTGTTCCATCATTAATGTTTGACCTGCTTGAAAACAGAGTCTCTCGATTCTGGATATAAACGAAACAGTTTCGTATTGTTTTTGTTTTAAATCGGCTGCATCTTTCCACAATCCCACTTTTTCTATACTCTTTCTCCCAAAGCGCTCCGTGAATTTTCTGAACAATGTCTGCTTGTTGTTTATGTCTTCATTGTCTAATAACATGTACCATGCCAAAACGTAATCGTCAATAAATAGATATAGGAAGATGTGGTGTGAGTGCCAATGAGACAACTATCCATACAAATAACAATTTAAAAAGTAAACCATTATAGGTTAAAGTACGGCCTTCAACACGGAGCCTTGGCTCACACCGAACAACAAGCTATAAAGGGCCCCAAAATTACTAGTGTAAAACCATTCAAACGGGAAAACCAACGGTCTAATCTATATAAACAAAACGAGAAACACGTATATATTACATAAACAAACGACAACTACTGTACATCAGATTCCTGACTTAGGACAGGTGCAGCATGTTAACGCTCTTGTGGCCTGCACATCATCCCACTTTGAAAATTAGCACATACGTTCGTAACGCTGTATCCACATATCTGCATTTTCTGTTTCGAACGCGTTAAATTTTTCCAACTTTGGTAACTCCATTTCTTCATATAAACTAGGACTAGTTCATGAGTAAAACACTCGCTTGGCTGCTTAAGGTTACGGTAATCGAGGGATCCTTCCCAATTATAACCCCGTAAATTCCCGGTATCACTCCGTGAACTTCGACACGGGTTACATTAAAGTCTGTAGGTCTATAATCGACACTTTGGCTGCTTTAAACGCAAGACCGTATAAAATATATACAAATTTATTCACAAGTTTACAGTTTGAAAGCTAGGGGAAGACTGCCCAAGCAAAAGTTTACAAAACATAAATTAAGTCAAAGATAAGGGTATTAAAACATTATAAAAGGATCTCATAAAATATAAATATAATTGTCCAATCTTATGTAATAACAAGCTGGTCATTATCCTCCTGCTTAACTTTATAAAATAGCGATAATTGCTTTTGTAGTTCGAGTGTTAGATACATGTATTACCTCTCACACTTTTGACAGCCATTGGATTAAGTTGTAAAATAGTAAATCTATAATCTCTTTGGATATTTGAAATAAGAAACATTATATTTAAGAAAACAGGAACATTTAAAACAAGAAATATTTAACTTGAAACTAAAATGGGAAATAATCAATTTAAAACGAGAGTTCATATAAATATTCAATTCAAAACCAGAGTTCATATAAAGCACTTTGCGAATTATTGTAAAAGTTCCTAAAGTCACTTTTCTTCCGGTTATACATGCATTGTTTTTATGGCTATCGAAACCTTATTTACTTGTATGACAGTCGCATGATATTTCGCAATATTGACAACGATGTGTGAACCAAAAAAAACGACATAATTAGTGAAAATGACAAAAATAGGGGTCAGGGATAAAAGAGACACCCAATCATGTACCAGAATGAAATTATATATTTGATTTACATTTAATTTTAACATTTTAAGGGCAATACCTCCTCAAAGATATCATCATATCGCTTCAGGTTGCCTGAATACCCCAGACATTAAGATATCTAACTTTTATAGAATAGGAAAGGATGAATACCCAAGCAAAGGGTTAAATTTAGAAAATAACCTTGACCTTTAACCTTGACTCCATTTTCTTGCTTTTTAGTTTTTATCGACTTATGAAATATTATATCATTTTTATATCTTCATACCCTTATTTGTTTTCTTTAATAACTTTAGATATTTTGTGTTTAATATTACGTATCGCATTTTCTAAAGTGCAATGTATATAGTTTGAATCTGTTGTTTCGGCTGTCCGTTAGTTATTCATTCCGTCAAACCTTCTCATCATCGGCCAATCGACAATATATTTGATAGATATTTTTGACACTTCCACAGATCTTACTTACTTTATAAAACAAATTTGAGGTAACATTTTTCGCACGCAACATTAGTTCTCTTATATAGTTGAGCAGAATATGCATACTATGTCGTTGTGGAACTCCTATTTCGGTTAATCATGTTCATTGGCATTTTAGGTTTTCCTCCAATGTTTGATTTTGTAAGCTTTTCTCATATTTCATCCCGTTTTCTTTTTGTTGGTTTATTAACCTTATCATCCATTCCATCTTCAAATACAATTGAATAAATTTGAATTTCAGATACCGACGAAGACGAAAACGAAGAGGCGCAACTTCTCAGTAAGTAAATCCTATGACAAATAAAAACAAAGATGGTTGCTACATTCTAAGTTCTTCTTTGTCAACAAATATTTTGTATATTGCGTTATAGAATTATTAAGCAATCACACACACTGTTATAAGATGTGGAATGAATTTAATGTATTAATTCACAGGAAGACAGATCAACGTACTCAGACATATTATTTTACTCCACACCTTTTATATTTACGCCAGACGCACGTTTCGTCTTCAAAAGACTCATCAGTGACGCTCGAATCCAAAAAAGTAACAAAGGCCAAATAATGTACGAAGTTGAGAGCATTAAGTACCAAAATTCTTAATAGTTTTGCCAAATGCAGCTAAGGTAATCTATTCCTGAGGTAGAAAAGCTTCAGTATTTCAGAAAATTATTGCCCGTGTGTACACCAGCATGTCTGTCCACTGAATTTTTCTCAGGAACTAGAAATCAGAATTATCTGCAATTCAAGTTCATTGCTCATCCACTTCTTGTTTACTCGAGTAGTGGTATTTACCATACGTGAAATATAAGAAAAACTCTACAGAACTTCTGGATAATATTGCATCTCTTTTTTTCTAAAATTATGCTATCAAAATTTTGTGATCTTGTGCCCGGTATACCACCATTCCCTGTGTTGAATTGAAAAATCGTCTTAAAGAAATTATCCACGATGCTTTTCAATTCCGATGGGAACGAACTGTGGATCTCTCCTTTTCGGCCTCTTCTTATTTTCATATGAATCGGAATCTATAAGTGATCAACATAGATAAATACATCGAGCTGTCAAAATTGGACTGATTAAAATATTAGTTTATGGAGATTAAGCCAACTAAAAAGTAAGTGCTATTGTTTTATTTGATAAGTTTGGCAAAGTTTTGTAATCATTCACATAAACATTTATGATATTAACTCAACAGTTTTTAAAAAGCTGACAGAAATGTTTTGATCAACATGATAAATGCATTGGTTACAAAATAAATAAAAATAGAGCAACCAAAAAACTTAAGATCTATTTTTCAACAACTTATATTGGGTAAATGAATTGAAAAAAAAACGGATACATAGAATATTATTTGTGTAAACGACACAATAGATGAAACGTAAAATCACAAAAGCTTAAACTCTCATTTGTAATATTATAACAGCCGCAACAAATTCCATTGTATTGACGACGATGTGTGAAAACACGAAACAAACCGGCACAATAGATTAAAACCTCATTCGATGCGACTATCATACAAGTGAGAGGTTTAGCCAACGATAAATCAGGTTTAATCCCCATGTTCTACATTATAAAATACCTGTACTAATAAGTCAGGAATGTGACAGTTGTTTGATGTGTTTGGGCTTTTGAATTTGCCATTTGGTTAGAGACTTTCCGTTTTTGAATTCCCTCGGATTTCAGTTGTTTGTAATATTACTTTTTATGAATTGTAAGTACAATTATCGAATAAACATTCCATTAAAAGTACATACTTATTAACAGGTTGTTTTCTAGAAGAACCATCAGATATTGAATGCACAGAGGGAGAGGATGTACTTATTCGATGCAAAGTTAATCCGAATAGTCCAAATGAAAATTGGTTTAGACATGGGAAAAAAATAACACAAAATGATAACCTGAATATTATCCGAAAAGGGTCAGATCTCATACTTGAACTCAAGAATACAAAACCAGGAGACAGTGGACAATATTGTGTGCAAGTTGGAAATGAGTCTAGAATAGTACAACTGAACATTCAAGGTAGTAAAGCTGTTTTATTTGTTTACTCGAAATTGGAATCTTTTTAAACGATGCATGTTATGATAAGACAAATGTTTGTGTCATCGTAGCCCATTTCAGGTTTTTGTTAATTTGGATTTCCTTGTAAACATCCAATCATAATCCAACAAAACTTCCATAGCACAGGACATAATGCTCCTTCTATTTAAAATTTGGGTCAGAGTCGTTGAAGGTATTTTTAATTCCAAAATATTTCATCTTATATCAGTCTATAAATTGACAACTCCTTCAATTTCGCATTACTTAATACAGTCCAACATGATAAGATCCTTCTAATTAATGCAATATACAATTTAAATATACTCAGCAAAACTGTCAAGCTTAAACGTTGGTTTGCAAAATTGGCGTTCAATATTTGTATTATACATTTCGATTGAAAAAAAAATGTGGTCTGGAAGCCGTAGCATATCGGATACTTAAACATTTTAATTCAGTATAGTTATTGATAATAAACATATGATTGATAGTTTATACCACGACCAAAATCTGATTTCTAGGGTGTTGATCCGTTTATTAGCGATGACATTGTTCCAGTGATCATAAAACCTTATTGAATAAACCAGGTTTATAATTTGGTACGCTCGAACCGCGTTTCTGCTACAGACGACTAAACAGTGGCCCTAGAATCAAAGCAGCCGGATGTCAAATTAAATACGAATAGTCAGCAGTTCGGTCTTGACATGAATATCAATTATGTGGTCATTTTTATAAATTTGGTATTTTCAAAAGTTTGAATTTTTCAAATAAAAACTAAGGATTTTCTTATCCCAGGAATAGATAACCTTAGCCGTATTTGGCACAACTGTTTGGAATATTGGATCCTCAATGCTCTTCAACTTTGTACTTGTTTGGCTTTATAACTATTTTGATATAAGCGTCACTGATGAGTCTTATGTAGACCAAACGCGCGTCTGGCGTAGTAAATTATAATCCTGGTACCTTTGATAACTATTAATCGAGCAAAATAAATAGAAAATTTCGCTTACCTGTGTAAATAAATGCTATGGAAATCCGCAATATGGGATTTACAATCCTTCGATATTCCACTAGATTAATAATAAATAATAAAGAGCTACCGAAAATACATATTTTAATATAACACATATCAACAGAAAACGTTTGTCTACTGGTCTTCTAATAAAAAAGGACGCGGCACTAATAAGTGTGAGCAAATAGATATAGGAAGATGTAGTGTGAGTGCCAATAAGACAACTTTCCATCCAAATAACGACTGAATATTGAACAAGATCAATGTTCCGGGTAGGGTGAAATGTCTTCATGTGAAATTTTAACTTGTTATCTAGCAGCTTAAAACCCTGCTCAGCGTGTCGATAAGTACAAAGCAGGGTAAACAGTGATATTACATGAACTTTATCTCGTTCTAAATATGCATATCAATTTGTCACTTAACGTTAAGCAGCATTTCAATATCAGCATCTGATAATGAAACTTATAGTTATGAGCGCCAAAGTGTTTTGTCTACATTATGCTTATAAGTGAACCTAAATTCAGACTAAAAGTCGAAAATTTTAATTTGTTACCAAACGGATTTCAAATCGCAATGTAATTGTATGTTATTGCAAGCTATCGTAATTATTTGAAAAATTTTGATGAAATTAAATATTCGTCTCTTAAGGTGGCTCGGGACTATTCGACTGCGCATAATTTCACGCATGAATTACAAAAGTATTTGTCGTAAATTCTATATAATTTTTTTAAATATTTTGATTGAATAGAAATGTTAAATCATTGTAGTTATGTGACTAATAGAATATTTTCGTTATTATCCGTATTTGTTAAAGGGCCAAAATAAAATTTCACCCATTTTCACCATTTTCCCGCCAAAATTTGGTTTTAAGGCAAAATATTTTTTTTTCCTTATCGGTGACCTATGTTTTTTATTTGCTCATTCTATGAAGCTATAGTTCAGCTTTTTATATTACAGTTTTGGACCAAGTGTCATAGACCGTTTTTTTGATATTCCGATAAAAATATGTCAACACCTCTATTTTCCCTATCATGTCATTGAAAGATGGTCCCTTTTACATACCTGTTTAAAAGTAAAATTTTGATCTTGAATGGTCCGTGACCCCCTATTTTTTTTCGATCAATTTGATACACTTTCTGTAAAGAATAAAATAACATAAAATACGGCACTTCTGATAGAAACTTCCAATAGGCCCGAGCCACCTTAATTTGTAACATTTGTAATTTATTAGAAATTCCAAGAGAGATAAGTATGGAAGAAAAAAACACATACATGGAAGCAATAAAATCAGGAAAAGAGCTTCGAAAATTTGTAAGAATTCAGGTAATTGGAAAAGATGGTGCTGGAAAGACAAGTCTTGTACGTAGATTACACGGAGAAGAAGTCCAAGATGTAGTTAGCACTGATGGAATTGATATTGTTAAAAGATGTAAGATTAAAACAAGTAATCGAGAATGGATTGTTGGTAAAGGTGAGTTACGTCTTACCTGCAGTCAATGTGGTACTTTTCAGGAGTTTTACATCAGTTTGCCGTAACAATGCTAATGAGGCAAACGTATTTATTTATAGTTGATTGGAAAACAAGTAATGGCAATTCATCTTAATCCCTTTCCTCTTTGTTGGTGCTTTTTTGAAACCATACAAGGGTGTCTTTAACATGCAAAAGATATGCCTGACGTTGGAAATTTAATCAAAAATAATAATAAGTTAAAACAAAATATTGTAATGCAATATGACCTTTAACAATGATGAGATAAACTTATATTAACAATGATTAAGCCGTGTTTTGATCCTAGAATAGAAAATAAAGGGATATGGACAAAATCACACATTTCACGTAGAAGAACGACCAATTACCAATTCCCCTTACTTTGACTTTAGCGGTACTTAAAATATTGTAATGTATAAAAGGGAATTAATTCTAAAGTCATCAAAATATTACACCAAAGTCTAAACACAATTCAAAACCAGAATAGGCAGATCCGACATTAATCCACCGATTTGGAATTTAAACTGCACACAAATTAAACAATGAGGTATAAGAACAGTGTGCTGAGTGTATCTTTTTTCCCCAATTAGGAACTACATCAAGTTGTAATTAAAATGTGATTTAAAAACTGAATTCACATAGTTATATCAATGATAATCAGTCCTCTTAACCTAATTTAAAAAAAAACATAAATGACAGGTACAGTTCGTTTTTCTGCAAGTTAAACAATCAATAACAAAAAAAATAAGAACTGCAGCCACACTCTTGACCCATGTGAATTTTTGCTTTATCCTACATATCGGTCTTTTGATTTTGTGCCTTAAAACTAAATAAAAGTCTTGCACTGAATGTGTATATTTTGCTTTGAGACCAGAATATTGTCGAAAACATAATTTAGATATAGAAAGGGTCCAGGAAATCTTCAGAATTCATGTATTTTGTGTCAAGAGCTCCCGGGGGACTTAAGCAGCACCAAGACCACTTATTGAAAATGTTTTATATAATTCCCTCACTTTTATTTATAAGATACTAGTTTCGGCGCTGTAATTTCACACATTTCAGTAACACGTTGATGTGTACATTTTCAATTTCTTATTTTCTATGTTATGTTGGTATGTTGTCTCACGCTTTCATGTAATTGTATTGCAGCTGAACCAGAACGTAATAACATGAAAAGAAGAATACAGCAGATGGTTAACATAAAAGAAAAAGAAAACTCAACAGAGTTACCCCAGTTACCTATTTGCAATCCACTTCATTATGAAGAAGATTTATCAAAAACAAAAAATAAGCAAAATGGTCAGGAACCAAACCCATCTATAAAGCACGTCTCGGATGCAGAAAGAGAACAAACAGATTCATTGTCATCTAAGGCTGACATACTTAAAGCTGACGACGACCAAATTGGACAAAAATCAGAAACATCTACAGGGTATACCATCGAAATAACCGACGGTGATACAACTAGTTCAATAACTCATCAAGATTCTTTAAACATCCCAATTAAAAAATAATAACCCTTGTAGACAGTGACGGTTCGAGTGAAGACACACCAAAAACGGAAAGATATGAAATGAAAAACTTGACAAATCATGAACAAATGCCTGCTAATCTAGACCCTGTAAAATCTGAAAAATCTGACCAAATAACTGAAATCTTAATTGAAAAAATGAATGAAATCCTTTCGGATGCTAAGAACGAACAAGACAAAATGACATCAGAGAGTTCGGTAGGATGTGGCATATGGGATTTTGCTGGCCAGAAGGACTATTATGCCACACATCAGACGTTTTTTACTCAACATGCTATTTATCTTCTTGTTGCAGATATTGAAGAGGGTATAGAAGATTCCAAACATGATAACCATTTTGATTCTATTGGAAGTAAGATTTTAAAATGTTAAAAATTTGTCATAGAAACGTTTTTAGATAAAACTAAATATGAAGGACCTAAGATCAGTTAAATGATCTGCCTAGCTCTTCAAGAATTATTATACTGCACTCAAGATTACATTTGACACAGTATATCATCTTCCATGAATTTGAATTAGTCTATGAAAAATCAAATTGCACAATAAGCAAAACATAAATATATATCTTCAAATTACCTAATATAAGTAATTCTGCAGTCAACTCCCACTTCCACCATGAAGAATGTCGTATGTTGATGTTTGATGTCAACAATATTGGACACGTTACAACAAGGACCCGATAAACTTACAATAAATAAAACATGTACAAAATAATACTTTTAAAGGATGTTCCATATAACTACTCATCTTTCCTCAATTCACAAGCAAATGTGCTTGTTCTGTATTTTATTCAATACCTGTGCATAGTTTTAATGGTAATGAATATGGGACTTTCAAAGTGACTCATCTTCAGAGAAAAAAATGTTAAGAAACCAAAAATAAATAAATCTGAAATGAGACCTATTGTCATTTTTCTAGTTAAAAAGCTACTTTTCTTTCTAAATGATATATTACTGCGGTTTCTAGATTTTAGACATTTGTAATGGTTTGTTAACACAAGCGATTTCTGCAATTTTTTTTCTCAACTAGACTGGACTTCAATGCCATGGGTATTTTGAACAGTTGTTTTTACAAGAAAATATTAAAATAATCCCTACGTTAATTTTACGGACGCCATCACGAGCCTGGTTGACCGTTATGGAATAATCGTTTCACAGATGATATCGGATATGTTCCTTATATCGTAATTTCTTTTCACGAATTTGAACTATGGAATTAGACTAATAACCGAAGGGTGTCAGGTGGAGCAGGATCTACTTATCCTTCCGGAGCACCTGAGATTACCCCAAGTTTTTGGTGGAGTTCGTGCTGATTAGTTTTTAGTTTCTACGATGTGTCTTGTGTACTATACACATGGAAAAAAGTATTGCAACACCTTGATTTTTACAACTTGAAAAATCAGCCTCTTTTTTTTGATGAAATATAATAAAATATGTGTATAATATTATTGAAACATAGTTTATGATAACATTGGCATTGAAACGAACAAAAAATGTTTGAAAAAAAAATGATTTATATAACCACAATTTTAATAACAAAATGAAGTGTTATTTGTACAATAAAATGCATTTGACAACTTTTACTGTAGTCGAACTTTGCAATGTCAGACATTTCAAAATTAATCTTCAGATGACTGTTCACATCATGGTTGATCGTTATACGCCAAAGAATTAGTACTTTGTGCGCAGCCTCCATTCAAACGGATAACCGCATTTAAACGTCTTCTGATTGCTTCCATAAATCGACTAATTTGTTGCTAAGGTAGCAGCAACCATTTCTGATGAAGGGCATTGTTTATTTCATGATGTGTTTGAACTGGGTGTCCTTTCGCGCACTTTCCGCCAAATAGTGTCCCAAATATACTCGATATGGTTCAAATCCGGGCTACGATCGGGCCAAGGAAGATGAACCGAATTCCATTTGAACATTGGATCTTCCTCCACGATGATAATTTCCAACTTTAGCGAGCTCTGCACTACATTGGATACGGAAAACTGTGCGTCTGTTCGTTAGCAAAGGTCTCCGAAATGGTCTTATCGCACGATAACCAGTAGCGATGAGTCGATCTCGAACAGTTCTTGTTAAAAGCTTCCTGGATGACCACCACTCTCTTTTTAGGATTGTCTTGTATGCAATGGGTTTCCTTCTGACCAACCTTCATTATGCTTGATTTTCCCTAGCAAATGTTATAGGAGGTCTTCATTATCTCGGAAGGTCTTTAACAGCGTTTATTGCCTGATTTTTATTCTCAAAACGACTTATAGGGGAATGGTGATTACCAACAATACGCTCAGTTGTTACAACGACATCCCTGCTTCTGTTATGCTGATAATATGCCATCTTGCTGCAGTTAAAAGTTGTCAAGGACCCATTACAAGGTGTCAATCACATAACTTTAAAAACTTGGTTATTTAAAGTGTTGAAAACAATGAGGATAAAAACAGCTGTTTTGCTGTTTACGGGTACAGTAGCTGCATGTGCAGATAAAAACTTATCGAGTCGATATTTATTGATAAACTCAGGTGATACTTAAATAATGTTTAATTACTTCTATTTTACCAAATTATATCACAAAAAAAATAAAGAGTGTTTTTTAAATTTCAATTTCAATTAGGTGTTGCAATACTTTTTTGTCGTTTGTCTTTTTTCTTTGCGTTGTCAGTTTATTTCCGATCTATGAGTTTGACTGTCCCTCTGGTATTTTTCGCCCTCTTTTATATATGAATGAAAGATTGGTTAAAATTATTGAACGAATTTATCCTACCAACTATCTTTACCTACTTATCTCAAAATGAGCAAGTCTTCAATACCGTTAGTATTAAGAAACTGCTACCATTGATCCTACAAAAACAGATGCCAACAATAACAACTTCTTATGTTTAAATGTGTTTTATGAATTTATTTCAATCTTTATCCTCAGTTTCTTTGTCTGTTGAAACCTTTAAGATTTTTTCTCAGTATCGTTTGGTTTTTGTAAAGGAACGTAGCTCCACTACTAACCGTGTATTGAAATTAGCCCCGCCGTCCTACTTACCTAATATTAAATATACACAGTCTCATGCAGATGCTTTTAACCAATCATATTCATAGAAATGTATAGGAGGTAACATAATATTTTATATTGCAGATTACATTGGTTTTTGGTTAGATAGTATTCACTGTTTTTGTACAGACCATTCAACACTCAAATTATGTCCACCTGTCATAATGGTTATCACTGGTCTCGATAAGATTAAAGTAGAGGAGGTATAATATAAAATATTTGTATAACACAACTGTTTTAAATCTTACTTTTATATGTTTTCTGCTATAGATTGAGCTTTGTAAATTCTCTTTTTTTTCCTTCTTTCCGACAATATTCCATTCTGACTCTCAAGAATCTCCTAGTTTTAATCATTTTTGTCTGTCACTACTCACACACAAAAACTTGAAAGGGGCGCTAGAGACATAATATACAAAATATCTAAAGAATGATTTATTTTTGTTCAATTATTAATGGAAGTGAAATAATAATTCATATTAAGCAGCAAGTCTTACTGGTGGAATTTTGCAAAAATCAGCTAAGAAACATGATGATTAATAATCACTTGCAAGTGATAATTAGACTTCATTGAAGTATTCGTGTGAAGTTCAATTCAATTCCTGAGTAAGAGATGGACAACGCATGCATTGTGCGTGTTGAGTTTTTTAAGGGAATAATTTCAATATTGAAAGTGAAAAAAGGTAAATCATTTGATTTACTGGTTCGATTCACAAAAAATCATTTTTTTAAGGTAAAAACTATGATTAACTTAAATTTTTAATTTACAATATGAAATTAAACAAACCTAGAAAAATCCAATTACACTTTCTATTCCTATTTATATTTATATCGCTAATATGACCATTGGAGGTACTCGGAGGTCAACTCGATTGTTAATTAGATGGCATCAGGACTAAAAAATACACACGAAACGAAGCTGCATTTTATTCAGCCCATCCCGTGTAAAAAGTTAATTTTTGACTTTTTATGATTTAGATAAATGTTTTACATGGTTTTAAATCAAAGATATTGTCAAGGTTTTTTGTGCGACGAAGAGGCTTCCCTTTCGTCACTCCGAGGAGCAATGACCATGAAGCTGAATGATAGATTGAAAAAAATTATTGACACTCTCCAGGACAAACAGTTATTGGCCAACTAAGTACTGGTGATGTGATTTGAAATACTATGACGCTTGTCTTGTATCCCTTTATAATAAAGATAGAACCGTTTAGTAGGACAATGACACAAAATAACAGAATTTGATATCGATGCAAAAAATGCGATATTTCCTTGGTTCATATTGTTAATTATATATTTGCAAGCAACGACATAGTAATGGGATTAATCATTTAGGCTTGTAGATAATGCAAATATGTATGAAAAAAGAGTTCAACAATTGCAAATTTGATTTTAATACACATGACATGGCTCATAGATGTGCTTCTTGCAAAGATATCAGTTCTTTAAGTATACACAAAAGTTAGGGAAGTGTTAGACAAGCAATAACATTGACATGCTATAACGACGAAAATATATCGAAAAAACGCAGAAATTATTCGGACACCAATTAAGGAACACAAGACAAAATTTTCTGGTTCATTTTTTGTCGGGAAAATCTAATTAAGCGTCGTCCCAGCACTGTTTGAACTAATGTGAATGATTTTACATGGTCCTGATATTTAATACCGTTTCAAGAACAGTGTATGCAAGTCTGATCTAGTTAATTGTTAAGTTGCAAATGTATAACTATCATGCAAAAACACAGAAAGCATCTGAACAGAATACAGATCGTTCGAACAAAATGCAAAACGATAAAGGATGATCTACTCTTTATGACCTTATAAAATTATCAATGTCCATTTTTAAGCCGTAAAACGAACGTCTTTATCAAAAAAATTGTGCATAGATTTTTAATTGACTTAAGACTTTCGATGACTTCCTTCACATGACATATTAAATCAAAGGTAAGCTATTATTTACTTAGTCCTTGTTAGTTGTTACAAGACTTTTTTTGTAATCTGTTAGTGTGAGAGATTATTTTCTGTTAACTGTTATTGGAAATTGAAATGTTAGTATTTTGACAGCTAACTTTTGGTAGAAATTGAAAATCATTTAACATTTGGGTCCACCACTAGTAATGTGGTGGTCCCTTATCTAGAGGGATACCAGTAACATTCGCATCTTTTAAACATATCTAAATCAGTCGGTTCCAGAATAATTCCAGTATATCTATCTTTTATCCTTTGTAATAAATTTAATTTTCTAGACTAGAATTCAGGTTTACTTTATGTATGATTTTCAATACTTTTTCTTTCATATTTTGGGTGCTTTGAAAGAAACTGCTTGTAATAAATTAGCGAGTTTATTCTTGTTTATTATAGTTTGTCTGTTTGTCTTTTTTTCATTTTTAGCATTGGCGTTGTCAGTTTATTTTCGATTTATGAGTTTGACTGTCCCTCTGGTATCTTTCGTTCCCCTTTTTATTCCATAACGGTTAACTAACTTGTGATGGCGTTCGTAACATTTACAAAGGGATAATTTCAACTTCGCCATTTGGAACCTGTGGTTTAATAGCTCCGTTTGAGCAGCAGCCCTCTCACTGAAATCATGATAGGAAATGCAAGCCAGGGCATATCGTATCAATTGAGATATATATACTGCTTAATTTTCGAATAACCCGACGCTACTCTTTATAATATATTTTGTAAGGATTACGATATTTTGGTACTTTTTTAAAACGTTTTTAACCTCTCGATCTCAGTTATATATATATTTTTTGTTTTAAATTTTCCAAAATGAAAGCTTATTTTTATAATTATCGGTTCCATACAATTAGACTAATATGTTTTGCAGGTCGAACAAAAGAAAAGAGAATACGAAAGTAAATTTCTTGAGGTTTTTGGACGTCATAAAAAGGTTAATCACAGTAGATATATCCACTTTATTTCTAACGTACAGCCTGATGAGGAGAAATTCCAAAGTTTAAAAAACGATATATCACAAATTGCTGAAGAGATGAATTATTTTGCGGAAGAACTGCCGACAAGGTGGATCGAACTAGAAATTGTACTAGAGGTTTTAAAAGATCTGCAAGAAACGGTTTATTCATGGAAGAATATTGAAAAATTGGCCCACGAAATTTCAATTGGAGAGAAAGAACTCCTCCTTTTCCTGAACTACCAGCATAAAATTGGAAATATAATTTTTTTCGAAGACAAATCTGATTATATCATTCTACAACCTAATTGGTTAGTTGAGTGTTTCAGATGCCTTGTATGTGATGATGCCAAGCAAACATACAGATTTTCAATGCAGACTGAAATGTACAAACTGAAACACACAGGAGAATTGACAGACAATTTAATTGATGAGCTATTTAAAAAGGATCCTAACTTAAGGTTTATAGATTATAAGGATCATATACTTGATGTTATGGAAAAATTTGACATTATAGTAAAACCAGAATTTCTCACTGCAAAGAGCAGTTCATACTTTATGCCATGCATGATTGCAAACCACGAACTGTCTACTATGGAAAAAATTAAAAAAGAATTTAAAGTTCAAGATAATAACTGCACACCATGGTTGGTATTTGAATTCAACTTTCTTCCCATTGCGTATTATTATCACATTATGTTCAATTACATAAGAAAATATAAAGTGTGTAAAGAGGAGTCAGAACATCCAGCTATTTATGCCGGGAAAGCCGTTGTCAGTTTAGATGAAACGAAATGTAGAATGTTAGTGATCTGTTTCTCAAGAAATGCTATATCCCTACAGGTTTGGAAATGGAGACATGTAGAGGATAGTATACATCAGACTATTATAAGAGAGATTTGTACTAAAATTGAAGAGTTAAAGAGAAAATTAACTAAAAATTTACATTATGAAATCAAGGCAAAATGTAGCACTGGAGATTATGGTAGTAGTTCTGACAGAATCAGTTGTGCAGAATTATCTACACGTTGTGGCAAAGGAACCTTTTACCGTTGTGTAGAACATGACTGTCAACACAGCAAGGAGGGTATTGAAAATACCTGGTTAAAACATGTTTTTGATGTAAGTATTTTTACCTGCATTTGCTACCATTTTTGCAAACTATTTAAAAGTAATATAAAGTCACTTGAATTATCTCTAAGATCCCTCGAAAAGTTTTTTTTATGTTTTCTTTAAACTAATCTATGACTGAAGTTGCAAACGGTGGTAGAACGTATGACGATATCTGTCGCTCTGTCTCAAAAATCTGTTGGAACTGCGTTAATGTTAGAAGCACACTTTTGTTAATGCATTCCGTATAGTGTTAACGAGCAAATGTATAACTTACATAAAGATAGACCAAAGAGTATATTACTGCTGAGGAATAGAATGTGGAAATTAAAAAGATGTAATAATCACGATTAACCTAGATTCTTATTTTAAGTCGTCCATTTGTGTGAAAATAAAGGGAAACATAATGAAATAAAGCAGACCTTCAACCTTTGGTAATAGTCTTTGTGAAAAAAGGCAAAGGATACCAGAGGGATATTCAAACTAAAAACAGTCGTAAAAAAGGAAGACTAAAAAAGAAAAAAGACAAATAAATAAACAATAGTAACTACAAAACAATATAGGAAATTGAGAAGGTTATTTGTGATTTTAGGTTCATATGAGCACAAAAACGGACCTTCACGCTTTTTGCATACACACTAAATAATAAGCATGGTTTCTGAGTAAATCGGTAGTGTTGCAATTAAAATCCACATCATAGTTTGTTCTATCACAATACAAGTTTCAAAATTTGAGTCATCTTGTTCGCTTTTTAATCCTTTTCTGGTATAATCTTCAGCTACATCAATAAGTTACCTGAAAGGAGTAGGGGCTATAATGGCCTACACTGACCCCAGATTTTCAAGATAATAAAAATTCTAACAGATCAGATTTTTTTAGCAAAAATACAGAAGTTTGGATGGTTTTTCTTAATTTTGACCACCGCACCATTCTTGCACCAATTAGAAATTTAAATATTTTGACAAGTTTATACATCAAACTTCGGATTAAATAGTCTTTGGTGCAAGGTTGGTGCGATAGTTTATTTTATATTTTTCATAGCCAAGCAGAGCAATAAAAAGCTGAAATTTGCCGTCCAAATTGGACCTATTCATCTGACAAAGTTTAGTTTATACATTCTTATGCCTATATGAAGTTTTTTTTTGTTCATGAATGTGACGTGTATTCCTAATATTATTTCCGTAAGTATATTTAGTTCAATTTCTTTTAAAAAAAAATCCGAAAGCAATGAACTACATGTGTAAGGGAGTCAATAACAACTTTGAGGACATTTTATTTTTAATTATGAAATTCTAGATAGACCTTCAATATAACAAAACTTTCTTATGTTTCTGCTAATTACCAATTCAAAATCTGGTGTTTGCATGGGACAATATTCTCTCTCTGGTATCAGGGATGGGGTAATTAAAAATGTAATGGTAATTAAGTGTAATGCATTACAATTTTCCATGTAATTGAATGTAATGTGTAATTGAACATTTTTTTAATTACATGTAATGGTAATTTAATTAATTACATTGAAAAAAGCATGTAATGCTCAATTACTTTTGAATTACATTTCAATTACATGTACTTTTATGGTGTTACAGTTAAGGATTTGTGTTTATTAATATAAATTGTAAAATTATATGTATTTTTCAAATATTAATATCACATGCTTTTTTAATATATGAAGTCTGTAATTTATTCTGAAGTTTTTATATCATTTATTTGACCTACAGATTTTTTTTAATAGTCTTATAATTTAAAAAATGTGATAATCATATATAAGGGTTGTTTAGTTTTTAAGAAAGATCTTTAACTAAATAGATTGATAAGTAATAAACACCTTGTTAAACAAAAACAATAAAATGTGTCACTGTGAAACATCTTTCTGAGACAGTTCATTTAGAATTTATAATCACTGCATACAATCATTTTGTCAAATTAGTATACACAAAAGGATTATAGAAATAAAATTAACAGCTGTAAAAACAAACAGCAATTAATCAGATTAAAATGTCCAGGGGCAATGCCACTATTACAGATATTTTATCTAATTAGCAAAATATTGCTAATATTTAGACATTATATACATTGTTTGTACTAAAAATTATTTTCAATATTGTGACAAGCACACTTTTTAATATTTTTAAAGTAAAATAAAAAAATATTTTAAATTCATTTATAATTCTTTATTGATATTATGTTTAATTCAAATGAGTTCATTTCTGAGATGTCAAAATACCCCTTGACGTATTGGCAAGTTAATAGGAACAAATTCCCTCTCCTATCAATATAATGATCTTCTAATCATTAAACTTCCATGTCCTGATCGAGCAATATCTTGCACAACATTAGCTCCTGACTATTTACAATTGCTGTTTTCAGACCAGAAGATTCAGACTATTATTGACAAAACATTAAAATAACTATATTAAATGATTATCAAATGCAACGCTTAAACTATGCTTACATGAATATTTTACACATGCATTATATAAACATGTAAAATATTGTTAAAAAATATCATGATGAAATGTAATGTGTAATTTAATTAATTACTTTAGTAAAATAATTGTAATTTAATTAATTACATTTCAAAAACTGTGTAATGTGTAATTAGTGTAATTGACCATTTTTGCAATGTAATGTGTAATTTAATTAATTACATTCCAATGTAATTGACCCCAAGTCTGTCTGGTATTAGGGTCGGAACAATGATTTATGTTAGGAAAAAAGGGGGCGATTTTATAAGATTATTTTGATTAAATTTACATAATTGGCGAGAAACACGAAATTTATTTTGAAAATTAAACTATCTTTATTCCAATTGGATGTGTCATTGTTGGTAATGAGCATAGAGAACAAGTTCTATAAAATTTGATGGTAAGAGAACGGACACGGCATAAGGTAGACTATCCATATATCCGTATATACATGTAAATCTTATATGTAAGCATCCTACATGTCTGTTACCTTTTTAAAGGTTATGTTTTGAATAGTTTTATAATCATGTGTAAAAATAAAGTGTAATTTTAAAAATGTGTTACGCCCCATTTGTGGGCATTATGTTTTTTGGTCTGTGCATCCGTTTGTCTGTGAGTCTGTTTGTCTGTTCGTCCGATCATCCTTGTGTCCCGCATCAGGCTTAAGTTTTCGATCAAAATAGTTTAATCTGAAATCAGACTCAGACTTTTTTTGAACTAAGTTTTACTGTGCTTATTGATGTATGTTTGATTTTTTTCTACTTTGGCTAGAGGTAAAGGAAGAGGGGGGGGGGGCGGGGTGAGATCTCAAATAACATGTTTAAACTCGCCTATTTTTGCGCCTGTCCAAATCAGGATTCTCTGGCCTTTGTTAGTCTTGCGATTCGGGCATCCATGTACTAAAGACACATACTTGTTTTCATCTATTTTGACGTATATATAATAAATATTGTCATGATAATCAATATTGTCAAGATAATCAAAGTCCAAGTCATACGACACTTGGATTAGTGAAGGCGAAAGATAAACTAGTCACAGTGACAAGAACTACAATAAAACAAATAATATATATAATGAATATAGAAAAATTCCAAGAATACAGATTTATTTGAGATAGTAGCATGTACAGTTTTGTAATGCTATAAAATGATAAGGTTGTAAATCTGAATGTCTGAAATAGATTATAAAAATACGATGAATTTCGAAAAGTCAACCCTTTACGATCCTATACATATGTCTAGAGGGGGCGGGGTGTACTTCAATGCTTAATTGATAAGGGGTGCCGCTGATTTGTTGCCTCACCCTGTTTTAAATTTTTTTTAAAGATAACTTTCCATATATTGCGTAGGAAGTTATCTTTTCCCATATTAATTTGGTTTCATGTGGTTTTATGTTAAAGAAGAATACTTAACAGTCAAAGAATTTATGGGAACTTTCGTGTCCTTATCATATATTTCTGATAGTTTTCTTAACTTTTCACTTATTTTAAGCTGAAAAGGGTGAACTATTCCAGAGGCACGTCCTATCACCTTGTAAATAGAAGTGTCCCCCTCCAACCCCAACCCCTACCTGAAACATAACTACTGTAATGGAATTACACCGACATTCATTTAAAAACACCCTTTAATGCATGTTTTCTGTATCTATTTATTTTAGATAATCAATATTACGATTTCTTAGCGCTAAATATGTGTTCTTGTCTTTATATTATTCTTCTTGTCGCTGATAAGTGAGACCTCACCCAGCACTAGATGCACAATCTGTATATATCAGCAATACACGGTGTTTTGTTTTGTTTGTTGATGTTTCAATATTGCTTTTCCCCTGAACATTTACTTTGGAGTTTGTTACTTTTTACAGTTTGCATCTTAAATTGCTTATCTGTTGCAACATATTTAAAATTAAATTTCTTGTAAAAAAGAAAACAATTTGCGGTTGCCATGGGCACAGATGTGTTGCTAGGGAGAAACAACAACTAATTTGGCAAAAATGTGCATTTAATTATGTAATATTTAAATATAGTACAAGTGTAAAGTTCACTACATGCTGAATAGGTTTAATTTCAAATATAGATATATTAAAGCTGTATAATAATCATATTTGATGAGTTTAAATCCGCCATTATATGGGTTGCTAGGCAACAGAATAAACGAGATAGACCTAAAATTCAATTATTCTCAGAAGGTCTATGGTATTGACTTACAACATGACAAATTAAATGAAAGGAGTAGGTTTAGTAAGACCCCTTTTTGGCCCCAAAAAATAGCAGTTTTACAAAATTGTTAAAATGTAATCTTTTAGCTATTTACTGGAAAGTAGAATGCTTCTGCTACATAAATATGGGCTGTTTTTTACAATGCAATGCACATATATCGGATACTAGCATCATTAAGTCATGCTAAATTACTGAAATCTTCACAATTTTAGCATTTTAGTTAAATTTTAGACGGTTTCCGTTTCAAATGAAAGTGGTCGCATTCGTGTTCATTCATTATATTGAAATATAAGTTGTATTTGATGATATTACATAACATATATAAAGGTTGAGGATGAACACGGATGCGGCCACTTTCATTTTTGAGAAAAACAATCTGAAAAGTGACGTTTTGTGGCATATTTGATAGTTCTTCATATTTAAGGAGGCTCGAGGGTATACAAATTTCAGAAAAAAAATAAACATTTGTTTTTCATTACAAATTTTATTTATTACCTTTTGTAGTTGTTACTTTATCATATGGTACAAAAAATATTCAAAAAAAATAATTCGTGTTGGCCCCAGATGACTTTTAAAATGTAAACATCATTTAAAAAGTTCTAAATTATCTCCCTTTGGTGGAAAAACGCCATTTTTTGGCTTTAAAATTGAAATATCACTTTTAACTCATCGGTGACCTATATTTTTTAATATAATTTCGATATATGCTGTACTTAAACTAAATTATTGTAAAATTTGAGCGATTTCTGTAATGAAATTCTTTTTTTATTTCGATATTACCTTTTATTTCTCCTATTAGTTCAACAGAAAAAAAAACACTTTTGCAAAGATGTATGGTTCTTTCGAAGGCAGATTGTAATCGCAAATGAACGGTGACCCCATTTTTTTTATTTTATTTTTCTATTAACCATAAGATAAAGTTCATTTATAGAAAAATATAGAGAAATCCTATATAAATGATTTAGACCCGCGAACCCCCTTAAGCTTGAATCGGAGCGTTTTTAACGACTAAATCAGTTAAAATCTTTCACATAAACTAATTGAATCAATTGAAATGAACACTAAAATGTTTAAAAAACGTCCAAAATCTTTCGTTAGATGAACCTGAAATTTGAGGCCAAAATCGGCCCTTACCGAACCTACTCCTTTGCGGGTGGAGCCAAAATTGGTCCTTATAGCCTCTAGTCCTTTATTCTTCCAGTAAATGTGCTGGGATATACAATATTTCGGCCCCTTAGTTACCAACTCTCTAAATTGTCAATTGTTAACGATACCAAGGTCAACGGTTATAAAATGATTGATTTATTGATTTATTGATTTATCGATTGATTATAAGAGTCTAGCACCAGTCTCATGACCCTTGGATATTTCAAAGCAGCCAGTGTTGATGTGATGGAGGAAACCGTAGTGACCAGAGACAATCAACAACCTTGTCAGTAATACTGGCAATCTTAGTCAATTGAGATCGGAATCAATCCAACTTTAACTTTAGTTTAAAAGATAAAGGTCAAAGGACTATGACTTGTGATAGACGACAGATAAAGCGCACCTCGTGGTGGCAAATGCCATTGACAAGGTCAACTTGAAAAAGATTAGCAATTTCTTGTATTCGTATATCAAGACAAATTGTTTCATAATATAAACACATGTAATTTTTTTATATTTTTTTTCATTTCTGTGTTATTTACTTTAACCATAACTGATTTTTGTTTCTGTACACAAAAGATTCAGAAAGAAATACAGACTGAACACATCAACAGGAAAACAATAGAGGATAATACCGGTCTTGAACAGAGTATTACAGTTCATGAAAGAGGTACATTATTAGTCGTTTTAAGACATCTTGATATTAATTGAAAAACAAACAAAGATGAGTGCCACTTACCAATTGGTTTAAGTTGATATCCTTTTCAAATAATTGTTTCAGTTTACAGTTTGGGTTGGGGTTTGATATTGACATCTTGTTCAAGGTAATGCTCGAGTTTCTATAAAAGTCAACAAAAGAGGCGAATTCGAAAGATCATATATCCATGACTCATATGTCAAATTTAAACGACAACGTCAAGATATAAGACAAAAGTTTACTAGAAACAGAACGGAACATGGGATGAACTCAAAGTATCTGGTGGGGTTGGAACAATATGTTACACATGTAATAAACTATCATTTTAACTGTTAACTTAAGTTGATATTCAAAGCTTTGGTCAATTATGACTGGAGCCAATGAGTGACATCTTGTTGAAGTAATCCTCCTTGCTTATGCTGTATGTTGAATTAACTCTGTAATGTTTATCTTTATCATTGAAATCCATGTAGAAAATCAACTAGAAAACCGAGATAAAGGTTTTGGCTTTACTTGCTTTTGCTTCTCACCCGAAATTGTTATCGACAAAACTTGTATTTCTAAAACGTAAGTCCCTACATGACTAACTGGAAATTGTAATTGAAATAGCAGCTGTCGCGATATACATGTATCTGATTTCAATTAAACTATTTAACAGCCGCACCTAAATTAAGGCAACAGTTGTATACCGCTGTTCAAAACTCGTAAATCCATGGACAAAAAACAAAATCGGGGTAACAAACTAAAACTGAGAGAAACGCATTAAGTATAAGAGGAGAACAACGACACAACATTAAAATGTAACACACACACAAACGGACTTAGCATTAGAAAAAATCCGATGAGAATAACAAATATAACATCAAAACCAAATACAAGAATTTGGGATAGAAAAGTACCGTGACACGTCTTATAGCAATGTGAATTCACACTCAAATATAAGAGAAACAAACGACTCAACGGAAATACAACGTTAAAAAGTAACACACACAGAAACGAACTATAATATAACAATGGCCATATTCCTGACTTGGTACAGGACATTTTTAAAGAAAGAAATGGTGGATTGAACCTGGTCTTCTGGCATGCCAAACCTCGCACTTAAATGGCAATGTTAAATATAACATTAAAATGACAACATAATATTACAGGACTACAATACAAATAAATAGGAGAACATATTAGACTAAGAAACACATGAATAATAGCTAACAAAAGGCATCAGGTTTAAAATTCAATACGTCAGAAACGCGCCTCGTTCACACAAGACTTACCAATGACGCCCTGATATAAAAGTTCGAAAGTCAAACCAAGTACAAGTTGTACAGCACTGAGGATCAAAAGTTCAAAAAGGTTGTGCTAAATACGACTAGGGTTTTCTACTTGGGATAAGAAAATCCTTATTATTTAGAACAATTTAAGCTATTGCAAACAATAAATTTTACCAAATGAATATAAGAGATACATGATCAAACTGAATTACTAACTAATTGCAGAAAACAAAACCCGGATACATTACATAGACCAACACAAAAAATAGACACACCCGACTTAGTTAAGGCCTCAACGCAAAAAGTGAAAAAAGTGACGTCACATACGAAGTGGTGAAAAGGCACAAAAATTACGTCACATTTGAAATTCTGAAACAGCACAAAAATGACGTCACATTTGAATGATCTAAACATTTAATAACAACACACATTGCAATACTTATGAATAGCAATATAGGGTAGCAATTAACTATATCATATAGCTATGTCCGGTTTGTTTTGAATCTAACTTCAAACGTAGATTACGTTGGACCAAATCAAATCTAAGAAATGAAGGCGGTGATTAATTTTTTTTACCATAACACATGAATATAATAGAAAAGACGTCAACACATTTGACAAAATCCGATGACAATTACAAATATAACATTAAACTAAATACATGAATTTGGGATAGATAAGTACCGTAACACGTGTTATAGTAATGCGAATTCAGACTCAGCAAAACAGTCACAATCGGGAATAAGTCACGTTCGGTAATTAAAAGATTAGACGACGTAATGACAAACCACAATCTACCATGTAGTAAAAATTTCCTTAGCTAGTTTGGTCAAAGACACATCATATGGATCAACCAATTCGTGATGGTGTCCATAAAATTCCCAACTCCTCTATAAACCTAATGTAGTCCCGAAATCAACCAAAAAGTACCCCTACCCTGTGGTCCCGTTAATCTAACTGTAAAAATGAAATCTGGTTTATATATTTTTCATTTGTTTTTCGTTCATTTTTTGTACATTAAGGTTTTATGGGTGTCTTTCGCCATCTTGGATTAAAAAAAAAAAACAGAGAACCCAAGGTCCATATTTTCTATCAAGTTAGCAAAATTTAATATATTAAATGTGAATTTTCATTGAAAAGAACCAGTTTATAAGAATATAACTTATAAATATTAATAGTTTTACAAGTGTAGATTACTTTTGGTTGTTTTTAAATATTTTTAAATTGTCATTTTAAGGGGAGGTAACTCTAAAACAGTGCATTTTCTGAAGGAAACTACATGAAATTTTCCTATTTTGTATTCTAGCCGGAAAAAACTCACGGTGACCTTATCTTTTCTTTGGATATTTTCAAAGCATTGTATAAAAGCTATCTTTTCATAATTTATTATACAATTCTATCATTTAGTTTAGTTTCTAATCACAAAAGGGTGCTTTTTCCTCTATAATCCATACAAAATATGTCGTTTTGTCACGAGCTGTAGCTTGAA
Source organism: Mytilus edulis (assembly GCA_019925275.1). Lineage (NCBI taxonomy): Eukaryota > Metazoa > Mollusca > Bivalvia > Mytilida > Mytilidae > Mytilus > Mytilus edulis. Next base: position 79,761,754 of record CM034359.1, read on the forward strand.
GAAATGCACGGTGACCTATCATTTTTATTATATTTTTTAACATATATCAATAGATACTACGTTTTGGCAAGGTATGAACAAATTTTATCATTTTTATTTTAGACTCCCATACCACCTTAAGCCGTTTGGGTTTTTTTTCGTTTGAATTGTTGAAAATTGTAATAATTAAGCTAAAAACACAAGTTGTACTCAATGACATTTTCAAAACACATTATTAATGTACAGGAAATATTGATTAAATCATGACTTCAATCTAGTTTAATTTGATAAAGTATGCTTGTTGTTTTAACCTTATAAAAAATACCGAGCTCTTAGATAAATTCAAAAAGTCAAACGTTATCAACCAACGGAACAAGTAAAATAACAACTATCAATATCTCTCTTGGTACAGACATTTTCAGACGAAAAATTTAATAGATAAATAGACACTTTAAACCATAAAGATGATTAACAAGATTATTTCCACAAACAATTCAAAGTTTTCCGATGTGGTAGTAGACTATTTATAGGAGTGGTTGTCCTTAAACGATTTTTTTACCATGTTGTGTTTTATGCAAAAACTTAGGAAGATAGAGAAAAATCTAACTAGCCGACTAACCGACCAAAACAACCAATCATCGAATAATTAATGTGAAATGTGTGATAACAGACTTTCAGTAAATTAATCAATCATTCAACCAAACAACAAACAAACATATCAACTATAAAACCATATTGCCTTGGTAAAAAGTAAAATCACAAAAATACTGAACACCAAGGAAAATTCAAAAAGGAAAGTCCACAATCAAATGTGGTTGATCCAGCCAACTACTTCAACAACAACCAATCAACCAACAAAACAATCATGTTAGCAAAGGCGAAGCACCTCCACTATCATTTTTTTCTGGTTCAAATCATTAATCTTCAAAGAGTTTTTTTCACGCTTCCGTTGAAATATATTTTTTACCTGTTTATATATTGTTTCAACCGCATGTTTGTTTCGCAACATGTCGCTCAGATATTTGGTAAACAGTTTATTCGCTTTTGAAATTAAAATTAATCAATCAACCACTTTTCCGTTTAGGGTCATCTCCCTGGTTACTGTTTTGCTCGACGTTACTTCTCGTTCGCAACTTAAAAGAAATCATCATTGTTTTTCTCCAAATTGCTTGCTATATAATCAGTACATTTTTTATAATGTTGATTGGAGTGATATCCGATATCTAGAAATGTATTTTCCCCCTCTGTATTTGACAAAAGCAATATATAAATTACACTCCTTGACCGTAAATTAATAGAGACCTACCGTATATTTTATTTGATATATACTGGGTCAACCAAAGGAATTAGAAGTCCATGTCAGGATCGTGTTCTACAATTTGACGTTTGTTTGTTTTCTTTGTTCCTTCTAATATGATATCAATTGATTATAAATTGTAAAATGATTTCAACAACAAAGGTCAAGATCAAATTCTAAATTCTTATTTTGATATGAGCGTCATTGATGAGTCTTATGTAGACGACACGCGCATCTGGCGTACTAAATTATAATCCTCGTACTGTTGATAACTATTCTTAACGTTGGCAGTTTCTGAAACTGGCAACAAAACATGTTGAACTAAATGTTTTAGGATGTTCCCAACACGATGACCCAAAATACATTTTGCTCGTTTAAATTTTTATAAAATTTCGAAAAAATATTAAATTTAATCTGTAAAACAATCACGTTACTAGAACCACCTTATTTACAGGAAAAATTTCATGGGATATATAACAAATTGACAAACACTTATTTTGAACATTTTTTGTATACTTATAGTAAACGTATGAAAATCAAACGTTCACTGATTTTTTTTTAAAGTTACCCCCTTCGGTATTATGTACCACGTTAAAATGTGGTCAAACTATTTTCGCTCTTGGAAAAAATACCTAGTAACCATATATTTTCTAATAAATATTCATCTATCATTCGAGACCAAAACTTACTTTGTGAAACTGGAAAAAAAAAATTATTTACGTTACTTCAGTTATAAATAGTTCTCAAAGGTACAAGAATTATAATTTATTACACCAGACGCGCGTTTCATCTTCATAAGACTCATTGGTGAAGCTCAGAACAAAATAGTTACAAAGTTTAATAGCATTGAGAACCAAATATTCAAAATAAATTGTGACAAATACAGCTGAAGTAATCTATGCCTGGGGTAAGAAATTCCTTAGTATTTCGAACAATTCATACTTTTGATAACAGGAAATTTATAAAATGACCACATAATTGATAGTCATGTTAACACCAAAGTGCTGACTACTGAGCTGATGAAACCCTCGTAGACGAAACGTCCACCAGCAGTGACATCCACCCAGTGGTGTAAACAGTGGGGTTCACATGTCGCGCCGTAATATCAGTTATTGGATTTGTATTGCGCATTTTGGTAAGAAAAAAGGTATTCTTTAGAAAGATCCAATATGGTGAATCTATTTAGAGAAACATAATACCATGAACAATGAAATATGTTATTACAATTTTTATTTCTCTTTTTTATCAATTTTCTGTTTATTGAAAATTTTTAATTCATGCATTGGCAGTTAAAATTCGGAAGAAGAAGAAAATATTCGTTGTAAAACTTTTTGCTCCCTTAATCAGAATTATTGCTTCAATTTGGTATCGTTTAAAACATGCTGGGAGCATTGTTTTGTCTCTTATATAAATTGAGCAGAAAAAGGAATGAGTCAGGATATACTTAGCATGACTTCCTGCACAAGCCAATGTTATTCAAAAAAACATTTATTTTGTTGGTTTTTTTTCTCTCAAGACGACGGGCATATCATGCGGTCATTGTGCAGCGGTTTATTCTAATATAGCCTGCAAACGAAAATAAAACTCTGCTATCATCAGCATTTGAAATTTTTTAATAAATGCTAAAAGAGTTAAAATGGACGAAATTCTGCGAACGTATTCTCTTAAATTTATTGTCGACAGTTCCGTGTTTTCGTTTTTTTTTTTTTACAAATCATGAAATTGAAAACGAAAATAGGGAATGTGTCAAAGAGACAACAACCCTTCCACAGAGCAGACAACAGCCGAAGGTCACCAATGGTCTTCAATTTAGCGAGAAACTCCCGCACCAGGAGGAGTCCTTCAGCTGACCCCTAAACAAATATGTTACTTGTTCACTTATTATTAACGTCATACTAAACTCAGAATTATACACAAGAAACTAAAATTAAAATTCATACAAGAAATCACCAAGGCCAAAGGCTCCTGACTTGGGACAGGCAAAAAAATGCAGCAGGGTTAAACATAATTTTTGAGATCTCAACCCTCCCCCTATACCTCTAGCTAGTGTAGAAAAAAGAAACGCACAACAATACGCATAATAAAACTCAGTTTAAGAGAAGTCCGAATCCAATGTCAGAATAGGTAACAAGAGAAACTTAACAAAATGACAATAATACATCAATTAACAAAAGACTACTAGCAGTTACTGACATTCCAGCTCCAGACCTCAATTAAACCGATTGAAATATTTTGGCTTCATCATATGAATATCAAGCACAATTTCTATCGTTAGGGGTTTAGTATTATACCATCATAAAATACATGAGAAGAACATAACCCGTGTCATGCCAACAACTGCTTTTGGCGTATATAAAAAAATTAGTCCTGGTATCTATGATGAGTTTATTTACAACCACTGGGTAAATGCCACTGCTGGTGGAGATTTATTTCCCCGAGGGTATCACCAGCCCAGTAGTCAGCACTTTTTGTGCTGACATGAATTATCATTGATATGGTTATATTTTTAAATTAACTGTTTACAAAATTTTGAATGTTTGAAATACTAAGGCTTTTCTACCTCAGGCATAGATTACCTTAGCTGGATTTGGCAAAACTTTTAGGAATTTTGGTCCTAAATGCTCTTCAACTTCGTACTTTATTTGGCCTTTTCAACTTTTTTGGATTCGAGCGCAACTGATGAGTCTTTTTTAGACGAAACGCGCGTCTGTCGTATATAAAAAATTTAGTCCTGGTATCTATGATGAGTTTTTTTAGAATAAATAGGTTAAATTCCGATGCAAATACCCTATAAGTGAATCAATATTAAAGCCAAAATATGCAACCTTTAATTATCGGACAACAGTATTGTAACTATATCCCTTCTTAATAAGTCTGTTTAAAGGTTTTGTTAGCTTGTGAGATGAATACTGACATGTTTGTGCTTTCTAACAAGCTTTATATTTTAGAAGGTGGATCCCTGCATGTTTCATACTTTGTATATAGATGCCTCATGTTACGAACTTTCTGTCAGTCACATGTACAATGCCCTTGACCTTATTTTCATGGTTTAATGACTACTTAAAAAAAAGTTTTTTTATAATGTTAAATTCTCTCTTAAGACGTGTCACGGTATTTTTCTATCCCAAATTAATGTGTTTAGATTTGATGTTATATTTGTTATTCGCATCGGATTTTGTCTAATGCTTAGTTCGTTTCTGTGTGTGTTACATTTCAATGTTGTGTTCTCATTTTCTTGTATTTAATGCGTTTCCCTCGTTTTTTGTTTATGACTCGGATTTGTTTTTGTCTATCGATTTATGAGTTTTGAACATCGGTATACTATTGTTGCCTTTATTTAGTATAAGTAATAGTATAACTATATTTGGTATATGCGTACCTTGCAAGGTCCTCATGCCCGTCAGACAGTTTTCACTTGACCTCGACCTCATTTCATGGATCAGTGAACAAGGTTAAGTTTTGGTGGTCAATCCATATCTCACATACTAAACGCAATATGTCTAGTATATTCAGTGTATGGAAGGACTGGGATGTGTACATGTCCAACTGGCAGGTGTCATCTGACCTTGACCTCATATTCATGGTTCAGTGGTTATAGTTAAGTTTTTGTGTTTTGGTTTGTTTTTTTATACTATGTGCAATAGGTCTACTACATTTGGTGTACAGAATGATTGTAAGGTGTACATGTCTAGCTGACAGGTGTCATCTGACCTTGACCTCCTTTTCGTGGTTCAGTGGTCAAAGTTAAGTTTTTGAGTTTTAGTCTATTTTTCTAATACTATATGCAATAGGTCAACTATAATTGGTGTATGGAAATATTTTATGAATTTATATCAGTCGCGCATGTTTTATTTGACCTTGACCTCATTTTTACGGTTCATTGATAAGTGTTAAGTATTTGTGTTTTTGGTCTGTTTTTCTTAATTTATAAGCAACAGGTCAACTGTATTTGTTGTATGGAAGAATTGTTAGCTTTACATGTCTGCCTGGCATGGTTCCTTTGACCTTGCACTCTTGTTCTTCTATATCCACAACATTCCAAAATGTGGTAAATTTTACATGTTTTTATACTTTGCTTTACAAGAAAATCAACGACTGTGTCTCATTGTGTATTTTGCGAATACACATATAGTGTTTACATATTTTAACCGGATCATTGACCATAATTAAACACTTTATTGATGATTTTATCCCAAAACACCTATCGTTAGATGGACTAGTTTATGATGAGCGAACGGGTTTAAACTCCGCCCAGTCAAGTGAAATAGATCAAGTAATATCTGTTATTTGGAGAGAGTTTGTTTATGGTACTGATCTGTTGTTCTGTCCAATATATTCGGAAATTTCTTTAATCTTCTTTTTTTAATATTTCTTTTAGACCAGAATAGAATTCAGATTGAATCATGGCTAGAAAAAGATAAAAAGTTTGTATCAACACGAGCAAGTGATCATGTCGAAGAATGTTTACAAAAAAACAACTGTGTAATTTTAATTGGAAATGCTGGAACTGGGAAATCGTTTATTGCTAGACATTCAGTTTTGCTTTTACAGAACAAAGATTATAACATTATACTAGTAAGCAAACCAGATGATATTACCGATAACTATCAACCTGGTACGAATACCGTGTTCTTAGTAGATGATATTTGTGGAAACTTCGTTGCCAACCGACATCATATTGAAAATTGGAAAGAACTGTTACCTGAGATTAAAAAAGTTCTCGAAGATAAATGTTGTAAGATTATTATTTGCTGTAGATTACAAGTTTATAATGATGGCAAATTTACCAAATTATCACATTTCAAATCCAATGAATGTAATTTAATGGATACGTTTTGTCTAACTTCTGAAGAAAAAACAAAAATAGCAGAAATGTATATAGATAGAAATGTAAATGATATTAATGAATTGTCACAGGAAAGTGAATTGTTTCCACTTTTATGTGATCTTTATCATAAGAAAAATGATGTTGATGCTAAATATTTTTTTAAAAATCCATTTGTTGCATTTGAAAATGAATTAGACAACCTAAGTTCCACTGGAGATGAAGGAAAATATAAAGTTTGTAGTCTTGCTTTGTGTGTTATGTTTAATAATCAACTTCTAGAAAAATGGTTCCATGATGAAGTTACAATTCAGCAACAAAATCTTATGGACGACATATGTGATGCTTTTGGATTGGACAGAAGAACAACAAAGAAAAACCTTGAAACGGCACTTGTAACTTTAGATGGTTCATCTGTTTGTAAACATAATGGTATTTATAGTACTATTCATAATACAATGTTTGACTACTTAGCATATTACTTTGGTCACAAAATTTTCGAATGTTTGATAAATCATGGTGATAAAAGGTTTATACATGAACGTTTTATATGGCAGAAGTTAACTAATAGGAAGAGCTATAGGATAGCCTTCATGATCGAAATACCAGATAAATATTTAGATTCATATTTAAAAAGGTTAATAAAGGATTGGTCAGCAGGAAATGTTGAAGTTGTGTTTAGTAACATTAATGTGGAAAATTTACAATTTAGACAAAAGTTCTTAAAGTACGTACAGCATCTGGATAATTTACAAACATTGAAATTGGCCAATACTAATGATATAGTGTTAAGAAAAGCAGACTCATCTAATACGCCATTGATCGTCGCTTGTCGTTATGATTATACTGATATGGTACAGTGGATTCTACATAATAATGTTGATTTGGATCTATGTGGACGTGATGGAATCACTGCACTGAATATGGCATGCTTAAAAGGAAAAACGTCTATTGTGAAAATGTTATTAGCCAAAGATCCGAATGTTGATCTATGCGACAAAAATGGTCGTAGTCCTCTGTATACGGCAAGTAAGAAAGGATACATCGATATAGTAAAGTTGATTTTACAAAAAAATGCTAAAGTAGATGTATATGATAAACACCGGTGTAGTCCTTTGTACATGGCAAGTCAGAATGGACACACTGGTATAGTGAGGTTGCTTTTAGAGAATAATTCTAGCGTTAATGTGTGTGACACAGGTGGTTGTAGTCCTCTTTTACAGGCAAGTCAGGAAGGATATACTGAAATAGTCAGGCTTCTGTTAACGAAAAATGCTGATGTTGATCTTTGTAATAAGGATAGTATCACTGCACTCCATTGGTCCTGTAAGGAAGGACATAATGATATTGTTAAAATGTTATTAGAGAAAAATCCTAATGTCGATCTACGAAACAATGATGGTGTTACTCCATTGTACTTAGCATGTCAAGAAGGGAATTTACCTATTGTGCAAATGTTATTAAAGAAAAATTCTGACGTTAATATATGTGACAATGATGGTTGCAGCCCTCTATTACAGGCAAGTCAGGAAGGACATACTGAAATAGTAAGAATGCTACTAGTGAATAATCCTCACCTTGATCAATGTAGAGATGATGGTTGTAGTTCATTGTACATGGCAAGTCTAAATGGACATACAGAAATAGTAAAGTTGCTTTTAGAGAAAAACCCTAATGTGAATCTATGTGATAGACAGGGACAAACTTCTCTGTTTCAGGCAAGTCAGGAGGGACATACTGAAATAGTAAAAATGCTATTAGAGAAAAATCCTAATATTGATCGATGTGACAAAGATGGATGCAGTCCTCTTTGCATGGCAAGTCAAGAAGGACATATTAACATAGTGAAATTGCTCTTAGAGAAAAATCCAAATGTTAATCTGTGTGACAAAAATGGACATAGTACTTTGAACATGGCAAGTGAGAATAAGCATACGGATATAGCAAAGTTGTTGTTAGAAAACAACCCTCATGTCGACAAATGAGGCAATAACTCTGTCACTGCTCTACATTACATAAACTGTTAAGATGTACAATTATTTCAAATTTGTTATTAGCAGAGAATCCCAAGGATGATATACTGTAGTTGACCATTATAGTTGTAGCTCACTGTACATGAAAAGTCAGAATGTAAAGCCGTTAAACGACTATTGTCATAGATCAGACATTAACCTTAATGCTAACGACATTCTATACCAGCATTTCAATCAGCCCGATCATTCCATCTTTTCTATGACAGTTCGCATTATCGAAAAAATATACCATAGCTCTAACAATCCTAATCTTTCAACGACTCTCCGTAGACAAAAAGAAGACTACTAGATTAGACAATTGGGAACTGCAACACCTTATGGCTGCAATGACAAAATTGATGGTATAGGTATTCTATCTAGTCCTTCGTGTAACTCGGTGAATGTGATGAATATTTTCAACTCGACTCCTCGACGTAGACGCAGTCATGGTCATCGTCATTATACATCACCTTCTCTGCATGATGTTTCTATTAATGACTTGCTGCCATTCATACAAAAGCCGTTAGGCATTCATCACATTCGCACGAAACTTTATCCATTACCCCTTTCAAAACTTCATTCTCTGTTCAATTTATGTTTGGAATCCACTGTTACAAACCCTCATTCAAACCAATACAAACTTGAAGCTATAATTTCGGATATTACAAGTCACAGGCTTTTCGAGCCAGTTCGCATTGGAAAAGATGAAAAAGAGAAAAGATCTTTTCTTAATCTTTCCTTTGCCAACAAAGGTCTCGATGGCGTCAACCTAGGCAATATCCTTCATCATAAATTAGTGCAATCGAAAATACCTCCTTATTTCAAAGACCAGTTTGTACCAATAATTTCTTATACCTATACCAAACCTATTGCAACAAAAATTTTCAATTACAAACGCGTTTTGCAGGATCTCGATATTGACGACTTCAAGTCTAAACCTCCTGATTGCACTTGTGCTAGTTCCAAATTCACATATAATCCTGCTGGCCACGTTATAACCGGTGACCTTAACATTGTTAATAACACTTCTCTACGAAATGTGTTATCGAAAAGTCCCAAATATCGTGAGCCTAAATCCATCAATTGGAAATACAATTTTAAAATTTTGATGGATTCAGTCGAGGATTATGCCAGGCAATGGGCTAAGCGCGAGAAGGAAGACGTAGACACTCTTTCCGAATGGATTAAGGCAGTGAGGTCGTTGATACAAATCAGAATTAAGAAACTGAATGGGTCCATCAATGCCCATGCTACGTCAATCTTTAAAGACCCAAATGTTGCAAAACACCTATCCGACCTCCATGACAAATATGTTGTTGTCCCCGCAGATAAAGACCCAAATAACATCGTTTTTGTGTGTAAAAGTCATTACATCAACTGCTTGATAAACGAATTAGGTATTGACAATTCACTTGGAAACTCAACATATACCCTCACGACACTTACCAAAGAGGAAATCCTGGATAATCATAGGTCAGTTCTATGTTCCTTTGGAATTTCAACCAAAGATGAAGAACTGGATCTTCCATCACTGTATTGGATACCTAAACTACATACGTGTCCTTACAAACAACGGTATATTGCTGGGTCTTCCAAGTGCTCCACGAAACCTCTTTCTAAATTATTAACATCTATTTTATCAGCAATCAAAGACGGGCTTCAAAGTTATTGTGAAACTGCCTATTCTAGAGGTGGCGTGATTCAGATGTGGATACTTTAAAATTCAAAAGATTTTTTAGAGTACATACAAACTAACTCTCTTTCATCTTGTAACAGTATTAAAACATTTGACTTTTCTACTCTTTACACAAGAATTCCACATTCCAAACTAAAAGACAAATTGAAAGAGTTGGTATTACTTTGCTTCATAAAAAGGAATGGCCAACGTAGAAACAGGTATCTTGTCTTAGGGAGGGATAAATCCTACTTTGTAAAGAATCACTCTGATTCAAACAAAAAATTCTCTGAAACTGATATTATCAAGATGCTTGATTTCTTGATTGACAACATATTTGTTACGTTCGGAGGACGTGTTTTTCAACAGACTGTCGACATTCCAATGGGAACAAACTGTGCCCCTCTACTCGCCGACTTGTTTCTTTATTATTATGAGGCTGACTTCATGCAGGAACTTCTTAGGAAGAAAGATAAGAAGTTAGCAATATCCTTTAACTCTACTTTCCGCTATATAGATGATGTTCTTTCACTAAACAATTCAAAATTTGTTGACTATGTGGAACGCATCTATCCAATCGAAATAGAGATAAAGGATACTACAGATACAGTTAAGTCGGCTTCAATCTTGACTTACATCTAGAAATTGACAATGAAGGTCGGTTGAAAAAAAAACTTTACGACAAAAGAGATGATTTCAGCTTTCCAATTGTGAACTTTCCATTTCTAAGTAGCGACATTCCAGCAGCACCTGCATACGGGGTATATATCTCCCAATTGATACGATATTCCCGTGCTTGCATTTCCTATCATGATTTTCTTGATAGAGGTTTGCTGCTCACAAGGAAGCTATTAAACCAAGAGTTCCAAATGGTGAAGTTGAAATCATCCCTTCGTAAATTTTACGGACGCCATCACGAGTTGGTTGACCGTTATGGAATAACCGTTTCACAAATGATATCGGATATGTTCCTTACGTCGTAACTACAATCCCCTTTCCTTTCATGAATATGACCTACCGAATTAGACTATTTACCGGATTTGTAATCACATAAGCAACACGACGGGTGCCACATGTGGAGCAGGATCTGCTTACACTTCCGGAGCACCTGAGATCACCCCTAGTTTTTGGTGGGGTTCGTGTTGTTTATTCTTTAGTTTTCTATGTTGTGTCGTGTGTACTATTGTTTTTCTGTTTGTCTTTTTTATGTTTAGCCATGGCGTTGTCAGTTTGTTTTAGATTTATGAGTTTGACTGTCCCTTTGGTATCTTTCGTCCCTCTTTTTGTATCAAAGGTATAGGAGTTTGATTATTTTTACAAAATCTACTAAGGACTCATCTTAATCGTTGAATACTTATGTTGGTGGAAATCGTGGGTGCAGGTGAACCGCGAATGTAAAATAAACAAATGATACAATTGCTTTAAAAGAGTGATGAAAGATACCAAAGGGACAGTCAAACTCATAAATCTAAAACAAACTGACAACGCCATGGCTAAAAATGAAAAAGACAAACAGACAAAGATATTTGCAACATCAATTTCTTCAAGCATCGAAAATTGGCACTAAACCCCATTTTATTGGCATAATTTTTTTTTCTTTTATTCATTGGAAGTAAAGAAATTAGGTCTGATCCGCTTAAATGATAAGAAATTGTTAAGTGTCTTTGAATAGGAACCATTATCCTTAAATGATAGTTTTGACCGAGTAAAAATATATCCAAAGATGAGACCTACTATTCGATATAAACATTTTGCTTTTCGTGTATTCCAGGTTAATATTTTTATGAGTGATAAAAGCTGATAGTTTCCTTTTTGTTGTGTTTGAGAGAAATGGAGAAATGTAGAAATTTTATTTTCAATATGCTTTTTAAGTGGCTATAGACAATTGTAGTTTAATCATTGCTACTTTTTGCACTGTTTACAATTTCTATTTAAATCATGTATGCTTTCGATGTACATTTGAAGGGAAAATATAGATGCTACCACTGTATCAAGTGCCATACGATATTTATCCCCTCGAAACAGTCAAATTTTCAAATTAAAAACGCGATTGTCGAGAGCCGAGAAATATCGTATTACCCACGATTTGGCAGTAGTTTTTGTTTGCCAATGATTTTTATACGGACAGTTTCAATCCTTCCTTTCAAATGGTTCACAAAAAGATGAGTTCTCTCTATGATTGATACTACTGTTTGTGCATTCCGATGACATAAATTAAATTAGAACATGATAAAACAAATAGAATGGTGTGCATTTTGTTTTAATGTCGATAAATTATAAATTAATTATTCCGATACTAAGGTTTAAACTTCTTAAGGCAATGTTGAATTTAGATGAATTTAGGTATTCTATTACGGTTGATTTTTGCCATATCTACGTTCAATTGATGTCTCTGTGTAGGTTCGATTGCCCCTGATAATAGTTAATCAAGAAAGGTGTTTCAGACGAACAAAATATATTACGATTTTTTCTTCTACAAGAAAATAAAGTAAAATAAAACATTTTCAAACTCTTTATAGAATATAAAGAAACAAAATTAAAATGATGAAATAGGGAAAGATTAATAACCAGAGTCCTTGTTTTATAAAGAGGAATGGAAAATGGAGAAATTTGAGCATGGAATATGTCAAAGAGACATCAATCCGATCAAAAATTACTTACACACAATCTTGAGATAAACAAAAAAGAGAACATTTCAGATTCATTGTTGTTGAAACTTCATGTTCTTTTGAAGCTTTGCCATTTTATGCATTCAATTTTCACTAGTCTCACTACTGTGGCTTTTCTCATTTGTAGACTAAATTTTATAACTGAAGGGACATTTTTTAACATACCAGCTTTTATTTATCCTACTGAAAGGCGACTTATATTTGCTATTATTCACAATTCACACTAGATAAGTCTCCTATACGTATGAATTATATTCTAAAGTAGTTGCCATGTAGATTATCTTATGGATTGTTTTTTACCTCATTTTAAACCGGACATCATAAAAGTTATACAAATAACGATTGATTTACTTTATTCTACGTTTCCTTTTATTGTGCTTTTGTATATTTGTGTATCCTTGTCTTTTGATTTTTCTAATGCGCTTTGTCTTTATGACTTTTTGTTTTTCTTTGTAAGCTTATTTTGTTTGATTGATTGTGATAAAGATTATAACATAATTTGACTGTTGTATCTCTATTTTAGACAGTTTTTACATATTACATGTATGTCTGTTTGTTGTTTTCCAAGTATGAAATTTCATGCGTAACTGTCTTATAAGTAATTGGTTGAATAGCTGTAAAACCAGGTTTAATCTACTATTTTCTACATAAGAAAATGCCTGTACCAAGACAGGTACATGGCAGTTGTCATACATTCGTTTTATGTGTTTGAGCTTTAATTTGATTTTGCCATTTGGACAGGGAATTTCCTATTTGAATGTTTGGTATTTTAGGGATTTAACTTTTTACCATGCTATGACTTTTGAAAATTATTAAATATGAAAATGTAATGTAAGTACTGCATAGAGAGGAAACGGGAATCAACAAACATTAATATAGTATTTCGTACTCTTCGACCATAGGGATACCGTATTTATTCTAATCGAAATAATTTTTAAATATCATGCTCATTTTAAATTGGATATAAAAAAGAAGATGTGGTAAGATTTCCAATAAGCCAACTCTCCACCAGAGACCAAGATGGCACCAAAATTAACAACTATAGGTCACCGTACGTGCTGCAACAATGAGCGAAGTCCATACCGCATAGTCAGCTTCAAAAGTCCCCGAAATAACAATGTAAAACAATTTAAACGAGAAAACTGGCGGCCTTATTTATGTACAAAAAAAGGAATATTTGACTTTATTTTATTTCGGTGTAAAATAACGACGACTATAATACCTACCCATGTAAAAATTATCTGAAGCATGACATTGAGACATTATTTATTTACAATGGTGAAGGTGATTTATGTTATATGTTGAACTGTTCCAAAAATTTGTTGATTAGTGTAAAAATAAATCATCAAAATCACCCAAACTCAGAGGAAAATTCAAAGCGGAAAACTCGTAATCAAATGGCAAAATATAAAAGCTGAAACACTTCAAACGAATTGATTACAACTGTCATATTTTTGACTTTTACAGGCATTTTCTCATAAGCGATGTGTTGTTGTGACGATTATATCACAGGTAAAAAAAAGTAAAATAGATTACTTTTATTTTAGACACGTACAAGAATATATGTTCCAGACCGTATGAGTATTTGGAACGTACGTGTACGGTCTGGACCGTATGAGTACTGTTTCAAAATACTGATACGTTCGGGCAGTACGCGAACGGTCTCGCGTACGGTCTGACTAATATTAAGATGTTGGCCAAGTTTATTAGATACAAATGCATATTACAGCTCAACATAATTTAACTCTCAAATTAATGTAAAACAAGAATGTGTCCAAAGTACACGGATGCCCCACTCGCACTTTCCTTTTCCATGGACCGTGAAATTGGGTAATAATCTAATTTGGCATTTAAATTAGAAAGATAATACTATAGGGAACATATGTACTTAGTTTCAAGTTAACTGGACTTCAATTTCATCAAAAACTACCTTGGGTGCAATCAACAGTTTTTTTCTATGACGTCACATTTTGAGGGACCATGCATAAGTGACCCTTAGTGGTGGACTGATTAATAAAGATACTTGTATAAAACTAGACATCACTGGAATCAGAATGTTCTCTAGTTTATAATGAAATAAAAATAATGTGTACTTTTAATAAATTTAAAATATTCCATCCAATGAACATGGGGGAAAAAAGGTCTAATTTGAACATAAAAAACTTGAAACCAGGTCATGTGCACACCCATGAAGACATGATCCATGCACATTTTACATAATCAAAACTGTATGAAATTTGTAGGTTTTTACCTGGCCTTTCAAAACAATCTTGTTTCAGGGTACGGTTTCCTGCTCCGAAAAGAGCTACAGTGGCTGCAAATAAGTTTTCAATTTTCACTGCCAAAAAAACAGGATGTTTACAGTGTTGTCTCCCCTCAAAACATGTAAAGTTAATATAATTTTTAAAATTATTTCAATCATTCAACCTGTTTTAATTCAAAGCTAATTAACTAATTTTTACAATCAAATACAAAAAACATGATACTTTTTCACCAATTGAGTAAATAAACAGGGGTTTCCCTCCATGGTTATTTTTAGTCGGAGAATAACCCCTAGTTTTTTTTATACGAAACTGTTTATAGCACCAAAAACTTTAACCTGAAACTCCAACTTTCATTTTCTATGTTTAGTGGACCGTGAAATTGGGGTCAAAAGTCTTATTTGGCTTTATAATTAGACAGATAATATCATAAGCAACAAGTGTACTAAGTTTCAAGTTGATTGGACTTGAACATGTACATTTTTAAATGTAAAAAATATTACGGTAGTTGTTGTATATGTAGCAAGTGTCACCATGGGCGAGAATACCAAAAATATTATTCAAATATACAATTAAAATAATGTTAACTTTCAAGTGTTCATTTGTCCAGTTTATCCATCTAATTGTTATAATAACAATTTGAAAAACTAAAAAAAGATTATATAGAATTGTGTTTAAAACGGTGTTATTATTAGTATGTTCTATCCATATCGGGTTTCTTCTATAAATCAAAACTGTGTATACAAACTAGTATCTCAATTATTTGTAAAACAATTGAAAGGTCTTTCCTGTAAAAGTGATGTTTTCGTAATGTACTTTGTACGACCTTTCGTTTGATATACGACAAGCATACCTTCTGAAACTTTTCGCTTTTAACACTTAATGACCTCATCCACCTACATTTTTGAGATCGGAAGTATGATATATGTAACATAGAGTAGATGAGCTTTCATTTGATATGCGACAACGCCATGTTCTAGAAAGTTTGATTTTTGCACTTAATAACCCTATCCAACTAATTTTTGGAGGTCGGGAATTTGATATTTTAAAGGTACACATCCCGACCTTTCATTTGATATACAACAACCCTATCTTAAAAGAAAATTTATTTTTTGCACTCAATGACTCCATCCAACCCATTTTTGGGAGACGTCAATTTGAAATTTGAAATGTACTCTTTATGTTGTTTCATTTGATATGCGACAACCTTACCATCTGAGAAATTTGAATGTTTGCACTAAATGACACCACCCGTCTCCCTGGGATGAAAATGGGGTTTAAAGTTTTCATTTTTAAGTAGAGTTTATTAAGACCTTCAATTTGATATATCAGATGACCCCATTTAACAAAATGCCAAAAAATGATGCAATATCAACTATATGAATAAAAGTTATGAAACTTACAAAGTCAATGCAAAACATGCAAAATTCAAATTGATTTTTTTTTTGGTGATTTTTCCCATTCAATGTTTTTGGTATTTGGTCAAACATATAACTATGTTTACCTCTTTAATTTCTGAAACATTTTCAGTGGTAAGCTGTTGTTGATTCAGAAATGCATGCCTCCGCTCTAAAACGACAATAGATATCTCAAATCTGTTCTATGATAAATGATCTACAGTTGAAGGACAACATTATAGAAAAAAACATGGTACAATTTCAAAGTTCATCAAGGTCACAATGCATCATCAAATATATGATGCAATACCAAACTTGAGAACCAGAAGTCGTAGAGACAAGGAACTACCACTATTCAACTCAAGACCTTTTGACCTTTCAAGTATCACAAGCTCAAGATCATAGTTCACTTTAAAGGTCAAGGTAAAATTTCATCATGACCTGACATTGACCTCAAATTGAAGGTCTTAAAGAACTGATCATTTTTTGCAATTTATAGTAGGTTGATATCTGTGACCTTTATAAAGATATACACACAATACTGTACTTTTAAGAATTATCTCGTCGTAACTTTTGAATAGACGGTCGGACCCTTTTGTACTTAATATGTATAAAATGTAGAGCTGGTTGAGAGGAACATTTTATACGCGTATGTATGCAGCAAACTCTTATCGTTTTCTTAATATGTAAGCTTGAAATTGCAGCGAAAATTTTCTTTGCACTTGGGTGAAAATTAAAGGTCAAATAAAACTAAAGATTTTTGGTGACGGCCCCAAGTCTTTATGACTTCCGATTTTCGAAATAATTTTTTCGAAAATTTTATATTTTTTCAAGGGAAATAACTCCTTATCAGGGCAAATAACCTGCTAATTGTTAATGTTTATTAACATTGCCATCTGTTCCTGTACATGCTGCCATTTTCAATTCTGTTCTATCTCAAATACTTTTTTTTTGAAAATTGCCAAAAAAAGAAATTGCTTCAAGGGGATATAACTCTCAAATGGGATGATGAAATAAAAACTGCTTTATCTCTAAAACGACAATAGATATCACAAATCTGTTAAATGATAAATGATCTGAAGTAGAAGGACAACATTGGTTCATCAAGGTCACAATGAATCATCAAATATATGATGCAATACCAAACTTGAGAACCGGAAGTCGTAGAAACATGAGACTATCACTATTTAACTCAGGACCACTTGACCTTTCAAATGTCACAAGATCAAGGTCATAGTACACTTTGTAGGGAAGGTAAAATTTCATCATGACCTGATATTGACCTCAAACTGAAGGTCTTAAAATACTGATCATTTTTGCAGTTTATAGTAGGTTGCTATCTGTTACCTTTTAAAAGATATACACACAAAACTATACTTTTAAGAATTATCTCGTTGTAACTTTTGAACAGACGGTCGGACCCTTTTGAGGTTAATGTATAAAATGTAGAGCTCGTCGAGAAGAACATTTTATACACAGTATGTATGCAGCAAACTCTCGAAAAAAAACAATAAAAGGAAGATAACTTCTAAAGGTGATGATATAATCCTACACAGCCTCATCTGGTAATACTTCATGATGAGGTCTACCGATGGTCCATGTTTGGTGTTGATAACTCCAATAGAAACGAGGGGAGGCCATGTCAAAAAAAGAAAGAAAAAAAACATGAGAAAAACAGTAAGATCTTTCCTCACGTAGAGGAAATACCTTAAAAACAATAAGGTCTTTCCTCACGTAGGAGAAAGACCTTAATAATAATACTGTGCTTTACCTACCGAATAAGACTACTTACCGGATTTGTAATAACATAAGCAACACCACGGGTGTCACATGTAGAGCAAGATCTGCCTAACCTTCCGGAGCCACTGATATCACTCCCAGTTTTTGGTGTTGCTTAGTCTTTAGTTTTCTATGTTGTCTTCTACACGATTATTTGTCTGTTTGCCTTTCGATACAGTACAGCATATAGTGGATAAAACATTTCTGAAGGCTATTAATTGTGTTTTTGTTTGTGTAGGTGATAGTTTAAATTATTACAATGACTACACGGGAGTATGACATTTGCGCCTTTTTTTAAAATTTTCATTCTTTCATTTGCGCCAATCTAATTAAAATATTAATCTCTGATTTCGTTATACTACATGTAGTGTTATGAAGTGATGTGTAAAATGATTTGCGATCTCTGTCGTCAAATACTACTTTCCTTTCAAGCTGAGGTTATGCATATTTACTTTGAACAAACATTGCTGCAATGCATGACACAATTATGGATGCTTTTCAACAATTTAGAATATTTTGTTGTTATTTTCATCTGGCTTAGAACTGGTGTAGGAAAATCCAATATGTTTGGCTGGGGACAGAGTATAAGGACAAATTGAGTGACATTGGTAAAAGGCTATCCCTATTGATTGCCAATTCATAACATTTGTACAACTGCGCGAGTAGTAAGGTCGTCATATCGAGGAGCGTTTAGTACAGTTATCATATCATAGTTTGGTTAAGTTGGTCATGGATAAGTTATGTTACTTCCCAAAACGATTGCCTTATTTCTTTTCAAATGAGCAAATAAAATGCAAATTACATGTTTGAATCTATATTGGAAGTCAAGCAATCTAAATTGAAATTGTTGTATGGTTTGGTTAAGCGATTGACATGGTTCAATTAAGAGTCGAGAAATTCATTATGGTTTTGGTTACATTTGTCATGGTTTAGTTCTAAATGAATACATATGTGTG
Organism: Mytilus edulis; assembly: GCA_019925275.1. NCBI lineage: Eukaryota > Metazoa > Mollusca > Bivalvia > Mytilida > Mytilidae > Mytilus > Mytilus edulis. The sequence goes on from CM034359.1 coordinate 79,780,604, forward strand.
GCACCTTAATATTGATAGTGAAAAAATAAAGTAACACAATTCACTAAAGACTGAATAGAAAAAAGTCTTTAAACCAAATGTGGTGGGCGTAATCGGCAAATCGTACATTGATATATTTGTTTTACGTGTGCAACTTAATTGATGTGATCTCTAAATGTTGAGATTTTATATAAATATATATTATGTTGTTATGTTTTACATGAATGTTGACTTGTTTTAAAAGAGAATTAATTTTTAACTTTGATATTGTCCTATGTGTATTTTATTTAATTGTACATTATTCAATGTATATGCTCTTAGACGCATTTGTGGGTACCCTGCCTACAAGTGCCCCCGTTGTAAAGGGGTAGCTTCTTAATAAATATATATATATATATATATAATTTATTTCATATCGGTTGAGAATAAGCTTCTCTTATTGGATAAAAAGGGACCACATGACATTCATTATTCTTCAGTAATAAATTCCATCGGTCATTAACAGAACGAGACGGACCAGAAAACCGGTCGTTAACGGATTTTCACATGATAATGACCGATGGGGCGTGGTTTCCGTCTGTTAATGGCCGTTGGGGCGTGGTTCCCATCTGTTAATGACCGCTGGGGTGTGGTTTCTCTGTTAATGACCGGTGGGGCGTTGATTCTCTGTTAAAAGAGATGTCCCTTCAATAAAACATTTTCCTGTTTTCAATATTATATTTAATTTGTTGAATTGTTTACATTATGTTTTGGTAAATTATAAAATTATAGAGAACTTGATGTAGTATTCAGATACTGAAAAATTGCACTAAAATGAATGGCATTATTGCTACGACTGGTTATAACTCTTTGCCATAGAAATCGTACAGCTACTCGAGTTTGCTTTGGACATTTTGAATCTATGAGAATTTTCTGAAACATGGTTCCTCAATGAAATCAACATAATAGTTTTTGAATAACTGGTCATTATCGTGATATATGGACTGCCCGTAGGATAGTGGTATTGACTGTGACACCGATAATGACCTCACCTCCGGCTCAGTCATTATCACTATCTTAGTCAATACCACTGTCCTGTAGGCAGTTCATATATAACGATAATGACCAGTTATTCAAGAACTATTATATAAATATTCCTGAATCTATTTCATAGTGAAATTTTTCATTGAATCTTATTTTTTTTTTTATATATATTATTCATTTGTATAAAAAGATGACTTACAACATGATTAAATAAGACAGATAACATTTCACATGTTAATACTATCCAGTTATAGTTAAAAATATCATCATAATCAAATTCTTCCATTACTGTTAACAGTAGTAATGCAACTATATTTCTACCTTTACTTTTTAATCTATATTTGTACTGAGATCTGAAAATAACTCACTTTTACATGTATTTCACTTACCTTATTTAATCATGATATTATTTCACAATTACGATCTTAGAAATTACTTCTTTCTTGTGTTTCATGATAATTTTCTTTTTAAAAGAAGGATATTTACTTGAATATTTCAGGAATTTTTTTCAATGATAATTTGTGAAATTATTTCCCATTATAATACTTTTTTTTTAACAATTTAGCTTTAATTCAAATACACTGTTATTGTTCATAGTATTTGTAAAGGATAAGTTTTTCTAATAACTATTCAATAAGTTAATTACCCAGATAGAATTTCACGGCAAAGGAAAAAATATCCCAGGGAAATATTTTCCTCCGGATAAAAATATAAACAACAACTACTGTGACATTTTTTCCTCCGGATCAAATTTCAACCGGATATAATTGAGCTTTACATTAGCACTCTCATACGTATTGTGGCATACAGCTGCCATCGAAATGACCAGTTGCCCAGATAATTATTTCGGCAAATTGATATATTGTCACGATAAGTCGACATATTATCTCGATATGTCGACTTAATTATCTCAACAAGACGACATTATGGAAGCATTAATTCCATACATTAAATCGACTTGTCTAGATAGTTAACACAAAATGTCGACATACTTATCGCGGCAGGTCGACCAAAGATATCTCGGCAACTCGTCTTGAGATTAACTGCCCTTGTCTTGTTGAGTTGTTTACTGTTTACAAAACTTTAGAATTTTTGAAATACTAAGGCCTCGGGATTAATAGATAACCTTTCCTGTATTTTTCAAAACTTTTAGGAATTTTGCTCCTCAATGCTCTTCAACTTCGTACTTTATTTGGCCTTTTTAACTTTTTTGGATTCGAGCGTCACTGATGTTTCTTTGTAGACGAAACGCGCGTCTGTCGTAAATACAAAGTTAAATCCTGGTATCTACAATGAAATTATTTACCTGGCATTGATTCATGTTTGTCTGCAAATGGTCTCTTGTAAAAGACAGGCGAAAGATACCAGAGGAACATTCAGACTCATAGGTAAAAAATAAACTAACAACGCCATGGCAACAAAACACTCAACACAACATAAAAAAACCTAAAGACTGAGCATAAAGAACCCCACCAAGAGCTGTTTGTGATATCAGAACAGATCCTGATCCACAATTAGGCTGACAGTTTTCTCATTGAATTGTTTCACATGTCGGGTCATATTAAAGCTGAATATACGGTATTGGTTTTTCTCACTGTTTAAGGTCGTACGGTGGCCTATAATTGCTTACTACCACTTCATTTGCACTCTGGTAGATAGTTACATCATTGGCAATCAAATCACATCTCTTAATTTTTTATTCTGTATACTAGTATACAAAAAATTGAGAAAGGAAATGGGGAATGTGTCAACAACCCGACCATAGAGCAGACAACAGCCGAAGGCCACCTGAATGGGTCTTCAATGTAGCGAGAATTCCCGCACCCGTAGGTGTCCTTCAGCTGGCCCCTAAAAATATGTATACTAGTACAGTGATAATGGACGTCATACTAAACTCCGAATTATACACAAGAAACTAAAATTAAAACTCATACAAGACTAACAAATGCCAGAGGCTCCTGTCTTGGGACAGGCGCAAAATTGCGGCGGGGTTAAACATGTTTATGAGATTTCAACCCTCCCCCTACACCTCTAGCCAATGTAGAAAAGTAAACGCATAACAATACGCACATTAAAATTCAGTTCAAGAGAAGTCCGAGTCCGATGTCAAAAGATATAACAAAAGAAAATAAATAAAATGACAATAACACATAAATAACAACAGACTACTAGCAGTTAACTGACATGCCAGCTCCAGACCGCATTTAAACTGATTGAAAGATTATGTCTTCAACATATGAATATCAGGCACAATACCTCCCGTTAGGGGTTTAGTATCATACTCTCATAAAATATATGAGAAGAACATAACCCGTGGCATGCCAATAACTGTTTTAAAAAAAATAAATGTGTTTAGTTCAGATGCAAAGACCCTATAAGTGAATCAATATTAAAGCCAAAAAGTGCAATCTTTAATGACCTGACAACAGTATTGTAACTATATCCCTTCTTAATAAGTCTGTTTAAAGGTTTTGTAAGCTTTTGGTTTCCTTCTCTTTTCAAGAGTGAATGCTAAATCAACCCTAGGTTCTATTGTGCTGTTCGTACATCAAAATTAAAATATCTCTTTTCTACAAAGATTTCACTATTCATGCAATTTACAGAAGTCTGTACTTTAAATGCCAGAGTCACTATTGTTGTGTTTACGTAAATAACTAGTTTCATTTCAAGTTTTATTCACAATGACTGATTGTTTACGAGAAATCCAGAAAACGTAGAAGATCCAAGTCCAGTTCCAACTATCTGTCCATTGTAAACATGTCCAACCCTTATCCATACCCGGTCACCAACTTTCAGATCTAGAACAGCCGTTCCCGAATTGGTTTCATAGTCTGCATGGTCTCCAGCGTCTGTGAAAATGTGTCCTTTAACGATCCCATTGACAACTAACTCCGTCTCGATAGCTGTATTGTCTGAGCAGGTGATTGTCCAAGACAAGACATACGTTCCTTGCACGATGCACACAAATTCTCCATCTAGTGAACTATACGCATTACCGTGATTAAGTTCTATGTGGTCAAATACAACCATTTGCTGAGTCGCTAGATGTAAAGTTTGTGTCAACTGGGTATAAAATGCAACATGGTGGGATGCAGATACTGGTGGTTGGTCTGTTATCAGAAGTCTTTTATCTATAAGTAATGAAAACATAAAATGTATGATACATATGCTACCCCGACCTTTAGACGAAATTTACATATATTAATGTATAATTATATATACAGTAGTTCATCAGTACTATACTTCAAGTAGGAAACTTCCATGAAAGTGCGAATACTTAATTACTGATCCACTACAGAATATTTTGCACACAAATCATAGTACTGCATGATAAATGTACAGCACATGTACTTGGCGTATTTAACGATTGAAGATCTAAAAGTTTTGAACTGTCTTGCTATGTCATATTTTCGCTATAGATGTAACGATTTATACCAAATAAGTCGGTCATTGACGTTTTAATTCAGTGTATTCATTTGCATAAATTAAGTACTTAAGTACTATAAATAAACTCATTATAGATACCAGGATTGAAATTTTATATTTGCGTTTGGCTTGCTTTTCGTCTAGAAATAAAAGACTCATCAATGACGCTCGAATCAAAAAATGTCAAAAAGGCCAAATAATTATAATACTATTTAATTCACCTTTATGTTTTTGTCCAGAAAGTTCTCTATCGAATTTGGATTCCAGCTGTCTCATTTTCTCTGTCATTAGTTCCATTTCGGTTTTTTTATAATTTATTTTCGGTAGTCAATACTTGTACTATAGCGCGCAAGGTGTCAACATCATGTTGTAGTGTATGAATACGGTTTTCGTCTTCAGCGTACACCAATGGCATGCAACTAAAGGCCAAAATTGCATACACAAACATCTTTGTCGCTCTAGATTTTACCGTACTTTCTTATCTTATCACTTACCTAAATGAATTCGGTGAAAGTTCAAACGTTCTTTACAATACTATTTCTTGAATTAAAATGTTTTTTTTTTAATTTTCTATGTTTACACATTTATGTGTTATGTTGTTCACCTCAAATCATTACTTTTGTCTAATTGTATTAAAGACCGGAATTCATAAATTCAATTAATAATGAACTTTTAACTTCTTTTGTTTTGAAACTCTATATAGATATAGGAAGATGTGGTGTGAGTGCCAATGAGACAACTCTCTATACAAATAACAATTTAAAAAGTAAACCATTATAGGTTAAAGTACGGCCTTCAACAGCTAGAAGTCTTTGATAGACCCTTTTCGGTTCTGCATGTTGGATTGAAGATGAGCTATTATGATGTTGGTAATATAATGGAATTTTATGCTACTGTCATACAAGTGAGAGGTTTAGCGCTATAAAGCAGGTTCAATCCACCATTTTTTACAATTGAAAGTGCCGTTACACAGTCAGGAATATGATAATTGTTGTCCAATTGTTTGATGTGTTTTGTCATTTGGTTTTGTCATTTGATTACGGACTTTCCGTTTTGAATTTTCATCGGAGTTCAGTATTTTTGTGATTTTTCTTTTCTATGGCTGCTTGAACTTTTTGTAGACGATAATACATCTGTCACTTTACCCAAAATTGATATAAAGTTGGTACTCCTTTGCATGCTTTTACATGATTTTACACTGTAGTTGATTCGATATAATTTTGTACATATACCCTCCCTTCTGAAAGGTTTAGTTGTCCTGGACCATATTGTTTGGATCGCGATGTGACTTTTTTTAGCTCACCTTTCCAAAAGGAAATGTGAGCTTTTGCCATCACTTGGCGTCCGTCGTCGTCCGTCCGTCGTCGTCCGTCCGTCGTCGTCGTCCGTCCGTCGTCGTCGTCGTCCGTCCGTCGTCATCGTCGTCCGTCCGTCGTCATCGTCGTCCGTCCATCGTCGTCGTCGTCCGTCCGTCGTCGTCGTCGTCCGTCGTCATCGTCCGTCCGTCCGTCGTCGTCGTCGTCGTAAACTATTTCAAAGATCTTCTCCTCTGAAACTACTGAACCAATTCAAACCAAACTTCATCTGATTGATTCCTAGGGTATCTAGAATAAAGTTTGTGTTTTAATTCCCATTTCATCAAAAAACATGGCCGCCATGGCTAAAAATAGAACATAGGGGTAAAATGCAGTTTTTAGCTTATAACTCAAAACCCAAAGCATTTAGAGCAATCTGACATGGGTTAAAATTGTTTATCAGGTCAAGATCTATCTGCCCTGACATTTTCAGATGAATCGGACAACCCGTTGTTAGGTTGCTGCCTCTGACTTGGTTATTTTAAGGAAATTTTTCTGTTTTTGGTTATTATCATGAATATTATTATAGATAGAGATAAACTGTAAACAGCAAAAATGTTCAGCAAAGTAAGATTTACAAATAAGTCAACATGACCGAAATGGTCAGTTGACCCCTTTAGGAGTTATGGTCCTTTATAGTCAATTTTTAACCATTTTCCGTAAATCTTAGTTATCTTTTACAAAAATCTTCTCCTTTGAAACTACTGGGCCAAATTTAACCTAACATGGCCAAAATCATTATTAGGGTATCTAGTTTAAAAATTGTGTCCGGTGACTCGGCTAACCAACAAAGATGGCCGCCATGGCTAAAAATAGAACATAGGGGTAAAATGCAGTTTTTAGCTTAAACCTCAAAAACCAAAGCATTTAGAGCAAATCTGACATGGGATAAAATTGTTTATCAGGTCAAGATCTATCTGCCCTGAAATTTTCAGATGAATCAGACAACCCGTTGTTGGGTTGTCGCCCCTGAATTGGTAATTTTAAGGAAATTTTGCTGTTTTTTGGTTATTATCTTGAATATTATTATTGATGTAGATAAACTGTAAACAGCAATAATGTAATGCTTGGGGTATACAATGTTTTGTTTATACTTTCATAAATAAATTATATTATGAACACGAGACAAACGAGACATTTCAGTGTGTCCACTCTTGTTTTTTTTTGCTTTTGAAGAAGATATGACAGAATCGAAGAACCATTTATATAAATTGAAAATCCAAAATAATCATTCATGGAAGATTTAAGCAAAACAATTTAAGGTGAGCGATTCAGGCTCTTGAGAGCCTCTTGTTTAATAACATGGTCGATAATATGATAATACATCACAAGGAAATGATACGGGGTAAACATCAACGAACAACAACACAGTAACACTAGAAAGGAAATGATACGGGATAAACATCAACGAACAACAACACAGTAACACTAGAAAGGAAATGATACGGGGTAAACATCAACGAACAACAACACAGTAACACTAGAAGGGAAATGATACGGGGTAAACATCAACGAACAACAACACAGTAACACTAGAAGGGAAATGATACGGGGTAAACATCAACGAACAACAACACAGTAACACTAGAAAACCATAGAAATACATCTAGAGGTCAACATTGTTTATTGCAATGAATGAGTGTTCATATGATATGTTCATCTTTTCTAATTCGGCAAAGAAGTAGACACTCAACAAAGACATACACAACTGACATAAAAAGTAACAGCAACTGACTTTATAATGTTCGTGACTTGATCACTTGAGACAACCTATCAGACGATAGATTTAATGCGACCAAATGCATAAAAGTTCATTGAATGATGCTCAATACAGTCCGATATGCGGTTTAAATAGAACAAAAGAATTCGACCTCTTGTGTTTAGAAGGTAGAAAAGTGTAATGAACTTTGTATACGGTTGTCAAGATGTCACAAAAGTTACTTTCCGTAAAGTCATTAAAGATATTTGCATTCACGTTGTTTAATTTTCATATTGTACAATTGTTCACAATGCAACTTGCAAACAATCGTTTTTAAAACGACCATAAGTCAAGCTGTTACGTCATTTAGGGGTCTCCTTATAAACTGCTACTTTTTTTTGCTCGACATAGAAAAAATCTGGGAAAAATTACAAAAATTGAGAAATGAATTGCCAATCGTTTAAGACCATTCCCAAAGTGGCACACCTAAATTTGACATTAAGACGCAACTTCAAAGTTGGATGTTATATGACGGGGTTTTGTTAATTAATTTACGCATCGAACACACCCGTCCTATATATGTAACATCACATGACTTTTTAGTGATTAAAACTATTTTTTTTTTAAATAATATTTGCATGTTTGACATGTTTTTTCCTTAAACAATTACAATTACACCGACAGTCATAATTTCTGTATTATTTCAAAATTTTTTGTTACACATTTTGTTACACCTTAGTTATACAGTAACCCGGATTGGTGGACCATTTTGGGGGTAGCATAGATTTATATCGTTGTATTCCTTTTGTTTGTGTTAACCAATTGTTGTTCGGAATTATTTTTTATACATCATTTATTGATCTTGCAATTACTTGTAATTTAGTTTGGGTCTTATTTCTGGAGGGTCATATTTTGGCTATGTTTGTGTTCGATCAAACAGTATAATAAGTCGGTAGTTGCCCGCGAATGGATTTTTTTTTTTAATTTCTTGTGACTCTGACTGAGCTTAGGAGGGCTCGCTTCAGTGATTCCATATGTTTAATCAAACAAATTTTTCCGACTAAAGCTCCAACCCCCCCCCCCCCCCCCCGGCTGGAATCCGCCTATACTCTTGTAAACTTTGTTCTTATACATACTTACCTCCATGCTATTGTCTCAAGTCTTCAGTCTCTGCACCATACACTTACAATCCACCAAGCCGTTGCTAAGACGGTGCTTAAAGAGCAGGGGCTTAGGTTAAATTTGTACTTACTAGACAGTCTTTGATAATCTGTTACAGTTTTGTACAAGAGTTAGTCCTTTGTTTTTTTAATAATAAGACGGAACTATTATGATGTTATGGAAAATATCGAGTTTGCTTGATATTGACAAATCAAAAACTCAAGTCACATGGTAATGGTTGGGATGCTTAAACCTTTGACATATTCTGAATGTTGACAAATGAATATACTAAAGACCTTTTTGGGTGTTAGCATTTACGGTTAAATAGCATATTTTATGTAGAATGTACATGCAACCTGTTTCATTTAAAAAAAAAAACGATGATTCTAAAAAATCACGAAAATTAAGCATATGCTCTTTTAACTGTTCTTGAACAGGGCTCCAATTTAAAAAAAAAAGAGTTCAGATGATCAAGTTCTTTAAAGAAGGAGAAAGGGAAACAAATGGCACTGCTATATCATCTCAGAAATTATATAAATTATAACCATCAGTATTACAAGGCTATGAAGGATGCATTCACATCTTTTCTGTTATGGATACATTTGACAAATGCTGTATATAAAAAAAGAAGTTCCTTTTGTGGCATAACTTTATTCATATAGATTATTTCTCCAACATATCTTTATATATTGCTTTCTTTAGTTCAAATTGGAATCTCAGATAAGCATCTGGTACCCTCTCCTCTCAGTTCCTTGGCTCTGGTCGACATGTGTACTTCAGAATAATTCCTGACTGTTAGATGTATAGCAGAACTTTCACATATAACTTCTTGATAAAACTGCTGTCTTTCTCCCTTTTCGACACTGCAAACAAAAAATCGAACAGGCAGTTAAAGAGGGGGTTACAACCACATGTTCCCCGTACAAACGGATCGGAACTAAGAGCTCTTTCCCGGATCTGGCACTGGATTTATACATCAGATGCGTCACAAAATATAAACATGTTATTAAATATACTAGAATATGAATCGAAAATGTTGAATTATCATTTTTGTCTACGAAACCACAAGATCCTACTTAATTGGCCATGTTTTCAAATCATATCAAATGTTTTCATTGGTCTTCACTTGTTAGTAAAATGTACTGAATTTATTGTTCGCTAAATTATCAATGTTAGGTTATTACATATTCTTCAGAGCTGTATCTTGAACTAATGAATTGAAAAAGAGGGGATGGGTATACGTACTAAACATTTGTCTGTATTTTCAACATATCTAACAAACATGTGAGAAAAAATAGTTTTAGAATACGAAATATCGCTCTCATTCTGTAAACAGATATTGTAGGATTGTTAAGGTATTTTGGTGTTTTTAAAAGACCCCCCCCTTTTTTTTAATATACACCACAAAAAAACATTTAGTTAGGATAAAGAACTAATAAACGATAGTCCAATAATGCAAGGCTTCAGAGTTTCATATCATTTACATGCAACATGTTTATCGGATTTTTTTTAACTACCAATGTTGAACCGTTGAACCGTTGAACATTGAAAGTAAACAAAAATTCGATAAAAAATGTTGAATGTAAATGATATGAACCTCCGGTCTTATATTAAAGGACAATATATAAGACCTCTGAGGTTCATGTCATTTACATTCAACGGTTTTATCGGATTTTTTTTTTTAATTTTTACTATGAACCGTTCAATAACAATAGTAAAAAAAATCCGATATAAAAACGTTGAATATTAGTAATATGAACCTCCGAAGTCTTATATAATAGCCCTACGGCAAATAGAATAATTGAAATTCAGTTAATTGAGTGTGAGAGGCTATTTTAATCCACTTTATGAGTGTGTATTATATAATGTTACAATGTAACAAACCTATCAAACACACCGTGAAAAATAACATTATCTCCCCTGTAAATGCTTAACAACACGACACAAAAAACTGCTACTTTTTTTTGCTCTATATCACATAATTATGAAAACACATTACATAGATAGGGAATACTGTGCTTGTGTACACGTTTGAATGTGTAGGTGGCACACTCAGAACGATCGTCTCTAGATTTTTTTTTTGAAATTCGTCCCGGCCTTTCCGGGTTCACGTAGCAACACGTTTCTTTCCTTCCCAGCTATGCCTGATTATGAATTAATCCAAAACATGCATTTATCCCAATGCAACAACTATTAAACAACTCACCTATACCAACGGTGATCGTCTAATTCCTAGCTGATTCCTCTAATCGTACCTTTCTTGACGACACCCATCGTTGTAGCGTCTACCATTGGAGGTAGCGAAATTACATGAATTGACAGGAGAGCGAAATAAACAAGGGGAGCAATTTTATCGAACCGCATTCCGGACTGAATAGCTAGTAGCTGTATACATGTGTATTCTAAAATACAACTGCCATATCGGGTTCGTAATGATGCTATAAATGTGGATAAATTGGTCGGGTTTTTTTTAAAGCTAAAATTAAATTTACAGCGCGTCACCACTACCAAAGTTTCAATTTTAAGGATTATAAAAATTAGATGGCGTAATGGTTTTGGAGGAATTTTGAACATAGAGCAATTGTATATATGATATGTATGTACCTGTAGCATTATTAATCACCTGGAAAAGGTTCATGGGACCGTAGGGGCGAGCTTTATTACAACGAGATCACTAGAATTAGGGTCGTGTCAGTCACAAAAATTCTACTTACATTAACATAACATGCAGTTCAAAAGACAAAAAAATAGCAACTTGTATTCCTGTACAATTTGGTTGATGATTTGGAATCATCATACACTCAGCAAGTTAATCATGAGGAATTTCTAATAAAAGCAAAACTAAACGATTTAAAAGCCTAAACCGTCGTTATGAAAACCGTTTTAAAGTGTCAATATAGTGAATTATTCAGTAAACTGAAGAATAACTGAAATGCACTTGACACCCAGCCAATATCAAAAGATGGACCATATATATATATGTCTCTGATATTAATCACTATTTTGTGCCACATAAAACATGACATACAACATAAAAGGTATGTTTGACACATTCTCAATTTTGAAATAAGACCTCATTCTTATAATAATAATAATAATAATAATAATAATAATAAATTCTTTATTTAAAGAGGGTAACTCAATTAGAAAAATTCTAATTTTCAATGACAATATTTGATATAGTTTTGTTAGAGAAAAACAAATTATTTGACTTGCATATAATTTTCAAGAAAATGATTATAACTATGTTTCTTGAATAATTCCACATTAGGACATTTTTTTATTTCGAGTGGTAAATTATTCCATACTTTGGTTGCAGAGTAATGAAAAGATTTTTTATAAAAATTTGTATTTGGCCTTGGAACAAAAAGATCATTATTAGAGACAGATCGTAGGTTGTGGCGTTGCACATCATCAATATTTAGAATTGCTAAGTAATCAGGTGTTAGCCCATTTACAATTTTATACATTAAAATTGATTGTTGGTATTTTATTCTTTTGGTAAAAGATAGCCATTTTAAAGAAGAAAACATGAAATTAGATGGAATAGAAATATCGCATTCCAGTATAATTCTTGCTACTCTTTTTTGAAGTTTTATGATTCTATCTGAATCTTTTTGTAATAAATTTCCCCAAACTGAACTACAATAGTCTATATATGGTAGAATATATGCATTATAAAATAGTTGCCTTGTGTGTATTGGCAAATATACTTTAATTTTATATAAAAGTGATACTTTAGAAGAGATTATTTTACATACACGATCAACATGATCTTCCCAGCTTAAATTTTCATCAATGTCAATTCCAAGTAATTTGAAAGAATGGACATTCTCAATACATGTTTCGTTGACGGTAATGCATAATTCTGATAGTTGTTTAAGTTTTGGTTTTGAACCCAATTTCATACACTTAGTTTTTTGTGCATTGATTTTCATACTGTTATTGTTACACCAAGATTGTATAGCATTTAAATCATTTTGCAATATGCTGTTTATTTTTTCAATGTTTTTATCATGAAAATGCAATGTTGAATCATCAGCATATAAATCCATATTGGATTGTTTAACATGAAGTGGTAAATCATTTATATATATTAAAAATAACAGCGGACCTAAAATAGAACCTTGAGGCACTCCATACTTTACAAACGATTTATCAGATTTAATGTTAGCGTATTGGACTTCTTGTTGTCTGTCAGACAAATATGATTTTATCCAATCTATTATATGTTTTCCGATACGATAAAATTTTAACTTTTCTAAAAGTATGGCATGGTTAATAAGGTCAAAAGCCTTACTGAAATCTAAAAACACTGTACCAACTATTTCTCCATTATCTAAATATTTTAACCATTCGTCAATTAGTTTAGTTAGCGCTGTTTGGCAGGAATGACCTTGTCTGAAACCTGACTGGGCTGATTCTTCGTGAGACTGTCAAGCACACGACATGAAGAAGATGTGCCCCAAATCAGTGGAGACATCTAGAACGACTGAGATAACGGTTGTAAATTATGTAAAATTCTCACAAAAGTATGATTTGAGGGAACAACCATTTTTAACTCCAACTTGAAAGGGGGGTATGCTTTTTTTTCCCTAAAAAAGATATTCTGTTTCCCGATTTGACGACAAAAATATTTTGATTGTTTTTCTGTAGATAAATGACTTTTGTTTATTTCTATAATCAATATTGTATTACCTAGTTCTGTTTTTTCTATTGTTATATTTTTTTTTTGTATACTTTTGCACCTTTGCTCTCTATTTTTGCTTATTTTTATCATTTTTGATTATATTTTTTTTTATAGTTTTTTTGGATTTGCTTATATTTTTTCATGTGAAGATGTACCAAGAAAATAAATTTGACTGTAAATTGCCTGATATTATGTAAAAGTATAACTTAAATTTCCCGCATAAATAACTTTTTCAACTATATACCCTTTGGAAACCTCTTTGTTTACAGGAAGTTAAGATCATTTCCGTCTTTACATGCGCAGTGAATTGTAAATTGTCAATAAACCGCTAGCAGGTAAAAATTACATCTGTAATGTTTCTTCTTCTTTCAGTTACTTTGTGCATGAAAGGCATGACACATCAAATTTCTGAAGCCCTTTTGAAATGTCTGGTACAAGAAAATTAAACAATATTTGCATTTATAACGTTAAAAATAAATTTTATGCAAAAATCTCCCATAATATTCCCATAATATTTTTATTGACTATTGTTTCCTGGGCTTTTGCAAAAGGCTAGGTAATTTCTGAAAGGGTATTAGTAATTACAATTGGCTTAACTCTATGGGCCTTTTTTGTGCAGAGGCCACACTTTAAGTGCACCATTTACATACACATGTAAAGTCTTAGGGCACTGCTTAGGGTCCCTGCTTAGTGCTATGGATATGGTTACCTATGGATATGGATTTAATCAAATTGTAACTGTACCTTTGGCTATTTCTTTAATCATGTCTTTCACTGGAAAAGATTGCCAATAATGAATTATGCACACCCTTATGACTTAATTTACCAGATAGAAAATGCACATGACGATGATGTATCCTAGCACTATTTTCCAAAAAAATAATATGAGGCAGGCATTACGTGTAAATGGGGACGAAGTCTGTATGAATTTTTTTTTTTTTGTAACTTAAATATTTGTTAAAAAAAAGAAACGACAATACCGTAACGTTTCCGATTTTGGTTCTGTTGTTAGGGATTTTAGTTGTGACGTTATTTAAGTTATGATGTCATATGCAATGTAAACAAAGAAACGCTATCATCAGGTAACGTTTTTTCATATCAAGGAATTATTAAAAATGAAATTGGTATTGCGTTCCTTCCTATTTTATACTAGACTGATAAATATATATTTTACTCAAAGTTTCATACAAACGAGACCGGAAAAAGGAAGTACATTGTAGATTTCTGTGCAGATGCGGGAATTCAAAACATGACATAAAAAAAAATTGAATGATTTTGAGTTTATTAGTACAATGAAAATTTCGGGAAAATTTTCCTGATTATTTTTTTTTTATTGATTTTTCTACTGTTAATGGGGACTTTGTCCCCTTATGATGTCTTGAAACAGAAAGGCTATAAATTACTATTATAATGATTATATATTGTCCCCTGAGACTGAGTATTTACAAGTTGGGCCGGGCACATGGAAATACAGGGTGTACATCTGGTCATGTTTAAAGCGCTATCACAGGTGAAATTCTTGCAAGATTTTTTATGAAACTTTTACTATAGCACTCACTGCAGTATACATTGTAGGTTAGGGACGACATAAAAAAATCAATGTAGAATAAAAAACTTAAATCAAATAGTTTGGGGTGGGGGTAAAAAATGCTGCAAGTTTTACAAAATGTAAGAGGGGGTGGGGGGTCAGTGAAAAAACTATGTGAATTAAGTTTTTTTTTTATCCTACATTGAACTTTTGATGTTGTACCGTAATAACAGCAATATCTCATACAAGTTTAACATTGACATTATTGGTGGAAGATGAATAGTTATGTGCCTTGGAAATGTTTTATTAAGTGGAAAAATGGCCTCTTTAGGGCTTTAAAGGGTACATTCTTGCCAGATTTTTTTTTTATAAAACTTGTACTATACATGTCAGTTTATATCAGCAATATCTCTGAAAAGTTTTATAATGGTGGATGATCAACTTTTTACAAACATGACAAAACAGAGTATTAAAATTGAATTATGAAAATTGGCCATGGAATTGCTATAGTGCTCTCATGGATCATGTGGATACAATTCTTGCCAGATTTTTATAAAACTGAAAATGTAAAAATGTAGGATCATTGACTTTTTTTGAAATGAGTAAAGCTCCTTGTAAATATAAAATATGTGCAACAAGGGGGACATTGGAACTCTGATAACTTTGTTGTAATTAAATTATCAAATTGTTAAAGAAATTATAAATAATTTTCCCAAAGGAATCTGATTATTGTCTTTCTTATATGGTCAATATTAAATACACATAACGTATTAATGGAAAAAGACAAGTGGCCACAGACCACAATTAATTCCTCTATCAGTTCTTTATAACGTTTTGTATCATTTAAAAAATTGCACCATGCACTTTTGTCAAATTTTTTGTGTGTGTAATGTATAGTCCTAGTCCAAATATATATATATCCAAAATTAAGAAAGATTGAACCAATCACTTTTACAAATTTAGCCAATACACATCCATACCCCTGAAAAGTCAAGAGATGTTCCGAAAACTGTAAATATGACCTTTTTGCACTTGGCCTAATCACTCATTCCATATCAAAATCAGTTTAAATACAACATCCAAAATTTTATTTCACCTCTCTTCTTTCATTTCCACCCTAAAAAATCTAAGAAATGAGTGAGGAAGGGAAAGACAAAAATTAAGAAAAAATACACTCTAATTAAAAGGAACTACATGTATATTAGTGGACAATGAAAAGCAACGAAAAGCAGGGTCATTAATTGTGGTCTTTGGCCAAGTCAGTTATTTGTACACAAAAAAGTCTACTCTAGAAGTACAATGTGTAATCAGTACAAGCGTGATGTAAATTAAAAGATAAAGACTTACAATATTAATGTACTACAACAAAATGTACATTTAGCCAATCAGCAGTCCATCATAAAAAAAGCAATAATGTCTGACTACTTTTAGAGTAAAAAATGCTGCTAAAATAGTCTGGTTGGGCACTTTAACCTCCATTTTCAAAAGTGCCATGTCGTGAACATGCTAAATTGTGTACGCTTTAAGCAACATTGTACAAATTTACATAAAAATCAGCCAAATTCAAAGACTTTATATTAAAAAAAACTTGTTTTCTGAAAATTTTGATTTTCATTTCATTTCTAAACTAGTCATGGGTTTATCAAGCATTCCATAGGATCCGGTTTTCAGATCCTCGACCAAATGTTATGAAACTTGTACACAATGCTTATTACCACAAAACACCTATCAAGTTTGAATTTTGGTGGGGTCACTTTTACAGTTCTAATTATATATAAGGTTGTGCGGCTTGTGCCCCTTTACAAATTGGGAAAATTCCTGGAATATTTGTTCTTGACTTATATCCCTGTATAACGTTACATGCAAACAGGGCATCATTTGTGGTCAGTGGTCACATTCCCCATTTGTTTAGTATGAGACATCGACCACCTACATGTACGCATTATTGTTGGAATTATTGGCATGGAGCCATGGATATACATATGTACATGTGTAAAGTAGGTGCATTGTCTTTTAAATTTGTAATAGCCTAGAGAGTTGTCAAACGTTGGAGGAAATAAATACACTGTAGCCGAGAAAGTGAAGAAAAATTGCCATTGGCTTAAATCAATAATCCTACATGTATAAGTAATTTATACAATTTGAATCTAAAACATTTGAAAACACTAAAAAAATAGATAAAGATCATTGAAGATTAATAAACTTTCACATGCACAAAAATTGCACATTAATGTATCTTAGTATTTAAACATATGCATGTCTTTATTTTGAAATCCACAAAACTTATATTTTTAGCAGAAAGACAAATCAATGTACATGTACATGTATCTCTATTTTTACTCCTGTACTAAAATGTATGTGTCTCCCTTTTAGGAGCAAATGGAAAAAATCTATTTAAAAGTACAAAAGTAAATGTAATATGGAGAGAAGCAGCTATAAGCACTTTAAATTAGATACCCCAACTGTATCTGAAATACAGTTAACTCTCGTTGTCTCGAACTCGGTTGACTCGAAATTTCGGATGAGTCGAGGTTTTCACGAGGTCCCGAACTTTATTCCATACAAAAGTATGTAATTCGACTCCTGATGAGTCGAAATTGGATGAGTCCAAATTTCGGTTGAGTCGAACTAAATTTACGGTCCCAAGGTTAACAAAAGCATTCAAAATTCATTTTTTATCTCGAACTAATACACATATGTCAAAACATGACCTCCGGGATTTTTAAAAATGGATTGAAGAGTTAATCTGACAATACACGTGTAATTAAATTTCCGGTCACTGAACACTGTATTGATTTATGACATGCTATTTCCATGAGTGTTTACCTAAGATTATCTTTTATAGAATTTTTATAAATAATTAGGGATACATTGTTAATGTTCATGTAAAAGTATTTAAAATGTTTACAAAACAATTAATTTGTGATTTACACTAATGAGCTTGGGTGTGTATAAAGTGAGGATTAGCTCTTCCGTTGATGATCACCTAAAAACTACTCAAACGGCGTCTTTAATCTTGTTATATTTTCTTTTGAAAAGAAAGAGTGAGATAAAACAAAATGAATAGAATCAAAATTTCCTTAAATCTCTTGTATCCGAGAATAAACTATTTTGTCAGCTATAACCGATCTGAATAACGAAACTATCGATTGGAAATTACTCTCTTGGAAAAGCCATAGGATTTTTTTTAATTGAATAAGTAAAAAAATGTCATTATAATAATAAAAGACTGTGACATACAAATACATCGATCTGATACTAGAATATCGATCCCCTTGCCATATTCACCCGGATTTATTTAGCTTTACCAAGCTAAGCAAGAGTTGTGTCCCTTAGATTGTCGAACTTCCGGTGTTCGTTTGAGTCGAACTACGTGTATCTCGAAATATTTCTCTGGTCCGGCTGACTTCATCATAACGAGAGTCGACTGTATATACATTACAATCTGTGTCTGACACATAAATACAAAATACTCTCCTTTTATTTTGCTTGGGTTGCTGTCACTCTGCTATAAATGTATATACATGTACCCCACATCTCCTTTAATATAATGATAATAAAACAACAAGCATAGATACATGTACATAAACTTGAACAGAAATTAATTTTTATGACCTATTTTAGACTTGAATCTTAAATCTTTTGATGTTGAATGATAGCCTTAATTAAGAACCAGAAAGAACTGATTTACTGTTATATGTTAAAACTTGATTACAGCTCAACTTCTGACTAATAATTTCAGGTGGTAATTATAAGAATTTGATATTACAGGAAATTCTAATGAAATCTGAAGATTTGATATATTTAATGAGTGAAACATAAGTATCTATATATATATTTGTGGATGATGTATTGATTTTTGTGTGTACAGGCCAGGTCAGATGTAAATCTTAGAAGATGTGATCAAGTGGTAGAATGACACGGTTATATTCCACGATTGGTGACAAGTATTTATTGGAATCCAGATTACGGAGCAGGATAGGCAGGGACTATATTGTGTATTATTCTTGTTGAAGACAGTGGATACATCAAACTGTAAGATTTACTTAGATATTTTGTCTTCTGCATGTGACAGTTTATCAGTTATATACATGTCTGTAATTGAGTTTTAACAGGTTTTCCAGGAAATTGAAATTATTGCACATGTTGTAAAGGGGGGTCACTATGGGGTTGAAATGACACACAGGAGAGAAACTGTATTTTTGTGTAATTTCTGTTTTTTTTTTATGGACAACAGCTAGATTTCATGATTTCTTTTTAAAAGTCCTACATTTGTCCATTATGTATGAACAGTTTAAAATATTAATGGTTTGAATTTGTTGGCAGTGATTGACAATCTCATAGGTTTTCATGGAAAAGTGGTATTTAATTTGGTATTTATCTTACTTTTTGGCTTTTGCTGTTGTGATAGGTCATCAAGGAATCTATTTACATTGACTGAGGAATATATTTCTACTAGATTAGAGGAGGGTAGAATTTTGTTTTGTTAATTTTATTTGTAGATACTCAGTATGAGATAAACAGGATCCATTAGATGTTTTGTTTTTCTAATACATTTGTTCTCAATAACAAACATTGTTTGCTGCCTGTGTTATTATATTTGTCCGATCTTTAAAGAGTGGTGGATTGATACTGTAGATATAAGCTAGTCATGCTAGTTGGCAAATCCATTAGCCTGTCTCATCCTACATTTACATTCTTTGGACAATTGACTGCACATCCTCAGTTACTGGACATTAAATACTGTCTATACAATACATTCACTGTTGGAGTATCTATAATAAATAACTGTTTTATACCATTATTTTCACTTCATTAAGAAAACAAGGTAGGATATAAACTTTCATTATCACATTATTAAATATAATTTTGTTTAATCATTGAATTGATGATGTGTTTATGTAAATAAACTGAGTGTAAATCATGATAATTATTGGCATATTAGATGATTAATGGAAAACAATAAGTCATATGCTTCATAAGTGCATGCTATTGATGTTTTGAATGGGAAAATATTTTAATATCAGAGCCACTTTTCTAGAGTAAACCTTATAATAGATATATAGAGAATTACCCTTAATAGTTTTAAAGAGCCTGCATTTGCAATATATAATCGACAGTATAATTTGGATTTCGTAATGAAAAGTATGAATTTTACGTGATTCATACATTAAAGCATACATTTTGTACTAATAAATCATAATGGCATAATCATGTGTTATAAGCTTAGTCTATTTTGTTCTAAATATTGTCAAAAAAATCCATTAACTTTGCTGATCATTATTGTTTGACCTCATTTATATCCATCTGCATGTGACCTATATTTTTTTTTTATACATGTACATGTTATGTATACTTTGACCTAGAGGGAGCATTTGCTTAACATGAAAATAATGTCAAATATAAAAGGAAAACTGGTAAAGCAAAGACAAAGACTGATTTGGTCCAACAATATAATGATTCTTATACAGGTTACAGGTCTGTTAATTCAGAGATGATGTACATCACATTTGTTTAAAGATCTAGGATGTCTTCATTTCTTTTGTAAACATGATGAAATGCAATGGTAAAATCCTCATTATACTATTGCACATACTATTTATATATCTGTCTTTAATTATTTGGACCACATGCCCATCTACAGTCTTCCAAGGTCATGTCAGTGGTTAATTAAATGGCACCAATTGCAGCAATGTTTATTTTTTTTACAATTCCATGAATTGTGTAGATTGTCCATCTTGACTTTTGATTTTCTTATATACTGGGGATTCATTTATTTTCGTGGGTACCAATTTTCGTGGATTGATGAAAACTTGTATTTTCATGGACATTTGATTTCGTGGTTTTGCCAAAGTCTGCACATTACATATATATACCTAATAGAAAATTTGTAATTTGTAATTCGTTTATCATTTAGATTCATGGTTCACCTGTACCAACGAAATCCATGAAAATTGGTATCCAACAAATAATAATGAATCCACAGTACACATATGATGATATTTTGTTGTTAAGCATGTATGCTTGAATTGAATAAGATATTAAGTAAGATGATAAGATTTATGGATCAAATTTGAGATAATGCAATTAATATGAAATATATATATTATTTGTATTTATCCCGGAGAATAACAACTTACACTATTGATTTTAACCATTGGCCTGGGTTGCTGTCGATTTGATTTATATGCCTCACATCTTTTTATTCATTTGAAACTTTATATACAATGAGCAGATTTGGTATGACTGCCATTGAGACAACTATCCAAATCAAGGGCTTCAGAAAATTTTTATTGTTCAACTTACAATGTATGGCCTTCATCAAAAAGAAAAACCCAATACTGTATAGCTCATAATAGGCAGACATGACAAAATGGGAACAATTCCATACAAGAAAAGAATGTAAAAAATCAGTTGAAACTGACTTGAATCGTCATAATTTTGCACATTTATTTGTGCAGAGAAAAAAAACAACATACTGATAAAGATGATAAAACAAAGGGTACCAATTTTTTCCAGTATGTTTATTGTAATACATGTAATATATATGAGCCTATGAAGAATTTCAAATATCAAAATAATTATTATTTGATGGAAAGATGAATTTTTGGTCTAGACAGGTTTATGGTTAGATAATTTCAATAAGATGACTCTTAATTATATAACTATCAAATTGGAAAATAAGTGGATTATATAGATGAATATAAAAATAAGGAAATATAGTATGTTTTCAAAGAGACAACTTTCCACCAGAGTATGGATGCATGTACATGTAACTGCAGGGCCAGTTCTGGCCTTATAAAATATATAAGAAGATCTGGTATGAGTACCAATGAGACAACTCTCCATCCAAGTCAGAATTTGTAAAAGAAAAACCATATAGGTCAAGGTAAGGCCTTCAAAATTGAGCCTTAGGGCTCACACCAAACAGTTAGCTATATTATTAGGGCCTCATAAATGAAACAAGTGAAAAAATACAAAATCTTTATAACATATATGCATGAAAATAAATTTTGTCTTCACTGAAGTTAAAAAAATCAAAATGAACTTCAATACAAGGATTATTTACATAAACTCAATAGGATAAAGTTTTAATGAATATGATTAATAAATGACACTCGTGCAAATATTGATATTCTTTTAAACTTTTATCAATAACTTTTTTTATTTGCAGTGTGCATATATTTGTTGCATGGAGAATTTTAAAGTTTACTTTGAGAAAGATATGTATTATCCAATTGATATGTATAAACAAAGTCCAAATTTATAGCTACATTTATATGTGGGCTTTTACTCAGTTAAAGACTGTACAAATAATCTGAAAAATATATCTAGATCTTTTCAATTTCATTTAAAACTTTAATTATTTATATTCAGGAAATATCATCTTGGTAATTCTAGAATCTGAATTGAGGTCTGACTAGAATAACATACAAATCCTTTTAAAATTCAACCTTGTAATTGCAAGTAATACAATCAAAACATGTTTTAGTTGATTATATTGATTTTGTGAAAGTAGCAGAAATATTTTTATTTAAACAATGTGTGATTTATTTCTGTTTATGTCAGACCATAGGATTGTTTTATTTTAAATGGATATTGGAATCTAATTGTATGAATATTGTAAACATGTTTATTGTTTAAATTTTTTATCCAAAAGTCTTTATAGTTATTGAATCTTGTTTTTCTCCTTAGTTAACTGTTAAGTCTTATTGAACATTAATTCTAATGTTAATATTATGAAGGTTGCTTTATTTCAGATTTAAATAAACAACACCTTTTGCCATAACATATATATATAAATGTGCTAAATCCCTTCTGTTTAGCCTTTTATAAGAGTCCCTGTAGAGCTAACATCAATCAATCAATCAGATTTATTTGAACCCTGATTGTATCTGTGTGAAGCAGTGTAACTAGATATATGTGATTTGAGTGGTTTTTCATATGTATCACTGGGAACCCAAACAATAATTTGAACTGATACATTTTGTATTTCAATATTGTATTGTTTATTTTTGTATATATGTTATGTTTGTCACAGATCATGTTTTTGATTTATATGGCAATAAAATTATTTGATTTTGATTTTGATTTAACTAATATTAAGTTGTATTGATTTAAGAGCTGTTCTGACTACTCTTTGTAACCTTATAATAATAGTCTTTTGTATATCTCTTGGGTTATTTTGATTGAAATTATGTAAAACATTGTATCTGCCGAAACATTTTTTATTATCTATCCTTTCAAACTTTCTAATAGAAGGAAACTTTTGATAAATTGCCTAGATGTGTATTAACTAATACTAATTTGAGTTTTGAAATAACTTAAAAAAATCTGTTTGTTATATAACGAACAATATGGCTTAATGTTATTGGTCATCATTGACTTAAATAAAAGTAATAGGGAATCTAGTACATGTACCAGAAATGACAAAAGTTACCTTTCCTGTAAAACCAGCAGTTTTAAACATTTGGAGAGAAGAAAAAAGACCTTTATGTGTATAATAAGTGTTAAAAACGATACCTTTATATACACATCAATACCTTGCTATATAACGGTTAGTCTTTCATACAAAAATAATGTGATAAAATGCCACAACTAGCCACCACACACCAATTTAGTGGATGCAAGTTATGTCATCCATCCACCTTTAACAATGAGAAACCTCCATTATGTATAGTTAGCTATCAAAGGTTGTGACAGTTCATATGAGAAAATTTAATGGCCTGAATAGTAGAGGATAGAATGGATTTCAAAGATCCTGCCAGGCATTATGATTATGATAAGTATTGAAATTATACCTATAGCTAACTCTTGTGCTCTTACTGAGTTGTCAACTTAATATTGACGCATGTGTCAAACCATTCTATAATTTATCTAAAAGTACTGAAATTATAAAGTATACCATGAGCAAACTCTTGTGCTCATACTGTGCTGTCAACTTAATATTTAACAAGACACATATGTCACACCATTGTGGAATTTATTTTTATCTCAACACTATAATACTGGCTAAGTACAAAACCAATAGGGCATTATAGAAAGTACAATGATTTACAGCTGTATTTATCAAAAACAGTTGAATTTTCAATTGATTTGTTTTATTGATAGATAGGAAGGTTTATATAAATAAATCTTTTTACAAGTCTCTAAGTGCAATATATTTTGTCTGAGAAGATTTACGTTGACTACAAGGAAATTTAACAACATGTAAGCATGGTAAGTAATAATAATCTTCAGATCAATTTTACATTTTTACAGTTAAGAAAATAAATTTCTAAGTAATTTTACTCTTTGAACTGTTTTTGAAATATGTTTTTCTTGTGGGAGAAGACAGTTTTATAATTTATGGTTAGATATATAGGCCAAAGAAATATATTTTCTAGATTTTGAATAAAAGAAGTGTTGTTGAGTTGGTCGTTTTGTTGTTTTTAATTTTTCTCATTTTACCAAATGAATTATTTCAAGTTTTGAAAATGATTGGTTGATTGTTGTTATTGTGGAATGTCCTTTGTGCAAATGGCTTAATATTTCAATATTTTCTTTTAAATGAAAAACGAAAAACATGTTTTGGTTTTATCATTTAATATCATACTTTTTTCCATTACTCATAGTAAATAAAAGTACTCCTCTGTTTCATGAAAAACACATCAGAAAGTTTATAAGGTAGTAATTAGAATAAGTTAATCTCTGGATAAAAAAGGGAGATAACACATATACAAATGTAGCCATTACTCTTGTCAGAACTAAAGGGAGATAACACATATAGCCATTACTCTTGTCAGAACTAAAAAGCATCAGGTCACACAAGAAACAAAATGTGATTTATGTTATTCATAATCATTTGCTTTCCAAAAGGAACTTGCTGACTATGCGGTATGGGCTTTGCTCATTGTTGAAAGCCATATGCTGACCTATAATTGCTAATTTCTGTGTCGTTGGTCTCTCGTGGAAAGTTGTCTCATTGGCAATCATACCACATCTTTTTTTTTTTATATTGTAGTACTGAAATAATAGTACTACCAAAACACAGTATTTATTTTACATATAAGTGAATGTGTGGTAAATGAATGCATGTTCCATTATTATATATAAATATTGATTTGTTAATGACTGTAACACATGTGTCTGTAGTATTGTCATTATTAGTTTTGTTGATTTTATATCCAGTAATTAGACTATTTAATTCTTAACAAGTTCATATGTCTTCGATCCATGTGTGAACGTCAAGTGCATCAACTGCACAAGACACTAATGCACTGTACTGGTATGTGTGGGAAATTGAAAAATAGGGAAAATTTTTAACCTTACTAGTTAAAAGATAAGAAAACCTGTTTCTTTACATTAAAACAATTATGTTTTAAAGAAGTGAAATCAATAGTGAATGAAAACTCCATGTCACTTGTATGTGGTGTAGAATATACAGGCTTCATATATAAATAAGGCCGTTAGTTTTCTTGTTTGAATTGTTTTACAATTTTCAAATCAGGGCCTTTTATAGCTGACTATGCGGTATGGACTTTGCTCATTGTTGAAGGCTGTACAGTGACCTATAGTTGTTAATCTCAGTGTCTATTATGGATAGTTGTCTCATTCATGTCATTGGCAATCATACCACATCTTCTTTTTTATATTCAGCAGAATCTTGCAACTCAATGAGGTTTGATAGAAAAGTGGGGTTTGGTCTTTAATAGCAGTGGGTAATTTTTTGTAATATGAAGCCATGGTTCTCACTAAGGCTTTTTGAAGACAAGTCCAGAGACTCATCATTTTTTGTAATGGATAGTCCAACATAAAGAAGAAGGTATTTTATTGCAATATGAATTATTATTACTCCTTGACTTAATTAATTGAGCAATGAGCCAATGAAATGACATTAAATTCAGACTACTTTTAAACTTTTGCTATAAAATGATGATATGTGTGTACAGTTCATACAAAATTTTACAATCTTGATGCATCTGTGGACTCACCAGTTTTGAAAATGGTCAGTCCAGACAGATTTTCATGTGTCCAGGACTCTTGTACTTCACTTCAGTTTGGGAAAACCCTGACATGCATGACTAGTCTTTCACAGCTTTCTGGTGTCATACTTGAAGAAGGCAGAGTTTTAAATTGAAACAGAAATATATCATGTATATGTTTTTCTAAATCATGACTGCATGCAAACTCCATGACTCCCTGAAGTTACATGTGCCTGGAAACCTTCAATCGTAGAAATTATAAGCAGATAGGACAGAAATCTTTACTTTGTGACACTAATTAAACTAATTATCATCTGTTAAGCAGGAAATATGATTAAGTCATGCACAGCCAGTCATTAACCCAAAATAAATACCATTGTATATTGTTAGACATGCATAAATATTATTTCATCATAGAAACTGACATAATTACACCGATGTAACTCTCAGATTCTTTAGATTTTCTGTCAGAGTTTTTGGATGGGTTACTAGTTGTCCATTTCGGCGTTTTGCATTTGCGCCGATCTGCATTTCATTTGCGCCGATTTTTTCTTTCATTTGCGCCGATTTTTTTTTTCATTTGCGCCGATTTTTTTACAGGTAAATAACAGGTAAATTACAGGTGAAATGATATAAGAAGATGTGGTATGAGTGCCAATGAGACAACTCTCCATCCAAGTAATGTTATTTTCATTTATCATTAAAGAACTCTTCCGTTAGCCAGTTGTGCATATGTTATGAATTGTCAATCATAACATGTATATAACTTGTCTGCTTAAAATCAAGAAATAAAAACCTAAGATAAAAGAACTTTGTTTATACTAAAATGACGAATTAAAATATATGTACCGCATTCAAATCCATAAAAACGGAATACATTCAAATCATAAATCTGTTCTTGCCGAGTATGTATAGGCAACACATCTAATAAATTCCTTTCTTATGATTTCGTCTCTTCTATATTTGGCGTAATTATCGATAACGAAGGACATCTTTTCTTTGTCTGGCATACGTACTGGTGGGGCATTTCTAGAGTTCGCATTTTCTCGCAAGGAAGCTATTAAACCAAGAGTTCCAAATGGTGAAGTTGAAATCTATCGTTCGTTAATTTTATGGACGATACGATTGGTTGACGTTATGGAATGTGTACTTGAATGTTGTCTAAGAATATATGACATTTGTCATCAGAAGGAGCGTCAGACAATGTCAAAAGTGAAGCAGTTATCGATTTCATTTAGGGAAAGAATGGTAACGAAATTGGATAGCCATTACCAATTGCAATTCATTGATTTGTCTTATACTCTGTGATTAGTCAATGTAAAAGTATGAATTTACCTGTAACTTACCTGTAAATCCAATTAGGAAAAAAATATAAAATCGGCGCAAATGAAAAAATAAAATCGGCGCAAATGAAAGAATGAAAATTTTCAAAATCGGCGCAAATGTCATACGCCCGTCCATTTGACACTTGACAATTTAAGGAGTAATTCTGTTACCATTCTAGATACATTGTTTGTCAACTTTTGTGTCAGGATAATTATCAGATTAACAAGTGTTTTTCTCTGATTCTTCAACAGTTATATTTCACTTATTTTGATATATAAGGGGAAATAACTCTCATATGGAGTCTTTGGAGCAGAATTGATCATGAGGACCTGATATTTAAAAATTTTGTTACAATTGTATTATACATATGCCTCTCATATTAATTCCTCAATGGAAATATTTTTTTTGCATACTTGATTCACATAGGATTTTTCAATAAATCCTGAAAATATGCTTTAAAGTATTCATGCATTGCGAAAAACAAATATTTCATCAAATAAATTTAATATGAATATTAAATATATTGAATATTCTTTTCATATTGGATACAAATTTTATTAAGATTAATGCAGACATTTCATGGTCCAAGCATTTCAACTGAGGTACTACACAGGCGTCAAAAGGCTTATTATGGAGTAAAAGGGGTACGTCAAAAGGCGTCGTTTATGGAGGAAAGGGTTAAGTAAAGTCTACATGTAAGCCTGTCACCACTGAACTGCTTTAAATTGGTTTACTATTCTACTTTTGATTTTCAATATCTAGTGTGGAAGGTTGTAAATTTTTATGCCCCACCTAAGATAGTAGAGGGGCATTATGTTTTCTGGTCTGTGCCTCCGTTCGTCTGTTCGTTCGTCCGTTCGTTCGTCCCGCTTCTGGTTAAAGTTTTTGGTCGAGGTAGTTTTTGATGAAGTTGAAGTCCAATCAATTGACATGTTCCCTATGATATGATCTTTCTAATTTTAATGTCAAATTAAAGTATTGACCCCAATTTCATGGTCCAACACAAGCTTATAGTATAGTGAGGTTGCATGGGTAAGGCATGACCATGTTGGTTTATTAATTGTGGATAAGTTACTTGTCCTACAGTTTTCAACCAAATCCCTGAAACAATCTATTGAGGAAGATTGCCCACATGTTGAAGTTGTGCACCTGCTTTTAAAAGATTGTTCTCATTTTTCCTGACTTAGGATCTAATGGTATTTTTCAAATATATAAATGTTCAGTATAGAGTTTTCTCCATTGTGTAAGAAACATTCTGTACAACCCAGATGTTTGAGTCTTTGATCTATATCTATTAGAGAAAGCATGAAAGACAAATTGATATATCATGTAAATTGATATTTTTAAAAAGATGATAATTTGATTACAGCAGGTAGATTTTTAAAAAGAAGATTAATGGAGAAATAATCTAACCTGCTGATAGATGATTAATCTAATTAAGAAACACATGTGTGCATAATTACTTAAGCAGTTGGCAAGAACCTCTATAATCAGGCTAATTAGTATAACCTTTCAAATTCTTCTCACTTCCTCCATGCTTCTCTTGTTTCTTTTGTTCACCTCCATTTTTCCATTGCTACTGTTTCTCACTTAATCCATGATATTGTGACAAAACTTTAAGGAAAAGATAATAGGTGCTCTTGTACTGCACCTAACATTATATCTTAGAATGAACTTGAATTTGTCTTTAGGTGCAGGGTTGCCTTTGGCTGTTGATATTTTACTCTAAGGTCAGATTGTTGTCTGTTTGAAATGTACCCCATTTCATATCTCTATTTTATTTTTATTCTTAGGCTTTAAGACATGAATATAATGGTTATACATATATGTATACACAAATAGGAATGAAGGAATATCTAAAATGTGACGGCACTACTGACAGCACCCACAGTCAACTCTTGACGACTGGACAATATGTTACAATCAATTAAAACAGTCTACAAAGAATTTTGCATGGTCCAGATAGCCAGACAAAGGTTGAGGTTTCCTCTCTAGCCAGGCTCTTTAGGATTCCTCCTCTCCACAGGAGGGGACTAGATTGTAACACTTGGCAAATGAAGATGAAGTTTAGGTCACCCAGATCACTATAAACAGGTTTATGAGTGGACATATATAAATAGATACATCCTTCCATTATCATAGTTCTACACTGGCTGTCATAAGCACACAATGTAAAACTAGGACAGACAAATGAATCAGCCAAAAAATGAGGTTGGTTGTTGCTCATTTTCTTTGAAAAGTTCTCATAATCAATTGTGACTTAATTTGTGAAGTAACGTTTATGAATGGTTTTCTCTGTTCCTTATACATAAATGGCCATTAGGACCATAACATAAAACCTAATTGAGCAGTTTAGGAAATACATCTTTACTGAAGCTCAAGTATACACTTAAAGCAGGTCATAAAAGCAATTCTATAGTATACTGTTAACCCCATAGAGCTCAATAAGTAAAAACTTAATGAAGAACTGCAATAAATAGGACGTTGTACTATATAATCATGTATACAGTGAAATCAATACATTTTCAGACACAATCCATCTTACTTCTGACATAATTCCTAGTATTTTATTTACATGAAATAAATTGGGATATTAAAGTTTGTAGAAAGACTGAGTTTCCGTCTTTTAAGACATGCAAACCTGGTATTAAGTAATAATATCAGACATTTGACTATATTTGTTAGTGCCAAATTTGGTTATCAGGAATATGTTTTATTGGTTTATTTGTGTAAAGAAATTTTAGACAAGTATGCAGCAACTGACAATGGCAATGTTAACTGTCAGGGATAAATTATATATGATTTCCCATATCTAGTTATATAGAGGGTATTGGGGCTATCATAACGGTTTAAACATAACCATATTGTCTCCCATCTGAATAGTCCATTGTTTATATCTACCCAACATTGATTTTAGATGCTTTGTATAATTTCCAGCTTTGATCAGACTTATATGGAAGTCGTCATATCCTTAGCGGCACTTTCATCGGCACTTTCATTGATAACATTTCCCATCAGTATGCAGAGAAGTAAGTAACATTGAGTGATTTGATTATTGTGGTTGTGATGACTGTGGTCATTAAAACCACTCAAATATCTCTTGGCTATTGATTTGGTTTTGATTTTATTTGGATACTGTTATATTTATTCTTTTTAAACTTTTGCCCTAACACAGTTTATAAATAAGCATTCTGTATCATATTGAACCAGTGGGATCTAGTAGATCCTTTTAATTGATCAGACAATCGTGACAATTACATTATAGTTTTAACAGAGAGCTATCGTTTTTCTCTCAGTTTGTGACGGTGATAC
The DNA here is from genome assembly GCA_019925275.1 of Mytilus edulis. Taxonomy (NCBI): domain Eukaryota; kingdom Metazoa; phylum Mollusca; class Bivalvia; order Mytilida; family Mytilidae; genus Mytilus; species Mytilus edulis. Next base: position 79,811,067 of record CM034359.1, read on the forward strand.
ATTAAAATCTATAAGTTTTAATTTACTTGGACAAAAATTAAATGAAATTTAAAACTTTTTGAACAAATGATTCTTTTATTTGCACTGCTATATATATATATATATATATGTGAGAATGCTGCATATTTACAACAAAATTCATTCACCAATCATTAAATCATTCTGAGAGTACACAGAAAATACACATTATTTGTATATATATACATGATATATCTGTATACAATAAAACATGCATGTGAATGCAATAATTAGTATAGGATGTATATTTAAAAGAGACATCTGAATCTCATAGCTGTAATTTCCTGTAAAATATTTTTAAGGTAAGAAGGTTACAGTTTTGATTTTGGGCCTGGGGTTGGGGCAGGAGATTTGTCTGTGGATAGAATATTCATTTCCATCTCTAGCTACATATGTAGTTCCATGAGGCTCATCTAATTGCCCTGCAAAAATTTATTTCATTTTTTTTACATAATTATATATGTACATAATTTATTGTGCTGATGGTTGTTTGACAGAATTTTCATCTGGTCTTTGGTTTTTCAATACTTGGAATTGCTGAATATAAGGCTTGTTGGTACAAAAGACGGGATACATGAACAATGTACAAGTAATCAATCATAAGACTTGTATCCCTGATGAGTTTTTACTTCTTATATATAGAATCAAATAGATATTTTGTAGATATCAATAATAATTGTAAAAGTCTGAATACAGTTATGATTGCCGTGTTAGCTTGGTTAAGTGGCTGATTAACCAATAGCCTTCTACAGTCCTACAAACACATTATATCTATCATTATAGGTATGCATTGCCATCATATAGGGTCGGAGAAACTTCTATAGATTAATAAGTATGTAGATTTTATATAACACTTAATATTTGATACTATATAATGGTATTTTAATTTGTATGGATTTAAGTAATAAGGATAACTATCGATCATTAATGTTCAGACTTTTTATTTATATATATTTTCATAATATTTATTCTTTAGTGACTATGATCCATAAGACACTGTACAGAAATGTCTGCACTTATTGTAAATGAACAAATGTAACAGATTGCACATTTTGATTTCAATTATGGCTCAGTTGCAATTTTTATGTTTTGTGTGAATAGGGAATTTATTTAATGCAATTGGAATATACTATTCTTTTTTTGGTAGGAAGTATATAATGCATTAGAATAAACTGTTTTCTGTAGGAAGTATTATAATGCATTGCAATATACTGTTCTGTTTTCCTAGGAAGTACAATGTATATTAAAAAAACCTTTGTGGTAAGTTATAGTTAAAGACAAAACAAATTATTTCAGGATTGTAAAATGGCATGATTCTATCTGTAATTTAGTTTGAGCTGGCTCAATAACATAAAGATTATACAAGATGTGGTTACTGTAATGATTGCCAATAAGATGACAACTCTCCACAAGAGACCAAATGACATAGATTAGATAACAACTATAGGTCACTGTTTGGCCTTCAACAATGAGCAAAGCCCATTTCACATAGTCAGCTATACAGGTCCCAAATTACAAATGTAAAACAAATGAAACGAGAAACTGACTTATGAACAAATAATGAACGAAAAACAAATATGATATACATCAACAAATGACACACTTTGTAGTATATATAGTTAGTTTATTATTGTTTTGTTTTTGTTTTTGTTATTGAGTATTATTATACTGTTACATCAGCGTTTAGTGTTTGTCCTGTGCAAAGTTTTGTACTTATGTGCACATATTTTGTTACTAACAAAATTGTTTTGATCATAATACTAAGACGTCTATTTTGAGGAAATTATATGAATATTTTTGTCGAATTGTATAATACTAGCAATAGATTTTTTGACCCAATGACTAATGTATTACAAAATATTTATGTTATGCAACATTGTATATCATAAATTAATTATGTGCTTTTTGTCAAGCCTGCATTTTATGAGGAGAAAGTGAGACATAGCAATCCTAGAATCCGTTGTCTCACATGTACAGCAGTCTAAAGCCTATATCTGCCTACAGTGTAGGGGCATCAACATTTAGGATTTTTTTTAGTCCATGGTTAAAGATTTTTAGACATCAAGAACTTTGTCCAACCTTTGTTGGATTTATGAAATTTTACAGAACTTCAGAAGCCAAAATAGACCGTCTCTGTGGCAAAATGGATTAATGGTCTTTAAGCTTAAGGCTAAAATTTATAGCACAGTATTCACTTCAGGAAACTATTGACCAATAACAACATTACTGATGATGAACCTAAAATGAATTAGATTCCCAAACACTTAATTCTTGTAGGTATCAAAAATACTAAGAGAGAATATTTAGTTATGCAGACAGCATAATAGAATAATTAGATAATGTGCATAGTACATGTATCAGTACAAATTATAACTCCTAGTTAATTAACTTAATCAGATATAATTGTGTCTAACACACTATATTATTAGTATGTCTGAGGCATTCAGAATCTGTTAGTTAGTTATGTTTAAATTTTATAGACAATTCATTGATAAAACATAACTAAAAGCACAGGACAATCTTTTAGTTTAGTTATTCAACACATTACTTATGTAAGTATGGACTTCATGAACCATAGTTATATCTTTCTTTTGGCTAAAATTCCACCTATTAAAAAAAAAAAAAGATATAAGGGATAATCCATCCGGGGATCCATAGTAGAGGGGGAGGACAGGGGTAAGGGAGACAGGGAGAAAGGAGAAAAAGTTGGAGAAAAAAATAAAATATGAAAAAATAAAATATCTCTTTTTTTTCCGGTAAATTAAAAAAAAAAAATAAGGAGAAGAGGGGTAGGAGAAAGGAGAAGAGGGGTGGGAGAAGGGAGAAGGGTACCCCCTGTCCCCCCCCTCATAGTAGACATAACAAATCAGTATATATGCACACAGAAAAAAAACTAACAGCAATTAGGAACAGCACTAAATTTATTGCTGTTCTTCACCTCAAAATCACAATTATTATGAGGCCTTCAACACAGAACAAAAACTCTCACCTCACTGCAAGTTTAATTAAGATGACCCCTTTAAAGAAAGGAAGTCTTGACAAACTGCAATCAACAATTAACTGTGAATTAAAGAACATGATTAATGTTAGCCATGGAGTTATCAATAAAACAATCCTGGCAAAGAAATATACATTTTCTGTCATTATTTAGCCTGACAATCATATATATATAGAAGATATTTGGTATACACTGGTCAATGTGACAAGCACTCAGACGCGTTTGCTGAGTTTTAGATGATTAGCTTATAAAATTTCATTAAAATTGTATTTATTTTTATTATTTGCTATTTTAAAATTTTTTTTACAAATCCTTGATTCCACCTAGAATGCAAACTTGTTCTCAAAAGCTAGAAAATGCAATTTTATAGTTGCATATGATTATGATTCTAAGAATGCTTTAGTACAATGGCCTTCACGAAAGTTTCAAAACTTTGAGTTTCAAATGTACTAATCAAATGATACAACTGCACGTATAAATTTTTCTTTTTATAGTACATGTATGTAATACTGGACATTTTGTACACCTGTTGAAAGTCTTTTTAATAATAAGATTAACTAAAAATAGTTATATCCTTGGCTATTTATATCATATAGCCTTTTTTATAAAGTTATTAAATGTTCAAAAGCAGATTATAGGGTCAGTGACTGCTAAACCATATTAAATATTTACCACAATTTAGAGTTCCATAAGAAACAAATAACATAATATGTGAAGTCCTAATAAGGAATCAATATTATGTGCATATATTTTAGGTCTTGATGCCATCTATCAGCATGGCTAATTGTAGCAATTATTGTAATTCAAAAAAGATATATTTTAATGATCTAGCTATTTTGAAAAAGGAGATTTGACCTCTAAGATTTAGTACCCATGATTGCATGTGGGTTAATACTCCTTTCATATATATCACTAAATACTGTCTGCTAAAGTTTTGTTTCTTAATAAACCTTATGTCAGATTCAAAATGTCAATAATGGAAATATTTTATTTCAAAGATCTGTAATGATAATAATTGGATGCTATTTTTCGAAATTTATTTGAAATAAAAGTGGGCAATCCTATTTTATCTAAGTGTCATTTACCTTAAATTCTAATAAAATTGAAATAAAGAAACTGCAATCAATATTTTTAGAAAATAAAACATTAGAAATTTTTAATAAATTTTTAATAGCCTACGTGTCAGAGGAAAATAAGACATAGTGTTACTTGTCAGAAAAAAATTTAATCTGCATTGTGACAAAATTACGGAAGGCTGTGAAACATAATCCCTTCATATTTTTTGAGTTAAAAGGTTTATTATATTGTGTTGCTGGTATAGATATATTGTTTAACATGTTAACGACTATGTTATATGGTGTTTCTCATTTATTTACACCACAATGATAATGTTTTGTTATATTATGTTTCTCGTTTATTGTATTTGATGTCATAAAATATTCATTGAATTCACCACAATAAAATTTAGATTTACTCCAGGGATCATCTTTGTTCAGATCAACAATTTTTAAATTTATCTTTAAAAGTTTTTGTGACAACGATGTGGAGGAGTGGGCATGCATTCTTGTTTATACAGTACAATGAGAAGTGCTTGATGTAGATGTTTTACAGGGGTAAATTCAGTAAATAAATATTTGTCATCAGGGACCTCCCATTCGGGGGGAGCTTTCTGTATAAAAGTGAAGTCATGTGCTCTTCTGATTTGTAGATTATGTTTGATATACACATTTTTTGGTAGATGGATCAAAACTAGAGTTCAAAAAAAAAAGTTTTCATCTCATTTTTCTCAGGAACTATACTAAATGGATTTCTAAAATTTGGTTTCAGGCTTGATATAAGTCTGCTATACCGTGTGATGCGTTTTCAGATTCATCACTCGACAACTTCCTGTTTACCGAACACATGCATTTTTTTACATTATTTATATTATCCACTTGCGGCGGGGATAATCATCAGTGAGCAGTAGCTCACAGTTTCACTTGTTTTTACTACAGGGTTGAAAAGTAATGGGGGTCAGTATAGGAATTCAGTGCGAATCTACATTGTTTGTAAACAAGGCCATGTGAATGCCCAAAAATGCAGCATGACCCTATGTTTTTATTGTTGCAAAAGATAGGCTACATTTGTACTTTCATGAAAGATCGATAAAGTTTCTAATTTCTAAAGGTAATTAATCAGGTATGAATTTAATTCCATACAGTGATTAGCATTAAAGTCAATGGGAGATTTTTTACTGAATTTACCCCTACAATAAGTTTTCTTCCTGTTTTAGCGTAACAGATCAAAGAATCTCTGTTACATTAAACATGTCAATATATATTGAGAAATAAGCTATAAGGACATCAATATTTTGATTGTTTAATTATTTATGATACATATTCCTTATTGCATTGAATAAATGCGAAGTCAGCTAAACATTTATATTGTTTCTCTTTATCAGTGGAAAAACCTCTTGGTTTTGTTTTGATCATTATTTCATTTCCTTTTATTTTCTGACATACAAAAAAATGTGAGGTCAAGGTCATGTTCTAAATTTGACCTTTAATTGTTTTCACCATCTTCAGAAACTATAATGCTGAATTACAAAAGACCTTTATCAAAATGTTTATAAGCTATGTTTTGAAAGTTATTAATACAGCTTCACCCCCAAGCATTTTCCTTTATGGAAAACACTTAGTCTCAATGCCATATGCAAATTTAAAACTTAATGAAAGTAAGTTGCTCAGTTTTTGGTTCTCTGTTGTTTTGTACAACGAATGGTTAATAAAAATGTTCTATTTCTTCTTTATCATGTTTGTTAAAATGAAAAGGCTTTTAAGAAACCAAAGTGTACAATTATGATAATATAAATGATGAATTTGAAGTATCCAGATTATAGTATATTGATGACATAATTATAACATGTATAAAACTCCATTACTAAAACCTCCAAATACTGGGTTCCCTTCCATTACTGTCAGACTTTTAGGCTACAGGAGATTTTAGTTTGAAGAACTTAATGTTGTGACTGAGATGAAAACTAATTTAAATCAGTTTTAGAAGTGTTATAATTTGAAGCATATATAACAAACATGATGTTACGCATTCTGCTTTTCAAATTTTGTTTGTTTGCATTAATTGGATATGGATTTTGTTCAATAGAGTAATAAAATATAAAGCAGAAAATATACATAGCAATAATTGCTAGTTACATATGGTATAATTGCTGATACATTTTTGTGTTAATCTTATTGATTTTATGGTTTTTAATAATAGGAGAGACATAGAGATATGGTTATTTTACTGATTATTGCTCACTTTTTTGTCTGAATTCTGGGTAATGATGTTAAAATGATGATTGATTTGAGATATACTTGTTTTAGTGTTGTCCATATTTACTGGTGTCATACAAAGGAATTATTGAACTAGTCTTAAAAATGGTAATATACTGAACTGTGCTATAATGGCAACAGGAGGCCCACTTTGTGTCCTAAATTAGGAGATTGGAACGTTGGTTTCACAAAAAAAAAGAGATTAAGATTGGTCATAAGTATATGATCAAGTTTTTTTGGTGAAACTCACAGACTCCAGCAAGTCTACAAGTGTCTTTCCTAACTTAGAGAACATTCAGGAACTCCAGGAAAAGTATGCACTATGCCCATTAGTGTTTTTTTGTAACTGAGATAGGGAACAGAAGACCCACTATAGTGTCTTTTGCAACTTAATTAATGCCTGATTTTGAGAAGGCCTTACTTATTTTCCTATTTGCCCTTATACTTTCTTTCTATATGAAGATCATTTTTACAAACATCCAGTGTCAATGAGGAAAGAATTGTTATTTAGTTATAAGCTTGATTAAAGATAATTCCTTTTATTTTTTTCAGATGATCATGTGATATACAGATTCAATGAAGATGGACTATCCATCGCCTTGCAACCATCATGTCAGAGTTCCAAGTAAGTTATCTCTCATTGTACAGAGTTATCTCCACTTTGTTTCAGAGCTACAGAATATTAAATTATTTCATTCTAATAGAATAAAAAGATGTGGTATGATTGCCATGAGACGACTACCCACCACAAAATGTAAGCAATTATAGGCCACTGTACGTACTTCATTATGGCGTCCATTATCACTGAAGAAGTACACATTTTTATTTAGGGGCCAGTTGAGGCCCACCTCTGGCTTTGGGATTTTCAATCTGGGTTGAAGACCCATTGGTGGCCTTCAGCTGTTATTTGCTCTTTGGGTTATTGTCTCTTTAACATATATATTCCCCATTTCCATTCTCAATTTTATTCATCAATGAGAAAAAACAATTATGTAAAGACTCCTGTTAAAGGCCCTGACATTCAAAAATATGAAACATTCTATTGAGAAACCATTCTTAACCTGTTATAAAGTTTAGTTACTACAATGAATTTCCTTTGTATATCAATATAAATCATGTTGACCTTATTTCTAAATATCAAGTGATGTGGTAATTTGCTTATATTACATTAAATAGTGCTGTTATGAATATTTCATAAAATCTGCAAAAATGTACATAATTTGATCTGATCTATAAACAGCATTGTTTTTTTATTCAGTTCACAGAAAAAGCAATAAAAAATAGCATATATCAATAATTTCACAATTTGTGATTTTCGTCAAAAGTTATGATGACCCCAATAAATCCATTATTTCAAATTTGTAGACTTTAACACTCAAATAACGAATATTATCATATTTTATAAGCAAGACTTAGCGTAGAGACAGAATAACGATTAATTTGAATAGGAGATCAATTGATCACTATGAAATATGTATCTTTCCTATCCCTGGGTTTAAATGGCTGTCAGCTTGACAAGTCTGGTTATTGTGGTAATTCACCCAGGTTTAATAACCAATTCCCATTCCTTTTTTCCGGTCATTAACAAGTATCAAAGTATCGGAATATATAAAGATATTATTGACAGAAACATCAGAACATCAGAATTAACAAGTATCAAAGTATTGGAATATATAAAGATATTATTGACAGAAACATCAGAATTAACAAGTATCAAAGTATAGGAATATATAAAGATATTATTGACAGAAACATCGAATTAACAAGTATCAAGTGAATAAAAGATATTAGACAGAAACATCAGAATTAACAAGTATCAAAGTATCGGAATATATAAAGATATTATTGACAGAAACATCAGAATTAACAAGTATCAAAGTATTGGAATATATAAAGATATTATTGACAGAAACATCAGAATTAACAAGTATCAAAGTATTGGAATAATATAAAGATATTATTGACAGAAAAAATCAGAATTAACAAGTATCAAAAGTATTGGAATAAATAATATAAAAGATATTATTGACAGAAACATCAGAATTAACAAGTATCAAAGTATCGGAATATATAAAGATATTATTGACAGAAACATCAGAATTAACAAGTATCAAAGTATCTGAATATATAAAAGATATTATTGACAGAAAACATCAGAATTAAAAGTATCAAAGTAGGAATATATAAAGATATTATTGACAGAAACATCAGAATTAACAAGTATCAAAGTATCGAATATATAAAGATATTATTGACAGAAACATCAGAATTAACAAGTATCAAAGGATAGGAATATATAAAGATATTATTGACAGAAACATCAGAATTAACAAGTATCAAAGATAGGAATATATAAAGATATTATTGACAGAAAACTCAGAATTAACAAGTATCAAAGTATCGGAATATATAAAGATATTATTGACAGAAACATCAGAATTAACAAGTATCAAAGGATAGGAATATATAAAGATATTATTGACAGAAACATCAGAATTAACAAGTATCAAAGTATTGGAATATATAATAAGATATTATTGACAGAAACATCAGAATTAACAAGTATCAAAGTATCGGAATATATAAAGATATTATTGACAGAAACATCAGATTAACATTAAAGACGAAAGTATATACAACGATTTTTGATGAGAAATCAGAATTAACAAGTATCAAATGATTTAAAGTATTATTGACAGAAACATCAGAATTAACAAGTATCAAAGTATCGGAATATATAAAGATATTATTGACAGAAACATCAGAATTAAAATCAAAGTATCAAAAAGATATTAGGAAAATGAAATTAAAGTCAAGATAATTATAAGATATATTCAGAATCAGAATTAACAAGTATCAAAGTATCGAATATATAAAGATATTATTGACAGAAACATCAGAATTAACAAGTATCAAAGTGATCGGAATATATAAAGATATTATTGACAGAAACATCAGAATTAACAAGTATCAAAGTATGAATATATAAAGATATTATTGACAGAAACATCAGAATTAACAAGTATCAAAGTATGGAATATATAAAGATATTATTGACAGAAACATCAGAATTAACAAGTATCAAAGTATCGGAATATATAAAGATATTATTGACAGAAACATCAGAATTAACAAGTATCAAAGGTATGGAATATATAAAGATATTATTGACAGCAGAAACATCAGAAATTTAACAAAATTCAAAGTAAGTATCTGAATATATAAAGATATTATTGACAGAAACATCAGAATTAACAAGTATCAAAGTATCGGAATATATAAAGATATTATTGACAGAAACATCAGAATTAACAAGTATCAAAGTATCGGAATATATAAAGATATTATTGACAGAAACATCAGAATTAACAAGTATCAAAGGATAGGAATATATAAAGATATTATTGACAAACATCAGATTAACAAGTACAAGTATCGAATATATAAAGATATTATTGACAGAAACATCAGAATTAACAAGTATCAAGTATGGAATATATAAAGATATTATTGACAGAAACATCAGAATTAACAAGTATCAAAGTATCGGAATATATAAAGATATTATTGACAGAAACATCAGAATTAACAAGTATCAAAGTATCGGAATATATAAAGATATTATTGACAGAAACATCAGAATTAACAAGTATCAAAGTATGGAATATATAAAGATATTATTGACAGAAACATCAGAATTAACAAGTATCAAAGTATCGTGAATATATTAAAGATATTATTGACAAGAAACATCAGAATTAACAAGTATCAAAGTATCGGAATATATAAAGATATTATTGACAGAAACATCAGAATTAACAAGTATCAAAGTATCGGAATATAATAAAGATAATTATTGACAGAAAAATCGAATTAACAAGTATCAAAGATCATGGAATATATAAAGATATTATTGACAGAAACATCAGAATTAACAAGTATCAAAATGTACGATATATTAAAATGATTATATGACAGAAAACAATCAGTAATTATAAAAACAAAAATCAGATAACAAGTATCAGTATCGGAATATATAAAGATATTATTGACAGAAACATCAGAATTAACAAGTATCAAAGTATGGAATATATAAAGATATTATTGACAGAAACATCAGAATTAACAAGTATCAAAGTATCGGAATATATAAAGATATTATTGACAGAAACATCAGAATTAACAAGTATCAAAGTATCGGAATATATAAAGATATTATTGACAGAAACATCAGAATTAACAAGTATCAAAGTATCGGAATATATAAAGATATTATTGACAGAAACATCAGAATTAACAAGTATCAAAGTATCGGAATATATAAAGATATTATTGACAGAAACATCAGAATTAACAAGTATCAAAGTATCGGAATATATAAAGATATTATTGACAGAAACATCAGAATTAACAAGTATCAAAGTATCGGAATATATAAAGATATTATTGACAGAAACATCAGAATTAACAAGTATCAAAGTATCGGAATATATAAAGATATTATTGACAGAAACATCAGAATTAACAAGTATCAAAGTATCGGAATATATAAAGATATTATTGACAGAAACATCAGAATTAACAAGTATCAAAGTATCGGAATATATAAAGATATTATTGACAGAAACATCAGAATTAACAAGTATCAAAGGATCGGAATATATAAAGATATTATTGACAGAAACATCAGAATTAACAAGTATCAAAGTATCGGAATATATAAAGATATTATTGACAGAAACATCAGAATTAACAAGTATCAAAGTATCGGAATATATAAAGATATTATTGACAGAAACATCAGAATTAACAAGTATCAAAGTATCAGAATATATAAAGATATTATTGACAGAAACATCAGAATTAACAAGTATCAAAGTATCTGAATATATAAAGATATTATTGACAGAAACATCAGAATTAACAAGTATCAAAGTATCAGAATATATAAAGATATTATTGACAGAAACATCAGAATTAACAAGTATCAAAGTATCAGAATATATAAAGATATTATTGACAGAAACATCAGAATTAACAAGTATCAAAGGATAGGAATATATAAAGATATTATTGACAGAAACATCAGAATTAACAAGTATCAAAGTATCAGAATATATAAAGATATTATTGACAGAAACATCAGAATTAACAAGTATCAAAGTATCGGAATATATAAAGATATTATTGACAGAAACATCAGAATTAACAAGTATCAAAGTATTGGAATATATAAAGATATTATTGACAGAAACATCAGAATTAACAAGTATCAAAGTATAGGAATATATAAAGATATTATTGACAGAAACATCAGAATTAACAAGTATCAAAGTATCTGAATATATAAAGATATTATTGACAGAAACATCAGAATTAACAAGTATCAAAGTATCTGAATATATAAAGATATTATTGACAGAAACATCAGAATTAACAAGTATCAAAGTATCTGAATATATTAAGATATTATTGACAGAAACATCAGAATTAACAAGTATCAAAGTATCGGAATATATAAAGATATTATTGACAGAAACATCAGACCTACATAACACTTCCAGTTAATTAATGGTGAAATCTTTATAAAGTGCTGACTCTTTCTTCCATCGGCGGTATATAAATTAAGTTATCCCATATTTCTGAGAAATAGACTGTTATTTTTTATGCCCCAACTGCAGTGTTATCTTTGCCTTAAATTTCGGTACCTGTTTCTGTGAATCCACAAGAATTTCCTGAAATTGGTTTCTGTTCTCTAACTTAAGTTTGTCTCAACCAAATAATATGAATTATCACTATTTTACGAAATTTTGATCTTTCTGATTGATAATTTCCTTTCTCAGTGGAGTCGAGTGATAGAGTTATGTCCCTTTATAACATTATATGCAAGCAGGGGGATCATTTGTGTCTCATGGACATATTCTCCATTTTTTTTATTATACCCCTGATTTAAAAAAGCAGGGCTATACTGTTTTACATCTGTCTGTCTATCGGTCCATCAGTCTCATGAATATATTTTGTCACATCTTTCTCAGGAACTACATCATAAAGATTTCTGAAATTTGGTTTCAGGGTTTATATAATACAGCTTTACTATGTGTTGCATTTTTGGATTCATCAATCAACAGTTTCCTGTTTTCTGAATGCTTATCTCATGTTACACATGGCATCCAAGTTAAGTTGAAAATTTTGGTCACATCTTTCTCAGAAACTACAATACAAGGATTTCTGAAATTTGGTTTCTATAAGTTAGCTATACCATGTGATGCATTTTCAGTTTAATCACTCAACAACTTCATGTTAACCAAACACTTACATTTTGGCTGGGGTAACATCAGTGAGCTTTGTATTGTTACCTAAATTCCATTTAAAGTTCCTTGAATGCTTGTTTTGAGGTATTTAGTTTATATAATGGGGAGCTTACAAGAATCCGGTCTAAGCTGTTTTATATGGGTGAATTGATAAAGAAATGAATGAATAATGCACAAAATGTATCATTTATCTTTTTCAATCTATTTAGCATGTATTTCTTTATTTTGCTATCCAATTTGGGCTATTACTTTCACTTTGTAACCTTTATATTCATAGTTTATATATGTCCTTATACAATATTAAAACCTAACTTGATATCGCCATCTTTAGAAAGGAAAGTTTCAAATTAGTATATCCATTACCTACAAATGGTTTATTTCTGTAAGAAAGAAACCCTTGACTTGGCTGCACTAGGGAAGTGCTATAATTGATATTTCCTTTCTTTAATCAGATACCTTATAATGTCTTCCTTCTTGCTATAAATAAAGTCAAGGGATGATTAAAACACTTCATTACAGTATAGATTCTCGATTATATATAGTCAGTTAACAAAGATTTTATATTCTACAAACCTCTCGAACTTTATGTATTAAAAGATACTTCAATACATAACATATAGATTTATGATAAATAAACAACTTCTAATTAATCCATCTCCAAATTCGTTAAATCATTGATTTATGTAGTCAGAATGAATGAAAGAAAACTATTAATTGTCTTCATTTCTGGCTTATCTGACTGGAAGAACAAGTATATATGTTTAAAACATTCATACTCTTTTCAGGTCTTCTTTTCCAAAATATTGTTAAAATTCAACATGAATGATCCTAGTTAATGTCAAATTAATAGTATAGTATATATATATATAGTATATACAAAAATTCTGACTTAATGAAGTTTTCAGTTTGTTAAGATCCGTCTTACACCTTATATACTTATAATTTCCATTTTACCCAACTGATCATATTAAGTTTTTAAAAGTATTCTTTACGATTGTTTGTCTTTATGTCCCAACGAAAGTTTTGTTGCATCTCTCTGATGAATTACAATTTAGAGCTTTCTTGAACTTTAGTATCAAGGTTCATGTGAGCTTGCTTTACTGGGTTATGTGTTTTCACATCGATCACTCATCATGATTACCGAATTCTTGTAATGGTGGTAGGTATCATTTGTGAACCTAGCTGACAATCTGACTTATTTTGTCTTTAGTTATTTCATTAATTTCTCTTCAGTGATGTTGTCTAACCTTTTGTCCTTCTGATACCTTGACTAATGATGATGAGATGCATTAACCCATATTTAAAAAAAACAAATACATTAATGATTAAATTAATCAAAACTATCGCAGAGGGAAATGAACCTCCATTTACAAATGTCTTTTTTTCGATTCTGTAATAGCAATGTATGTTCTATTGGTAACAGCCTAATGAAATACCATTCTCTAAGGGTTATTCGTAAAAATTCTGATTTTAGTTGTAAAGAATTTGTCCAACTAAGTTTATTCATGAATTGATTAATCTATTGCAGGTTGTGATTTCCCCAAACTTCCGAAGCAGCTTGATGAAATCCCGTCTGCAAATGAATTTCCGTTGTTCCGACACCGCTGGAATTCCAATGAAGTAAGATCTGATTGTAGTATGTCATTAATTATGTCACAGCTAGTTAATAACTGCTGGGGATTAATATAATGTTTATAGCCCATCTTATTGTGGTTATTGAGTGGGGATGATAACTATAATGTTTATAACCCATCTTATTGAGTGGGGATACTATTTTGGTTTTGATGCATGATGGTTTATTACAATGCGCTCAGTCGACTAAGAGATTTGTATGTATTACAATTATAGGAAAACAAGCGATTGTTTGCATTGATTAGAAATTAACTTGACATTTTCCTAAAATTAATGATGACTTTGTTTCGTACTTTTAAATAAATTCTGGTCAATATTGCACAAAATTGCAAACCCCTGTTCCGATAATTCTTCAATTATCTTCTCCAAAAATTATGAGCTTAATTAAGAGATAAAGATTTGTTAGTTGTGTCTATAATAGTAGAAGTTCATTAGTTATAGTGTGACCAAGCTACCCAAGGGAGATAATTTCTTTGTGCTTTTTTTCAAAATGCCACAAGTGCAATATTGGTACCATATTTATTGAATGAAACAGTCTGTGCACTCATTAATATGACTAAAAAGCATATCCTACATGTCCACTTTTGGCTTACAATAATTTGACAATTTCATTCCACTTTCTGCTTTAAAGACCTTGCGAGATCCTCAGGTTTTGTCATAATGATATTCACCTTTAAAAGTTTGTAGGCAGGAATTTCATTGGTGGATGTTATAAAATCTAGATCAAAAAGTAAATTGTAATGTTGTCAGGTCATAAAGCAAAATCTGTACATAGTCTCTGTATTTGAATCGGATTGTGCACCCAATCCTATAGTGACTGTAAGAAATGTGAAACAAAGGAGTATAGAGAAGAGAGTATATAATCTGAATATCCTTCACCTCTCTATTACCATCAAACAGTAATAATTAGTTGTTACAGAATACTCTAGACATAATGGAATGAAGAGCTGGGTGTAGAACATACATGACATCCTGTCATATTGACTCCTGTCTGTAATGAAACAGGAAATCACCGTAATCACATGACATTAGACGTTAACATCCAGTAATTACAGAGTTTTGTCAGGAAGTAGTGCTAATGTAACATAGGCAGCTTCTTTTGTTGTGATCGAGAATGGTTCATATAAAGTTATATTAAAGACAAAATTTTGTAAGATCTTTAAGATATCTAATCACAATTCCTGAATGCTTTTATTAGGGAATAGTCTAAATATATGATAGGATGAACTTTTTAACAAATGATGATCTTTGCTTATATATGATTAATTTTAGATAGATGTTGAAAGAGTTGTCACTATAAAGGCATTAAATAAAAAGAAAAGATCTAGGAAAATGTATTTTATTTCGTAAACGCCAACGGTACATAATTTCATGAAGATAGAATCACTAAAATTTACTTTTGCTTAAATTTGTTTTTCAAAGAAGACTCAAATAGTGTACAAGAAAATTTAAAGAATAAAACCTCCAAAACAGGTTTTGTCCTAGAACTCTTAAAGTTTAAACTTTTTAAAAGCAACCCTCTATTTACAGCATGTTGAGAAGCATGTTAATTACATGTTACAAAAATGAACAAAAATCTTGCTATTTTATTGGAAAAGATAGAGAGCAATCTCATATATATATAGAACTAGACTATGCTATTAACTGGTGACAGGTCAAACACTCAACATGTCATCACATTTAAGTCCATTTATCATTAGAAACAAATGGTTAGGTGGTGTAGTTCAGAGTTCTATGAGAAATTTACATATATATTAAACAACTGGTCTAATTGCTAATATTGAGACAGAGGAAAAGTTCAGTAATTTTGAAGACCTGAGTATTTTGAAATGTCATGTGTAACAGAAAAATCAGTCCATTTACCGGTACTTAAAGGGAAATTCCGCGATTTTTTACTTATCATCTAATTATGTTCATCTTAACATAAAAAACACATTTGCAAAGTTTTAAATTTATATTCCTTCTAATAACGGAGAAAATCAAGTATTTGTAACTTTTTTGGTTGAATTCTCGAGTGGGTCGTGACTTATTAGCCCGATTTATTGAATTCTGGGAAAAAATAAAATCTGTTTAACTCTTATAGCTTATCGACAATATACGTAATTAAAAGCGCACAGCTGACGAATGGTCGAAGTTATTAACCACAATATAAGAATGAACGAAAATGAATATGCATATACCGTTTTGTATCGATTGAATTTAACTCCTATAAAATTGTCTCTAGTAAATGTTTTTGAATAAATTTAATTAATTATTGTTGAGATTTTTTTCATAAAATATTTATTGAACATTTTTACTGATATTGAACTGAAAATATTTCAGTTCTATTTACCGTTATTGTTTTGATAATCATTTCAATGCAACTAATGTGTGAGCAGAGTGTGTATATTATTTTGTAAAGGTCACTGTAATTTCTCGGCTAGAGGTCAATTCGTTTACCTTGTAGCTATTTAGCCGCAGGTGTGAGTTCAAGCGTACACAGGTATAAATGTTGTTATTTGGAAAGGATAAACAGAAAGGATTAGAAAGAGTATGCTGTCACGATGTTTATACACTAAGATTTAATACACGATGAGAATAAAGATACAATAATTAAATTGTGTAAATTAATTGAAAATAAAATTCAGATTCGTAATTCCGAAAGTGTATAAAAATAAAAGGAAACAATTTTTGATTACTTTCTTAGCTGCAATTGGCGTAAAGATTCAAATATGAAGCAAAAAATAGTAGTTTTAATCTTTTATAAAAACTAAATGCAATATTACCCAATTTGATATACCATTGTACATCTGTTTGATATCATTGACTTTACCGGAATTTCTTAACTTGTATTCAAATCTGGCTGTGTTTAAATGCTAATAAAACTATTGTAATTTTAAAGTTTTTAATTGACAAAAAAATACAACATACAACATGCATGATTTTTTTTTAGTTTCTTTTTAACATTTTATTCTTACATAATTAAATTCATTTGACAATCATTTACACGAACTTTTTGTGAAAAGAATATCAATTATCTAAGCTAAGGCATTATTTCTTTTGAGGATTTTTGAAGATTTTTTTTTAAATTCTATGATAATATTTGTGCAATGTTGAACATGATAGCCATCATTAATCCAAATAAGTAATACAGTAGTTGTAATAAAAGTTATATTTTAGTCATGCATAACTGATATTGACGAATTTATAATAGTTCGTCCATACATCGTTGTTCTTGAAACAATCATTATTAGTATACATGTAAGTTTCCTGACGTATAAGAGCCATTGAGGATGAGCTCCAGAGAAATCAGACTAGTGGCGTTTTGTTCGTTTGTTTGTTGGGAAAGGAGAGGAAATGCAACCGCTTGTACAGATAAACGACAGAATTACCATACAAGCATTTATAGTCAACACAATCAGAAAGAGTTCCCATCGTTAGACGGGGAATATGAAGGCTTCCAAGAATGAACAAGTGACATGTCTAACTCTGAACAGTTAGAAAACAGACTATCGACATCGACCGCTTGTTCTTAATATTTGAAACTGTATGCATATATATACGTATACGTTTATGATATATATAGTGATGAGTTCTTGCGTCTGACAAAAACTAAATTCCTTCATGGTTATATCTTGCCATACGTTTATATTGGTTTGTAAGGTGATTACTCACAATCGTTATTTGAAAATCCTGTTTGTGAGATGTAGATTCATTTCAATACAGAAATTTCGTCTATATATTTCACAAGTGTATAACACGGAGAAGCTCTGAAGGTCCATTACTCCCATTTTGTTTGGGTGTGAACCATCGATGTTTACAGCAATATCACAGAATAAGATGATGATGGTAGAAAGAACTATGGGCGTCATGTGGCAAATATTACATGCATATCGGACAATGAGTTGTCAATCTGTATGAAAAGATTTCCAATACAACCATATTATTGAGAAGGAATGTTTACATGCTATACTCTCGTACTAGTATTACAGGGTTCTTGTGGCATTCACCTTAGACACACATCTTTTTAACGATGTTTAAAAAAAAGACAGAACCAATTTAATATCATATTTCCCTATTTTTTAAATATAACTAAAAGTCTTTTATCTGACAAGAATACCCCTATTTAGCGAACAAGTAATTTATTCTTTTTTCTGTTATTGAATACCAAGAAAGAAAATAAATCCCGAAATTAATTTGAAACTTTGATACTCAAAAGTTTCCCAGCAATATATTCACATACCCTGGGGATAATTAGTGTTCGTCCAGTGGCATATATAACAATTGTGATGACGAATTACTTCCTTTGTTCGAGAACAATCTTATTGAAATATAAATCTGTGATTTTACTAGGTCCACAGCTTCAATGAACCAAAGCAAAAGTTATACATCGACCTGTATTTAAATCAAATTGGTTCTCTTCTTCTTCTGGTATACAATAGTCTATCGACATTCGATGATTACATACTGTGGGCATACATGGACTAGTCTATTTACAACACTTTTACCCCTATTTATTCAAAATATATGTTTTTTTCTTATGTTCAATGTATACATGTATATATTTTAAATTGCGCTATAGTTCCGTAACTTTCTATCAGAGTTGTATATTATTCATCTGATAGTTCAAAATGGAAAGTTATAAGTTATAAGTTATCAGCCGTGTACACTGATCAATACCTGCAGAAGTGAAACGATGCATGAACTTGCAAGCCCGACAGGAAATCGCTTGAATACCTGGACGTGTCACCTCACACCCCTCACAATACCTTTGAAAGTAATACCTTTAGCCATGCTGGTGATCAGATGAGGGAAGATCAAAATATATTTGTTTATTACTTGAAAGAATTATGAACAAATTAGATTTTCGAAAACAATTTTCATGGAACACTTATTTATGATTTCAACTTTGACTTTTCACCTAATTCCAATATCAACAGTTTAAAAACAACAGACCATGGTAATTTAAAAAAAGTAAGAATATTTTTCGTATCAAGTTAGTTAGTCGGATAAAACAACCGTACGATTGACAAGATATCGACACGCAATTACGACTACATGGGTTACTGTAGTTTTGTTTCTTTGTGGTTTATAGACATATCGTTTTTATTAATCGGGAAAGAAGACCAAATGGCGGATCGCAGAGAATATTGATACTCTAAATTTAAAATCGATGGTGATCGCTTATCTAGCGGAATAAAACTTTAATATCTATGAATTTGAGCATTTTTATACAGAATGAACATAATATCAATTTTTGATTTTTTTGCGAAGTTTCCCTTTAATTCTTCCTTTATTCCTGAAATAGAAAAATGAAAGTAAAATTCTCCAATCTTTTTAGACTTTTGATATGTTTATTGATATTTGAAAAGAATTATATATATGTGGTAAATTTATGATTGAAAAAATGTAAGCTTTTTATATCTTTATTTTGGTGAACTTAGTGTCAACTTTCATGAGATATATATTATTTTTATGAAATATTAAAAAGGCAGATTGTGTATAGTATAAAAACCCAATTGATTTTGTATTGTATAAAAAGATATATATATATCTAGTATAAAGGAAACCTTATTGATTTTGTTTTGAATATTAATGATTCAATTTTCGAATTCAATGTGTTTACTTCACTCAATATTGAGATCTTTAACCCCTATCAAAAACTTTGGTGAATTGTATCAATTTATGATTGGACTTTCTGGGCCTTGAACTTGGATAACTGTTATCTTTAGTCCCTGTATTTATCAAGACTTGATCAAGGCATATACAAAGATTGTAAATACTTATATAGCTCTCATTGTCATGGCAGACTTTGATTAAAATGATCCCCAAAGGGCCAAAAAGGGGCCAAAAACAAGCATTTTTGAAGTTTCAAGACAATAAATTTGAGTTATGTTTCTTTGTCCAGAATGGTTATTGAATCACCTAAAACCAATGCTTAATGAAATCTTCTTTGGAAATTGGAGTAATCTCATTCAGTGATTACAAGCACTTTGATAACCATTCTAGGGTTATGCACCTTTACAAATGGAAAAATTGAAGATTTTTTTAGTTTCTGTTCTCTTAACTTAAGTTTGTCTCAACTAAATTTAATGAAATGTGTATATAATGCTTATATTACCTAAAAACTCAGTTTAAGTTCAATTTTTGGCAGCTTCACTTTTACAGTTCTTGAGTTATGTCCTTTTATAACGTTATATGCTAGCAAGGGCATCATCTGTGTCCCTTTGGACATATTCCCCATAAATTGTTTTTTAGAAGTTACTATTAATTATACCCCCGCTTTGAAAAAAAGGGGGGTATACTGTTTTACCTCTGTCTGTCCTTCCGTCACTCCATCAGTCCGTCAGTCTGTCAGTCAGTCCGTCCGTCCCATGAATATTTTTTCGTCACATATTTCTCAGGAACTACACTACCAGGATTTCTGAAATTTGGTTTCAGGCTTGATATAAGTCAGCTATACTGTGTGATGCGTTTTCAGATTCATCACTCGACAACTTCCTGTTTACCGAACACTTGTATTATTTTACACATGATAACCAAGTTGAAAATTTTTGTCACATTTTTCTCAGGAACTACAATACAAGGATTTCTAAAATTTGGTTTCAGGGTTTATATAAGTCTGCAATACTGTATGATGCGTTTTCAGATTCATCACTAGACAACTTCCTGTTTACCGAACACTTGTATACGATTTTACATATGATATAGCCAAGTTGAAAATTTTTGTCACATTTTTTCTCAGGAATTACTATACAAGGATTTCTGAAATTTGGTTTCAGGATTTATACAAGTCAGCTATACTGTGTAATGCGTTTTCAGATTCATCACTCAACAACTTCCTGTTTACCGAACACTTGCATATTTTTACACTATTAAAATTATCCACTTGCGGCGGGGGTATCATCAGTGAGCAGTAGCTCGCAGTTTCACTTGTTAATATTAATTTTAACCATGACTGTATGGCATTTTATATTTTAATATTTTATGATGTATGTAAATGATTAGTTATTGTTGCAAACTCCATTAGAAATTTGAATTGAGATCATTTGTGGAATAAGGGAAAGGGGGAGGTGAAAAAAATGGGGGGGGGGAGGGTGTTCAATTTTTCTCATTTCAGATTTCAGAAACTAAAAAGAAAATTTCTTCAAATATTTTTTTTTTTGAGAGGATCAATATTCAACAGCATCTATATATAGTGAATTGCTCAAAAGCAAAATAAAAATTGTAAGTTCATTAGACCACATTCATTCTGTGTCAGAAACCTTAGTCTGCTGTGTCAACTATTTAATCACAATCCAAAATTCAGAGCTGTATCCAGCTTGAATGTTGTGTCTATACTAGCCCAAACCGTTCTGGGTTCGACCTCTGCGGTCGTATAAAGCTGTGCCCTGTGGAGCATCTGGTTAATATTGAGACTTATCATTTGCTTATATTAAAATAATTATACCTATAATAGAGGTTACAGTTTAATATGTGTTTGAAATTGGCATTTGATTGACATCTTAGTACAAAAAAATGAGAAGAAAACTTTGTTTTGTAGATTATCTGTCTATCAGACACTTTATTAATATGAAAGTTAATATAAAAGTGCCAGTATAAATGTGATAAACTGTAGCAAAGATGATTGAAGATTGTCATCTTATTACTAAGAAGATTTGTTAGGATGGTTAGATTCTTTAGTCTGAAAACAGTCTGGCTTACTGACAATTTTCACTTGACAAACAAAATTCTCATTTGATCAGACACTTACTGTAACATTGAATGACCGAATAACAAACACCATCTGGAGGGCTGGTACAGTGGTAATTTTTGTCGAGCCTGCAACTTTTGTTGCAGAAAGCTCGACATAGGGATTGTGATCCAGCAGCGGCGGCTACGGCAGCGGCTACGGTGCTGGCGTTAGCTAACTTCTTAAAAGGTTTATATTTTAGAAGGTGAAAGACCTAGATGTTTCATACTTTGTATATAGATGCCTCATGTTACGTAGTTTCCATCAGTCACATGTCCAATGTCCTTGACCTCATTTTCATGGTTCAGTGACCACTTGAAAAAAAAGTTCAGAATTTTTGTAATGTTGAATTCTTTTTTATTATAAGTAATAGGATAACTATATTTGGTATGTGCGTACCTTGCAAGGTCCTCATGCCCGTCAGACAGTATTCACTTGACCTCGACCTCAATTCATGGATCAGTGAACAATGTTAAGTTTTGGAGGTCAAGTCCATATCTCAGAAGCAATAGGGCTAGTATATTTGGTGTATGGAAGGACTGGAAGGTGTACATGTCCAACTGGCAGGTGTCATCTGACCTTGACCTCATTTTCATGGTTCAGTGGTCAAAGGTTATAAGTTTTTAAGTTTTGGTCTTTTTATCTAATATTATATGCCAAAGGTTAACTATATTTGGTGTATGGAATTATATTATGATCTATATGTCAGTCACGCAGGTTTTATTTGACCATGACCTCAATTGCACAGTTCATTGCACAGTGTTAAGTTTTTGTGTTTTGGTCTATTTTTCTTAAACTATAAGTAGTTGGTCAACTATATTTGTTGTATGGAAGCTTTGTTAGCTGTACATGTCTGCCTGGCATAGTTCATTTGACCTTGACCTCATTTTCATGGTTCATTGGTCTTTGTTTAGCTATCTTGGTTAATGTTAAGTTTATGTGACAGTTGTAATAAAGCTTTATACTTAGGACTATCAACATAATATCAATGATTAGTAAAGAAGGCGAGACATTTCAGTGTGTGCACTCTTGTGAAAGGAAAGTCCTGAAGTGTTGCATACCAAATAACAAAAACATTTATATATGATAAAAGACCAATACTGTCAAATATTTTAATTTGTTTTATTTTACCTGTCTTAAAAATCTCATCTCCTATTTGAAAAAAAACTAGTTCTGCATATATAATTGTGGTTTTGTAATTTTTAGTAGTTAACGTATAATGCAAAAGTGTTTTTGATGTTTTTAATGTTTTCACAACTAGGTTTGTTTTATATATTGAAGAAAAAATAAGGCCACTAGATCCAAGAAAGTAGGGTGAAATCTGAATTACAATAATGTTTTTGTTTGGTACTGTGAGTAATTGAGTAAAGATCATATTTTGACATCAATGTTTAATCATATATCAGTTTTAATTGCTGCCTTGAGATTGTTTCTCCTGTCAATAAGAGTTGCAATAATTGTTTCAAGGATATTATTTGTCTTACTGTCAATGCTTTACAGTACTTTATGTCTTTGAATTGTTTAGAAGCAGAATTAATGGTTTTCCTCATGGCTTTTGTTTCTGTAACAAGGATTGTATTTGTAGAGATATTATGTAAGTGAATATCTAATGGATTGTTTTACAGGTAGAAAGAGAAGGTAGTATAAACATTGTTATAAGAAAAGTAGATTGATTGTAAACTGTAATAAACAGTGATAAATTAAGTCTGACAGGTGCTTGTACATTTCATTGTTGCCAGTTTCAGGTAGGTCTGATAACCTGAGGTTTAAACAGTTTATAAATCAGACTTATTTTGGCAGTTATCTGACCAGGAAGTTACGAGCATTGTTCTCTAAAAAACAGTCTATAGCTGTTGCTGATTTCAGTTATGACCGATTTACTGTCAGTCAAATTGGAGTTTGAATCAACTGGTGGTTAGGTAGTCTCAGTTTGGGTTGATGGTTGTTGGGTTAGTTTAAGTTTTTTTAAAGAATACTGAGGTGACATGTACTTGAGGTTTTTAAAACCTTGCCAATTCAAGTTTTAAAAGTATCATGCTTGTTTGTGCTGTCACTTAGGCTTGGAGTTTGTCAAAACTCTTTATACCAACGAGGTGCTAAATGATGACAATCATATTAACTACCCATGGTGCATTGTCAAAATGAGATCAAACTTTTTGTTTATATATATTTTTCAAAAGTCAGGATTTTACATCAACCTTTCAGCAGCACCTGGCTATGATGTTACAGGGTTTTAAGAATATAAAGACAAAAGACTACTGTTTTACAAAAATATGAAAAACTAAAATTTAAATCTTTTCAAAATCTCTTTTTTGTCCTCCTGATTCTCTCCTCTCTCTCTCTTACTCTCTAACTCTCACTCACTCACTATATATATAATAACGCATAACATGATATAATGAATTGGATTCTAATAGAGCTTAACTTATCACAAGTTTACAGGTAGACAAGATTAAGAAGATAATAAGTAATTAATTTAGTTATAAACAAATTTAACAGTGTTACATAAATCTCAATTATATGATAATCTAAAGTGTTATAAAATCTATTTCACATGGTAGGTTCCTTAATATGTCAATACATTAAAGAGAAGATGTGGTATGATAGCCAATGAGACAACTTTCCTTAAGAGACCAAATGACACAGAAATTAACAACTATGTCACTGTACATGCAGCCTTCAAAAATGAGCAAGGCCCTATTTGAAATGTTTTTACAATTAGTCTTTTACATGTGTATCCCTGGCCTCAACATAGAATCAGTATTTTAAATTGTCCATTTTCATTATTCTAATGTAAAAGTTTTGTCCTTGTGGGACATTCTTTTCTGTCTGAGCCTGCCATATTGTGAACAGCCCGCTTTGTGATTATGCTAGCATTTCACTTTCATTGTCATTTAATTTGGTCACTCTCATTTGGGTTACCTTGTCTCATTGGATATCAAAGCACAATTAATTTATGTCCTTGTTTATTTGAATAGAAAATAGATATATTCATGGCATTCAATACTAAAGAATTATGATAATATAGGGTTGTTTGGTTACTGTTTCTTTGATGTAGATTTTAAATCTCTTTGAATATATGAAACCATGACATATACTAACTATCATTGATATTGTTGGATTGATGATTGTTGCTGTATGTATTATAAGATAAACTCTTATTGATATAAGAATAGTTTATGGGATTTATAATAACCTAGTTATTTGCTAATAAAAATGGTTTATTGGACTACCAGTGCTGTGGTAATAGATCATTTATAGTTTGTGGTACATAAAAATGCTTTTACCTTACTTATGTACAAAGTGTAGAACAAGTTAATATGATTATTTGTAAGTACTTTCACAAGCTATGTAATACATGGAACAGCAGCTGTTACAGAATATATTTCAAACAAGATGTAGAAAATCTGGCTTAGTTAGCCAATAAAAAATAACTTGAATAAACTTATAATATTACATTTGTGTAAACAGACCATTTCGTAATCAGACATAATTTGAACTTTTCACTTTTCAACCTAGATGTCTGACTAGTAAATGTAATAGAAAAGAGCAGATATATATAGTGGATCAATTCATGACTTGAAAAAACCCCAAAGCAAGTGTCCTAGAGTGTCCTTCACCCTGAGGTAACCTGTCTAGCCTTATTGCAAGTTCATGACCAACTCTAACATGGGTAGACCAGATCAGTTCTATTTTGTCTTTTAGAATTGTTTGTTTGTTGGTGTTAATTAGTGACCCTTTCAATGACCTTTGCTCTATCATGGTGGCCAGCTAAGCTGATTTATTGAAATAAGATGTACAGTACGTAGTGTTGTCACAATATTTCTGGTTTATTAAGATTTATTTATCTTTTAACAAGAATAAAAAGCTGTACAAAGTATTACTGTTGATTCGGTAAAAAGTCATCAGCTTTACTTAATGAATAGGTAGATATAAGAAGATGTGGTATGAGTGCCAATGAGAAAACTCTTTATCCAATTCATAATTTGTAAAAGTAAACCATTATTAGTCAAAGTACAGTCTTCAGCATGGAGCATTGACTCACACTGAACAGCAAGCTATAAAAGACCCCAAGAATGAGTAGTGTAAAACCATTCAAACAGAAAAACCAACGATCTAATCTACATAAGTGTTAGTTATATAATAACACTTTTGTTTGTTTCAGGAGGTGGCAGCTGTGTTGACTGCATTTGACAAGCATAAAGAATGGATGTCACTAGAAGTCAAAATCAGGTAGGTTTGTCATAATATAAAAATAGCAGACCAATATAATTTTGTTGTTTTTTAAAATCAAAGGTTAAGTGAACTATATAGAAATTGAGTTATCTATCTTGGATTGTCAAGGCTGTATTTTGCTTTTCTTAAAAGCTACTTCAGCAAAGAAAGTAATTTTGTGGATGATATTAAAATTATGCTGTGAATATGTCTCATAGATTTAAGGATATATCAAAATAGATTAATGTCTTGTGGGAGACAAATAAGTTTAACGATTGACAGTTTTCAGACTGAATGCCTTCTTACTACCTGATTGAAAGATATTTCTGACTCTTTCATATTAAAAGTCTGTTGATTGGTTGTGGCAGTTTTAAACCTAACAAATATCTTTCAATACTTGCAGAGTTTCAGGTTTGAATTGTTTATGCTTTGTGATCAATCATACATATCTGTACACATGAAAGTTATTCCATGTAGCTGGTTATTTTAAAGTCTGCACCACATTTTTGAGGTGATTTCCAAAAGACAGAAATAGTAATTCCTTACAGGTAAATCATGAAAAAAGGTTTATGACATCACTTTCGCATGACAAAATCATGTCTATGAACTGATAGACAAAAAACTTTCAGCCAATCAGCAGACTTGTTACATCCAAAATTAATTTATTTGTCCTTTGTAGGCCCCCAAGTGGTTCTATGATACTGTACAGCAGAAAGAAAGTCAGATACAAAAAAGATGGTTATTGCTGGAAAAAAAGAAAAGGAGGAAAAAATATACGAGAAGACCATATGAAGCTCAAAGTTCAAGGGTTAGAGGTAAGTCCTTAAGAAGATGCTATGTTACAAATATACGAGAAGACCATATGAAGCACAAAGTTCAAGGGTTAGAGGTATGTTATACAGAGGATCCCAAGTCACATAGATTTCACTTAAGAAAACCAAAATCTGTAGAATGTTTAAAAATAGGAAGATATGGAATAATACCAATGAGATAACTCTCCACAAGAGACTAAATGACACATAAATTAACAATTATAGGCCACTGTACTGCATTCAAAAAAGAGCAAAGCCCATATCGCATAGTTTGATAGGCCCGGAAGTGACAAATGTAAAAACTAACTAAAATGTACAAAATAATGAATAAAAAAATATGGTTCACAGCAACAATATATACAGCTAACGTCAACCACTGAGGGACAAATATTTGATTTAATTGTTTTACCTGACAGTTGGTTGTAGCAATACATAGGAATAACTTCTGTCATCTTCAGATGTTCTTCAATGTCTGCATAACACTATTTATCTACAACTTTATGAGAACAACTCTGTAAAATAGTAAATTAACAATAACAAATAAACGAACTCCAAGGAAATTTCTTTATAATATGGCAAAATCTAAAGCTTTAACAAATAGATCTAACAAATGTAAACAATTTTTGGAAAATGACGCAGTCATTGTTCCATAACTGCCGACCTGAACTTCATTACATTTCTCTGCCTACCGCGCTTGGTTTCGTATTTCCTATTTTCCATACAAACTGGAACCTGCTTGTGTTATCATTATGCATCATTGTGTAGTATTAAATCAGCCAGGACCCAGTTTACACTGGTTTTTGCTTGTATTCCACTACACTCGAACAAAGTGTTGTAGTTTGACGGGAACCAGTTTTAGAATTTGTAAACTACAAAACGTAATCGGTTATTGTTCATTCCGTTTTGGTGTTTCATACCGACTTATATGGTTTGAATAAGCTTAAGACCCTTCAAACATTAATGTGATAGGTATATTAAAGATTGTTTTACAAAAGGATTGAACTGTTTTACTTTCAAAGTCGTACTATAGGGATATCTGTCATATACGGATTTCCACTCTCACCGGGTAATTTCTTCTTTTACACGTGCTTTGGAAACTTCCTGTTTAATCGCAAGTTTTAAAATTGTTTTTGAGTGAATTAAACTTATTTTAACAATGATGAAGCGTTCCAGAATCATTTTAAAGCAGTTTCTTCTTCTCTTTGATGATGGAAAATAGGTTTTCTCAAGAAAATACCGCAAACGATCGCAGAGGAATTGAAACGTACAAGTCAAGTCGGCACCTGGTTAAATTGGCATCTAGTCAAATCGGCACCTATTCGACGTCAATTCGGCATCCAATAATATTTGTTATAATATTTTCTATTCAATTAATTAATTACTGTTACCAAGTACATAGTGAATATGTTGTTGTGTATTTAGGTAAACCACGAAACGAAAGTGAATATGTAGTGTATAAAGGTAAACAACGAAGCCCTTACCAAACATGCGAAAGCGGTTGTTTTAACAATTAGACAATTTGTGTAATTGTAAAAACAAGTTAATTATTAAAATAAAATGGAAAACTATGAGTCCCTTTCAATAAATCAAACTTTCATGCCAAATAATTAGCAAATTTAAGGTGTTTGTTTTTCAGTAAAGTTTAAACAGCATTAAACCAACAATCCTGTAAAATGCTCAACTGGTTAAAATAATGCAGAAAAATACACAATATCTCATGTATTAGTCCAAATAATTATGACGTCTGGCAAGGCTATTTTATTATTTTTCTGGGACGCCTTCCTACGACCTTCGTAGGAAGGCGTCCCAGAAAAAAAATTAACATAGCCTTGCGGTCATAGGAAGGTGTTCCAGAATAAAATTTAAAAAGCCTTGCCAGACGTAATAATTATTTGGACTACTCATATATATATATATCATTAAAAATACACCAAAAAAGTCATTAGTTGAGAAAAATAAATATATACAAAATGTACATGAACACCCAAAAATGTGAAAGTTAGTATTTAACTCTTTTTGCTTAAATACTGAAAAAAATTCTGGCAACCCCTTTCTTATTTTTACCCTATTGCTTAAAATACTGTTAAAAATATATATTTAACATGGATGACGAATTGACTATATCAGGTGTCGATTTTAACCAGGTGCTGATTTGTCCAGGTGCCAATTTAACTAGGTGCCAGTTTGACTAGAATTCTTTGACAAATGTTTGAAACTATCTGAGTTTCATTAGACCTTTGATAGCAGTAACAAAAAGATTATTTACTTAATATTTTGTGGGAGAAGGGGGTTCAGACTGTGTGGTATCAGGTCTGTTTGTGCCCAATACATTTTCGCACCCTACACGTTCGCACATTCACACTCCACTCATTCGCGCCCAATTTTAATTCAAATTCAAGTTGAATAATTGGAAAATCATGGTTGTTGCTTTAAATTGCTTTGGTGTAAATACTGAATGTATTTAAAGCTTGGTATGAGTAAAACATTGAAGATTTTAAAGGAAAAAACACAAAAGATAATTGTTTTTAACAGCTTGGTCCCATTGATCTGAAACAACGAAACAATAAAACATAGAAACCAAAATATAGCAATCCACTAATATAACCAAAACATGATAAAATTTATTCAACACGCAGAAACAAACATAGTCAGAATCTCACTTAATTTTGAAACAAGTCAATGAAACAAGTTATAGCAATACACTAACCAAAACATGATTAAGAGTTATTCAACACAAAATAAAACGTTGACAAAATACCACTTTATTTAGAAAGGATTATTATTATTTTTAGCAATACCTTATCTAAAACATGATTAAGATTTATTCAACACAAAAAAAAATTGCTGTCTAACTTTATTTTGAGACAATGACAACAATTATACTTATAAGAAAACACTTGCTTACAGAGTTATTAAACACAAAACCAATTAAGATTGGGTGCGAACATGTAGGGTGTGAAAGTGAAAGGGGTGAAAATGAGTGGGCACAAACGTGAATGGAATCGAACGGACCCAGATTCAGACTATGTACCAGTGAGAAATATACAAGCCTTTCTACGGTATTTATTTGTACAATTCAGCTAGGGTTGACCTATTCATTTGTCTTAAAAAAACAGCCAGTTGTCACCTTCACTTCACACACACACACATATACGAATATCAATTATATGTTCACGATACATGTTGCATTGTTAAACTAATTACGGTATGTGAAAATCAAGACTTGCATAAAAACTATCCCAATATTAGAGACAGTGGCGTCATTTTTCTTCAGAGCTTTCAGCTCTTTGATTAGCTTGGTATGAGTAAAACATTGAAGATTTTAAAGGAAAAACACAAAAGATAATTGTTTTTAAGCCCTTTGATCTGAAACAACGAAACAATAAAATATAGGAACCAAAATATAGCAATCCACTATTATAACCAAAACATGATAAAATTTATTCAACACACAGAAAAAAAATAGTCAGAATCTCACTTCATTATGAAAGAGGTCAATGAAACAAAGTATAGCAATACACTAACCAAAACATGATTAAGAGTTATTCAACGCTAAATAAAACGTTGACAAAATACCACTTTATTTAGAAAGGATTATTATTATCTTTAACAATACGCTATCCAAAACATGATTAAGATTTATTCAACACAAAAAAAAAATGCTGTCTCACTTTATTTTGAGACAATGACAACAATTATACTTATAAGAAAACACTTGCTTACAGAGTTATTAAACACAAAACCAATTAAGATTAGTTGCGAACATGTAGGGTGTGAAAGTGAAAGGGGGCGAACATGAGTTGGTGCAAACGTGAATGGGCGCGAACGGACCCGGATTCAGCCTATGTACCAGTGAAAAATATAGAAGCCTTTCTACGGTATTTATTTGTACAATTCAGGTAGTCTTGACCTATTCATTTGTCTTAAAAAAAAACCCCAGCCAGTTGGCACCTTCACTTCACACACAACACATATACGAATATCAATTATATGCTTACGAGACATGTTGCATTGTTAAACTAATTACGGTATGTGAAAATCAAGACTTGCATAAAAACTATCCCAATATTAGAGACAGTGGCGTCATTTTTCTTCAGAGCTTTCAGCTCTTTGATTATATTCCTGACAGGGTACTGGCATATCCTTATGTAGAAAATGGTGGATTAAACTTGGTTTTATTGCTAGCTAAATTTTTCACTTGTATGGCAGTCCCTTTGAATTCCAAAATACGAAATTTGCTGGGAATTCTTCTATAGGACATGAAGTTGTCAACCTACTATTAAATTTATAAT
Source organism: Mytilus edulis (assembly GCA_019925275.1). NCBI lineage: Eukaryota > Metazoa > Mollusca > Bivalvia > Mytilida > Mytilidae > Mytilus > Mytilus edulis. The sequence continues at coordinate 79,842,367 of CM034359.1, forward strand.
CAGAGATTTTTTAAGATTTGTCCATATCAGCTTATATTATGAGGAGACGGCAATCAACACACATATCTTAAGTCTCTCACATTTTTGTGACAAGAATCATCAATATCAAACTTAAATTTAACAAACATTGCATCCATTGTAACCATAGATTACATATTTTTCACAATGATCCCTAATAAAGAAGTATCTTGTTTTCCTTTACCAAATATTGTGATATATATATGATCTTTCTATTTTCAGTGTATTTATGGTTCCTATGTACATTCAGATATTCTACCCACTTTCCATAGAAGATGTTATTGGTTGTTACAGGTAAATAAATAGATTGACAAAGATGTGGTATGAGTGCCAATGAGACAACTCTCCATCCAAATAACAATTCGTAAAAGTAAACCATTATAGTTCAAAGTACTGCTTTCAAAACAGCATTTAAAAGGGGACCCCAAAAAGGACAAGTTTTAGTGTGTGAGTTTGCTGATAATTCTTTCATATATTCTATGATTTTTTGTACATGATAACGGTACATCAGTATTACTTAAATAAGTATATCTACTGGAAGATTTTGAATGGTATATATGATATGTCATAATTGACGAAGCAGCATTTCGTGTTTTTTGAAGTGCAACATTATATGAAATTGACTCTCCACACTGTTGATGTCACTTAATCAACAATACATCTCTGTACAGTATTGATGTAGATCATTGTGTATGTGTATAGTAAAACATGCATCAATCATGTCTGGTGTATCCAAAAAATCTGAAATAAATTTATTTTTTGAAGAAGTGCTTACAATAAATATTCTGTTTTTATTTAACTTGAACAAGACAGAGATTTAATCCGAACAAAACTTTCATTTTCACAGTTTTCTATGTATGTTAAAAAGTCCTATGAAACGAGTGACCGGTGAAAAATAATGTTATTTCAATTTTTGAACCAATGCATACATTTTCAATCGGTCAGTGTTGTTTTGAAAATATGGCAGGTAATTAAAGTTCGTGTTTTGAAGCTGAAGTTTTACGATTGCCACCTGTTTGTCAACAATCAACAAAAAAGCATGGATATTGAGCATTTGTTTAACATGTAAAATCAGATAATAGTTTATTTTAAGGACACCCATGCATATTGCAATCACTGGATTTTTACGAGATGGGCCACACTGAGGTCATTTTGCATAGGGAAAATATGTCGGGGAGTTGCTTCCTGGAAAGGAAGCAATTAAAATAAAGTAAACTTTTTCTTAATATGAACAAATTAAAGAATTTTCTTCAGAAAAAAGTATATGTACATAAGTTTTATAATGAAAACTATCCATTGAGATATAAAAAAACATATGCATTATTTTTTTAAATTTGAGGTTTCTTGTGACTTTAAGAAGCATGTAATGATGTTGATTTCATGATTTATGTGTATTTTTCAGAATCCTGACATCATGTTAATTCATTATTCAAAAGTTCCCTATCCTGAACATGTGATTTCATGATTTATGTGTATTTTTCAGAATCCTGACATCATGTTAATTCATTATTCAAATGTTCCCTATCCTGACCATGTGATTTCATGATTTATGTGTATTTTTCAGAATCCTGACATCATGTTAATTCATTATTCAAATGTTCCCTATCCTGACCATGTGATTTCATGATGTATGTGTATTTTTCAGAATCCTGACATCATGTTAATTCATTATTCAAATGTTCCCTATCCTGACCATGTGATTTCATGATTTATGTGTATTTTTCAGAATCCTGACATCGTGTTAATTCATTATTCAAATGTTCCCTATCCTGACCATGTGATTTCATGATTTATGTGTATTTTTCAGAATCCTGACATCGTGTTAATTCATTATTTAAATGTTCCCTATCCTGACGACGGCAAGGTAAAAATTCCCATGATGCCGGGTTCTGTAGAGAAGAAAGAATGGACGAAAGAAGAACTAGTAGAACAGCTAAGACCAATGTGTAGGTATTATAGAATACTGGGGATTCTTTTATTTTACGTGGACACCAATTTTTGTGATTGATAAGAACAATTGTATTTCATGGTTTTGCCAGCCTTAGGAAAATTTACTTTGTTGAAAGTTTAACCCACAAACTACACAAAAACATTAAATTTTAAAATCTTAGAATTAGGGTAGAAATTTTTTTCTTTCATAAGAAACAAATTTTATTCAATGTTTTATCAAAATTTATAAATTTTAAAGGTAGATAATAAATTATTGAAAATGGAAATTGTTGCAAAATGTAAACTTTTGACTGAAATGTGATTAAACAGTGTACCTTTAATATGAAATGGATATATTCTAAGATTTCAACTCTTCATTAATTTAGATTACATATCTAAGTTATGTATTACATATAACAGCCATTTCATTAATGAGAAGACTAAAATTATTGAGGATTAGTTTTCACAATAATTAAACAAAAAATAATACTGGTTATATTTTTTTTTTAAGTTTTCAATTTATGGATAAAATAGAAAAGAAAGGATATGGAATGTTCACATGCACAGAAAAACACAAAAACAAAGGAAAAGTGCATTTATACTAGCTGCTTTTCATCTCAAAACAGCAGTGAGGTCTTCAACACAGAGTAAACAGTCTGCCTCATTGAAAGTTTAGGGCAAATAATTTACATAGACTTTGAAAGATGTAACAACACTAGCTTAGTCTTGTAAAAAAGAACAGACCAAAAAGGCTCACTTTGTTGCAAGTGTAGGGTTAATAATTCACATAGACTTTGAAAGATGTAACACCAACAGGTTAGCCTAGTAAAAAAGAACAAACTAAAAAGGCTCACTTTGTTGCAAGTTTAGGGCAAATAATTTACATAGACTTTGAAAGATGTAATACCAACAGGTTAGCCTAGTAAAAAAGAACAAACTAAAAAGGCTCACCTTGTTGCAAGTTTAGGGCAAATAATTTACATAGACTTTGAAAGATGTAACAACACCAGCTTAGTCTAGTAAAAAAGAACTGACTGAAAAGGCTCACCTTGTTGCAAGTTTAGGGCAAATAATTTACATAGACTTTGAAAGATGTAATACCAACAGGTTAGCCTAGTAAAAAAGAACTGACTGAAAAGGCTCACCTTGTTGCAAGTTTAGGGCAAATAATTTAAATAGACTTTGAAAGATGTAATACCAACAGGTTAGCCTAGTAAAAAAGAACTGACTGAAAAGGCTCACCTTGTTACAAGTTTAGGGCAAATAATTTACATAGACTTTGAAAGATGTAATACCAACAGGTTAGCCTAGTAAAAAAGAACTGACTGAAAAGGCTCACCTTGTTGCAAGTTTAGGGCAAATAATTTACATAGACTTTGAAAGATGTAATACCAACAGGTTAGCCTAGTAAAAAAGAACTGACTGAAAAGGCTCACCTTGTTGCAAGTTTAGGGCAAATAATTTACATAGACTTTGAAAGATGTAATACCAACAGGTTAGGCTAGTAAAAAAAGAACTGACTGAAAAGGCTCACCTTGTTGCAAGTTTAGGGCAAATAATTTACATAGACTTTGAAAGATGTAATACCAACAGGTTAGCCTAGTAAAAAAGAACTGACTGAAAAGGCTCACCTTGTTGCAAGTTTAGGGCAAATAATTTACATAGACTTTGAAAGATGTAACAACACTAGCTTAGTCTAGTAAAAAAGAACAAACTAAAAAGGCTCACCTTGTTGCAAGTGTAGGGCAAATAATTTACATAGACTTTGAAAGATGTAACAACACTAGCTTAGTCTAGTAAAAAAGAACAAACTAAAAGGCTCACCTTGTTGCAAGTGTAGGGCAAATAATTTACATAGACTTTGAAAGATGTAACAACACTAGCTTAGTCTAGTAAAAAAGAACTGACTGAAAAGGCTCACCTTGTTGCAAGTTTGGGGCAAATAATTTACATAGACTTTGAAAGATGTAACAACACTAGCTTAGTCTAGTAAAAAAGAACAGATTAAAAAGGCTCACTTTGTTGCAAGTGTAGGGCAAATAATTCACATAGACTTTGAAAGATGTAACAACACTAGCTTAGTCTAGTAAAAAAGAACAAACTAAAAAGGCTCACCTTGTTGCAAGTGTAGGGCAAATAATTTACATAGACTTTGAAAGATGTAACAACACTAGCTTAGTCTAGTAAAAAAGAACTGACTGAAAAGGCTCACCTTGTTGCAAGTTTGGGGCAAATAATTTACATAGACTTTGAAAGATGTAACAACACTAGCTTAGTCTAGTAAAAAAGAACAGATTAAAAAGGCTCACTTTGTTGCAAGTGTAGGGCAAATAATTCACATAGCCTTTGAAAGATGTAACACCACCAGTCAAAAAAGACTCAGCATTCAGTTCATATTTAAAACAAAATAGTTCCTATCCATACAGCTCATTTTATACTTTTTTTCCATTTCAGTTTCTGCTGGAAGCTCAGATCAAATGGTTAGTGTTTTATTATAGAAATAGTTAAATTGATTGTTATGTGGCACAAAACATTCCTCATTAATATGTAAAAGTGCCTTTCAATCCTATTTTTTTTATTTGTACACAGTCACAAAAAATAACCACTCAAAATAATTACAAGCACAAATTTGATACATCTAGTACTGAGTAAAGTGTTATGATCATAGTTCCAGGAGACACATTATGCAGATAAATTTTGGTGACAGTTTTATTAATTATTCTTGTAAGATTTTAATAGAATATCACTAGCCCTGAATTTAGATTGACAAGATAAACAAATAGTTCCAGAATTCCATAACAAAATATACAAGGAATTATATAAAATATATATCTTCAAATTATATTTTTGAAAGATTTTTAGAAAACAATCTTTTACACAGATTTATCTATTTACAGCTTGAAGAAACAGTAGAAAAACTTGTAAAGCACCTTATACAGTACCATGAAAGTCAGGACAAGAACAAAGGTCAAAATATAGGTTACAAGAAGATAAGTTGTCATTCCAAGCCAGAAGATGGGGCCAGTTTAACAGGGGATCCATCTTCAGCTTCTATTCCTGATGATTCTCAGTGTAAAGACATATTAATGAACACAGTTTGCCAACTGAATGCTAAAACTCAACAGTCTTTCCCTCAGGCACCCCATCAAAGGCATTCAGGAGTTTTACATATCCAGCCTAAAGCCACTGATTCTATTCCTTGCTCAGAAAATCTCACTCAAGCTCCATTTTTGCTCAGTGTGAGTCAGTTACCAACGACGAGTTATTTGCTGCTGAGTGGAGGAGTAGCCTCAAACACTGTTTCATCTGTCACTGTAACATCGGGTTGCCAACAGCAACCAATTCCTCATGTTTTGGACCAGCCTATTCATCATATGTCTCATCCTATCCAAGTACCTCATAATATTCCGGGGCAGCTCAATTTATTTGCTCATCCTAACTCTACAGACCATGATCCTCATAAAACACAAATGGTATATTCTGAGGCACAGAATTTTATGCCTACTTCCTGTACACAGACTAAAACAGATACTGGGCACGTTCCTCATCTACGGAATGTGTCAGCCGATGATATACAGGATCTTATACATTCATCATTTCCTGTGGAAACATCAAACAATTACGCTAACTTCCCACAAGCAATGAATGACAATAACAATACTGGGTTGCCATTGACAACATCGGACTACAATATTCTGGATAACTTAGATTTTGAGATTTCTGAAATAGAAAAACTTTACAATGATCTTAGTAGACAGCCAGATACTAATAGTTTAAAAGGGGATGGAATGCATAAAAATAATACATGTGATCAAGAATTAACCAATGAAATTAACTTATTTAACAGTGACCTTGTTCAGTCATGTCAAGTTCAACCTGAACAAAATTTTCCAGACATATCAACAATCTGTGATAATAAGACTGTAAATAATGGTAAAGGGTTGTCAGGACATAAAGGGGAGGAGCACAAAATCCTGGATTACTCTCCGGAGTGGTCAAATTCTCAGGTATGTACCAACAAATCCTGGATTACTCTCCTGAGTGGTCAAATTCCCAGGTATTTATGAACAAATCCTGGATCATAATCTTGGGTGTGATCTAGTTCTCAGTTTTAAACTCTCTTATATGGTAAAATTTTGAAGTTTCGTGTCTAAAAACTATGGCATTTCTCTACAAATGCTCATATTCAAAATAAATGTATATATACAAAATATCCAGTACAACTTTCCAAATTAGTTAGATACAAAAAGGATGAAGGTCAAGGAAGTGTTAGAGCCCTTTAGTGTAGGATTCACTTTGTCCGTCACATTGTTAACCATTATTTTTTGTGAACGCAAAATCTTCAAAAGTATGGTTAGAATTCAGATGAAACTTTGTACCTGTGTCGTGCAAATTGTTAATCTTTGATGAAAATTGTAAAAAAGAGGAAGAGACCAACGGGATTATAAAAAATCAAAAGTTGAAAAAAAATGACAATACCGTGGGAAAATATATAAAAAGTATTAGAAATAATAGTCAACCAAATTTTACTAAGAAAACTGAAGAACGTTCATCAACATGCATAAACATTCAAATTAATCAGATTTTAATGAAATTCATAGACAAAAGAAAGGCAAATATACAACAGAGACATTTAAAGTCGAAGAAGAAAAATGACAACGCCATTGCCATATATGTGATATCATGAATTGATTTTAGGTGTAAAATATAATATATGTTCCTATTTTCAAAAATTGAATTCTTTATGTTAGATATGTTAAAATTTTATTTTGCAGGGAGGAGAAAAAGTTTTAGTTGTAGGTCCATGGTGTTCCTTGTCGTCTCATTATTTATGTTTATTTGATAGTAAACCAGTACCAACAACATTAATACAGCCAGGTGTACTAAGGTGTTTTTCCCCAGGTAAGTCCTTACAGGAATAATATGATTAAACAATTTGGCATAATTCAAGTAATTGCTAGATTTTTATTAGATTATATATCATGCATGTTTTTTTATTTTAACAAAAATGATTTGTTTATAAAAGATGCTCACTTCAGAGAAATAAATGTCAAGTTTTTTGTCAAAAACAACAATTTATACATTTTCCAAGTTGAGAAAAATAGATTTGAATTGACAGGTTTAAGTTATCAGTCACCATTTTCATATTTCTTTTATAAATAAAAAGAGTCATAGGGTATATAGCAATGAGACAGCAACTCTCCCCTTTTATTAAACTTGATTTTAGGTTGATAAAATGTATTCATTTTCTTAATTATACATCATTGAGTTGTCTCCCATGTATATTGTTTTAATATCCCCATTTACAGGATTCAAAAATCCTATCTGACTCTGTACCACTAATGTATATATGGTTTTTGTCCTTCTAAGAGATTTTTACTACAAAACAGCAAGTTTGAGAGTTGAAATTTCATATACAGCTGACGAAATAAATTTTTAATAGTTAATGATTATACAAGAAATATTATTTTCAGCTCACAATGGCGGAGTAGCATCATTACAAGTCAGCTGCGATGGTCATGTGATCTCTAACTCGGTACCATTTAAATATGTGTCACATGATGATAAAAATAAACACAAAAATAACTGGTTCTCTATTTCTGGTAAGAATTATTTTCTATATGTTTAGAGTACACATAATTTCATTGACCTATTTTTACACATTTCTACTCATCAAAAATGTCTAATGTGTTAATATCTCAAAACTTTTTAAACCTTCAAAGTGGGAGATCTCATTTCTGACAAAACTATATTTTGTGTTTGAATGAATTATCATTCATCATTTTTAAATTGACAATGTTAGCTATAAACATTCCATTATATTTAGAAAGGGACTTTTGTTAGGAGATTTTTATTTTAAACTTTTTTTTTTATTTCTGACTTTAGTATAAACATTCTAATCACAAATAATTTTTTTCAAATATACATATTGTATATAATATATTGTATATTATCTATTGTAAATCATATATTGTAATTGTCACAAGAAGTTTTTTTATAATTGAGTTTCCTTGTTTTGTAGTTGATGAGCTTAAGCTGTTGTTGTTAGATAGACTGTTTGTGATTCAGGAAAAACTGAAGAAAACAATGTCCCGTCAGCCTATACAAAAGGTATGTTGTTCAAAGGGCACCTGTCTATTATTGAATACTGCTTGCTGAACTTGAAGTCTTGTGGATTAAACAAGAAATGCAGAAAAGACTGTGGACCCAACAAATAAAAATTAAAAAAGACAACATTATCAAATAAAATTTTTAAAAAAGCTGCACCTTTTTGCCCTCCATGGTTATTGTATTTATCTGATTATTGATATGAAAATGGTATTCAATAAGTTATGTTTTCTTTTACAGCTGAAAGAAGAACTAAAAGCAGACCATTTTGAAAAGAAGGTTGTTTTATATGTAAAATCCTTAATTTCCAAGCCTTGGGGCAACATGACAATTTTTCCGAAACAAGGAAAGCGCAACATGACATTACTTCATATAGCAGCAGCTCTTGGGTATCAGGCATTGGTTCATACACTCATTGTATGGAGGTAGGTAGTAACTAGATGATCTTTTGTAGCAGCTCTTGGGTATCAGGCATTGGTTCATACACTCATTGTATGGAGGTAGGTAGTAACTAGATGATATGTTGTAGCAGCTCTTGGGTATCAGGCATTGGTTCATAACTCATTGTATGGAGGTAGGTAGTAACTAGATGATATTTTGTAAACATTTCTCATACATTATAAAGCAACATCAATAAAGGCAAAACATTAGAAAAATTAGTACATAGACTATTTTACCTCCACTTATTTTAGTATCATATGCCTTTGAAATAATCTATGTTTTCTCTCATTAAACTTGCATTTATGTGTACGCGAGTTGGCAATGCCAGCCTTTCACTTGTTCTTTTTGCAATTTATTTATTGAAAGATCTGAGTTGCTGTATTAATTAATTTCACATTTCAGTAAATTTTATAAGTCTCATGTTTAAAAGCAAATCTCACTTCCAAATTTGGCATCCTGCAGTCAAGGCAGATGGAATATTTGTACTCATTACACGATTTATTAAAAGCTGTCAATCCCAAAATGTTAACAATTGGTTTTGTCACAATGTTATTTCACTGATTATCTTACTTTGTGTTTGGCCAGTACAGGTTGTACAGGTTGTATTATTAGTATATGACGAGTGTTTTATAATTTCAGGACAGATAACCCCTCCTGGGTACTGGATTGTCAAGTGGATTCTCATGCATTAGATGATATGTCGTGTACACCATTGGTAAGTAGTCACACATTGAACGATGTCATGTACACCATTGGTAAGTAGTCACACATTGAACGATATGTCATGTACACCATTGGTAAGTAGTCACACATTGAACGATATGTCATGTACACCATTGGTACATGTAAGTAGTCACACATTGAACGATATGTCGTGTACACCATTGGTAAGGCCACGGTTTTTTAATTTGTTGGTTTACGGATTTTCCCCATGAAAAGGTCAGTAAAAAAAAGAAAAAAAATCATCTTTGAAGACAAAAAAATATGCAAAATCAATATATATTTCACCTTTCTAGCAATATGTTTGTTATGCTATTTTATCATCATTTTAGTTCGATGAAATATTATTGCTCAGCTGTTATAAACTACGCATGACATTGTCTAGTAATTTACAGTAAAAAAAGGGGATGCACGGACAAAGACGAAATTAAATCATCATTTCAGAAACAAGAAAAATAGAATCGCGTAGCTCTTAATCAATTCCAGAAAACTTGGTAAATAATGATCTTCAAGCACGAAAACTGATAAAGAAAAAATGCATAAACGTCGTACGAAAAGAAGTTTCAACACACGTGTCAAAAACCTAATAGAATCGTCCACTGGAAAAACGATATCGGGTTAATCTGTTGTCTTGCATTCCCGTTTTTTTATCCAAATGAACAACATTTTTTTTATTACCTATAAAAACAAGAAAATTCCTAATGATTTGTTAATATTCAGTTCTTTAATTTGATGCCTTCACCCTGTTCACATTTGGACAAGTCTATTTCTATGAGATGATGCATCTTACGGACTGATGACAAATAAGGTAAACGAACTTATTGTGTAATTGGTTTTAAACACAAGTTTCGTTCCGCAAAATTATTTGCGCAAACGACATTTCAAGGTCAGTTATAATTGATTTGTCTATATTTAGAAACGTAAACTGGAAGGTGTTTTTTTTCACAGGGATAATGCATTTGTTAAGGTTGGCGGGAATAAAAAAGCGTGAAAAGTGAATTTTATTTTTATTCTGGAAATCAGCAAAATCGGGTCGGCGGATCCGTAAACCAATAAATTAAAAAATCCTGGCCTAAGTAGTCACACATTAAACAATACTGTGGATTCATTTATTTTCGTGGGTACCAATTTTCAAGGATTAAGAAAAACTTGCATATTCGTGGATATTTAATTTCGTGGTTTTGCTGAAGTCTGCATACAAACCTATAGAAAAATTATCATTCGTTGAATATTTAATTTCGTGGTTTGACTGTGCCCACGAAATCCATGAAAATTGGTATCCAACGAATAATAATGAATGCACAGTATGTCGAGTACACCATTGGTAAGTAATCACACATTGAACGATATGTAATGTACACCATTGGTAAGTAATCACACATTGAACGATATGTCGTGTACACCATTGGTAAGTAGTCACACATTGAACGATATGTCTTGTACACCATTGGTAAGTAGTCACACATTGAACGATATGTAATGTACACCATTGGTAAGTAATCACACATTGAACGATATGTCGTGTACACCATTGGTAAGTAGTCACACATTGAACGATATGTCTTGTACACCATTGGTAAGTAGTCACACATTGAACGATTAATGAGTTGCTGCCATCAGTTGGAAATTTGAAGGTAGCAAAAACAATTTTACTGGCCATAAATATTTGTGACAGTCATATCATAATTGATCACAGCAACTTTACAACTTCAGCTCTTTTATTAAAATACTAATTTATTGAAAAAAGAAATTGTACATTATAGCTTGGAAAAAAAGATAAATTTAAGATTGAATAAAGTTCTGCAAAACTCCATGTATGATTATGGCGAGTAAAGATCATTGCAAAACAGGAAATTCACATAAATGAAAACCAAAGGTTATTTTGTTACTTTGTACAATTCAGATTTGAAACAACAATTTTGGGGTAGTTTATGTTTTGATATGTTTTATAAATGCTTTTGAATGACACAACAATTTTGCCTGTTTAGTATAACTTTGTTTTGATTTAATCTTCTTTTTCTCATGTACATGTGACATAGTATTACATTCTATGTTATTGATTTACTTTTCAGGTCTGGGCATGTGCAAAAGGTTACATATCAACAGTGCAATTCCTCTACCATTGGAATCCTGATTCAATACATATCATGACCAAAGATCAGTTGTCTCCCTTTGCAGTAGCTAAAAAATTTGGTCACAGCTCAGTTGTCAATGAGTTGACTTCTCTTACAGGAAAATCTAGCAGCCTGTCTTCCCCTTCAAAACAAATAGATTCTTCCAAGGCTTTTAATACCCCTGCTGATAAAATGGAAGATAACAGTGTGTTCAAGTCACCAAATTCTGTGTTGGGAAGTCTACATATAGACATTCCAGGCCAGTATGTTCAGTCAATGAAAAGCAATAGACCCAAACATTCCGTACAATCTAGTCGACGTAAACTTGCCAAACACTTCTCCATTGATTGTACACCAGAAGACTTTAGTTATACTCCACCTAGTCAGTACGAAAGGCCAGTACGGGAAACGAACTCTGAACCCAGACTCTGTTCTGTCTCCAGTGCTTTGACCAGTACAAAAAATCCAATGCTTTACAATCCAGGGAGGGATCTGACCTCACCAGACATACTGATTAAACCAGACGAGGACCACAAAACAGCAATGGACCATACTGAAACACCATCAGTCCATGTAACAGGAACTACTTGTGTAGAAATGGATACAGGTAATTTTGCATTGTGGTTTATATACTAGTATATTTGCATCTTTATTAGCACGTGTGAATTGAAATTTACTAACTATAGTTTTGTGAAACAAGACTTAAAGAAGCACATTTGATATTTTTAAGCTTGGTTTGTGAACCAGATATACTTTTTAGCATCATGTTTTATCCTAAATATTTAATGATGTAATACACATAGCATTATGATATTTGAATTATGGTCATTTATTGCATGAGTTTGTATAAGTAATTATTGTGCTAGTGCTATACTACTAGAATTCATTCTGCTGATCAGTGTTTTAAAGAACAAAGTGACTTTAGTGATGAGTATATCATGTGTTTGCTAGATATATAGACTGTCATTATTGAAGCTATTTTCACTATTTTGTTATAATCAATAGACTGGCCTTGTTTTCATGCATTGCTGGCATTCATGTGAAGTGTCTTATTACAAGCGAAACATGGAAAGAAATCCCTAACAGTATAAAATAGCATTACTAGTTCTTTAATTTTTTTGACAAGAGAAAATCATTTATGGCAGCTAAATGTTACTGATAGAAAATAACAGCAAATTGGTAACTGTCAGATAATAGCAGTAAATCAGACAGTTAATTGCAGCACATAGGTCACAGACATTTAATAGCAGAAAATAGGTCACTACAGTTTATAGTAACACATAAATAGGTCATTGACAGTTATTGGCAGTAAATAAGTTACTGACAGTTAATAGCATAACATTGTCACTGACAGATAGTAGCAAAAAGGTCATTGATTTTTAATAGCATAAAATGGTCACTGACAATTAATTATTTTAAAAGGTCACTGACAAATCATAGCATGAAAGGTCACTTACTGTTAGCAGCATATAGGTCACTGATCCTTAATAGCATTAAAAAAATCGTTGCAAGAAGGTCACTTAGAAGATAACTGTATTGTATTTTAAGCTCCGACGGCATCAATTGGGGATTTGATGGTCGCAAATTAAGTTTACTGGCGACATGTTAGAGGAGAAAGTAAACGGGTATTTGCGACCATCAAATCCCCAATTGATGCCGTCGGAGCTTAAAATACAATATTGTTATCTCGATTCTAATGAAACTGACATAAAACAACGTTAAACATGTATTTTAAATCTGTCGAATGCCGTCTGCACTTGCTCGTACGTTCCATAGCATCAATTGTCAATTGATGCCATGTAAAGAAGTGATGTAATCCAATCCAAATAAACGTAACATAGTTGTTGCATTAGAATGGCTGTTAATGTAATAAAAATGTTCAGTAGGTAGGTCACTGACAGTAATTGACATCAAATAGGTCACAGACAGTTAATAGCATAAAAAAGATCACTGACATTTATAAGCAACAAAAGAATACTGACTGAAGATATCAACAAATTGGTCATTGATAGGTTTTAGCAGCAAATTATCAATGAAAATGTAACAAAAAGGTTACTGACAGTACATAACAGTGTAGAGGTCACTTTCAAAAAATAGTAGCATAAAAAAACATCAATAAATGACACTGTTAACTCAGCATAGAAGCAAAAGGTTAACAATATCTAGTAGTAAATAAGTGTCTGAAAGAAAATAAAATAAAAACATAGAAAGATTGACAGAAAATGGTTAAAATAGTGACAATTAATTAGATTCCTTTTGACAATGCTTGATTAACAGTTTGAAGTGTATGCATGCACTTGATTTCAGATTTAGATGACAACATGTCCGACGTATCCTTCTCCAGTCAAGGGAGCCCGCTCATTGATGTGGAACGTTTGTCTTCTGATGACGAGGGTCGTGTGACTAGAATCAGAACAGATAGATTATCTATCAGTAAGAGATATATATATCTGTTTGACAGGATTTATTTACTTAATCTTATTTAAATTTACAGCCTTTATTATATTGGAATTTGACTTGAAGGACAATTTTTAGAATATTTAACACCTCACTCTAAAAGTGAGACTATATTGCATTTACCTTGTCCGTAGGTTGGTCTGTTTTTTTTAGTCCCAACAAATATTTCGATAACATTTGTCTCAGATATTATTGAACAACCTGATTTATATTTGGCCACCAGCTTGCTTAGCTTGACAACATGAGCATTATTATTAAAATTATACTTAAATTATCTTTTTGCTATTAACATGACTTTAAAAAAAAACTTGTTTGAAGACATTTTAATGTTTTTAGATTTTTACGCTGTTTTCAGAGGTTTTCCTTACAGTCAATTTAAACGTGTTTGGTTAATTTGCTTGAGAAGTTGTTATATTCTTTTGAATGATTTTGAATTTTGTTATATAATGTGTGGGAGTTATTTACACTGTGTGATTAACAATCATTAATACCTTGCTATACATACTTATAACTGCTTATAAAGAGGTACTATTGTATGCTATATAGTGCTATTTACTTTTTTACCAAGAAATGCTTATGAAATATGTAGGTTTTGGATATAAGAACTCTCGTTATGAAAGAGAGAATAAAATCCAAATGAACAAAAACACAACAGACAGAACTCTGATAGTTTCTCTTTCAGACTTTGTAACACAATCACAGGACATAAAACATTTGTAATGAATACAAAAATTATTCTAATATGAAAAAAAGATGTAGGGTTAATGTCAATCAGACAGCAACTTAACAGACCAAAGAATGGAGATATAAACGACTATAGGGCATTGTATGGCTTTCAACAAAGAGCAAAACCATAACTATGTCTTGGTTAAGCATGCTACGCAATATTGACGAGTAGTGCATAATTTCAACAGAGAAAACCAATGGATTTAAACCTACAAGAACAAACGTCAATAATTATTAAGTTAACAATAGACTGTTATTTATTAAAATTTTATTTTCTTTACGAAAGATCTGAGGGAGAGAAGATGATTTCTTATTTTCCTCACATGAATTAAAAGATTCCAATTAAACTGCTCTATATAAAATACGTCTGATTTATATTTCCTGTAAGTGTAATAATTTTCAATAAATTAATGTATAAAAGTAATACCCTTGAAAAATAGTTTTTTTTTTTTTTGTCATGATGGTTTGAGTTATCTTTTTTTCAAACTGAATTTATGATTTGCCTATAGGTGGCGACAGCAGTGAGGATGCTAAGAGACAAATGGTCAACCTAGCTCAACAAATCATAGCCGCCATGCCAATGAGGATCAAACTGTCTCCCAGTCGCGTTGATGATGCTGCAGAGTTTGCTGCCCGTGAGAGGAGCAGTTCATACAGCTCCATACCATCACAGCCATCTCCCCATGCTTCGTCGTATGAAGAGGATTCTGGCATATCTACTCCAATGGGAGATGGATTTGCTTTTGATGAGTACAGGTATATTGTGAAAGCAGAAATTGTTGTTGCTTTTAGTCTTTACTACAATAAGATAAAAATAATCCTCTCGCAATCAATGTTATAGACAAACAAAACAAACAAAATTTTAACCCTAGAAAATTTGGTTTTTACAATATGGTATTGTTGTATAAAAATACTAACCCGACAATTATTTTATTGACATTATGTATTTTTCAGATATTCTGACCTTGGCACACCAGCTTCTTCTCTCAACAGTCCCGAGTCTACCTGTATTCCTAGTCCCTACAGTCCATATGATTTCAAGCTAGATTCTCCACCTCCTACCACAGAAGAGTTCACAGAATACTTCAATGCTCCGGCTACATTCATGGAGAAAGATTTCTCACTTCTTACATTATCAGGTAATAATTAATGCACAGAATATTTCAATGCTCCGGCTACATTCATGGAGAAAGATGTCTCACTTCTTACATTATCAGGTAATAATTAATGCATAGAATACTTCAATCCTCCGGCTACATTCATGGAGAAAGATTTCTCACTTCTTACATTATCAGGTAATAATTAATGCACATAATACTTCAATGCTCCGGCTTCATTCATGGAGAAAGATTTCTCACTTCTTACATTATCAGGTAATAATTAATGCACAGAATACTTCAATGCTCCGGCTACATTCATGGAGAAAGATTTCTCACTTCTTACATTATCAGGTAATAATTAATGCACAGAATACTTCAATGCTCCAGCTACATTCATGGAGAAAGATTTTTCTCTTCTTACTTTATCAGGTAATAATTAATGCACAGAATACTTCAATGCACCGGCTACATTCATGGAGAAAGATTTCTCACTTCTTACATTATCAGGTAATAATTAATGCACAGAATACTTCAATGCTCCGGCTACATTCATGGAGAAAGATTTCTCACTTCTTACATTATCAGGTAATAATTAATGCACAGAATACTTCAATGCTCCGGCTACATTCATGGAGAAAGATTTCTCTCTTCTTACATTATCAGGTAATAATTAATGCACAGAATACTTCAATGCTCCGGCTACATTCATGGAGAAAGATTTCTCTCTTCTTACATTATCAGGTAATAATTAATGCACAGAATACTTCAATGCTCCAGCTACATTCATGGAGAAAGATTTCTCACTTCTTACATTATCAGGTTACTTATTATAAATGCTGTACATTATTGTTTCAGTTAAATTGGCTAAGCCTTAAAAGGCCAAAATATAGCATTTAAAAAAAAATTTGAAAATGTAAACTTTTGGCTATTTAGAGGAAAGTATAGTAATGTTGTAACACAAATATGGGCTCTTTTTGATTAACCTTGCACATGCATCAGAGACTAGCATAGTTAATTCATGCAAAATTACTGAAATTTCACATTTTTAGCATTTGTACTTAATTTTCTAACTTCGTTTTGTCTAAAATAGAAGTGGCCCCACTTGTGTTCGGTATTGATATTCAAATATATGTTGTATTTGATGATACATGTAATACATAACATACATAAAGGTTGAGACTGAACACGAATGCGACCACTTTTTGTCTTGACAAAAACTCTCTAAAATGTTTTATGTCATGTTTGAAAGATTCTTCATAGTTAAGCTTGAACTTGAGTGTCTTTATTAACCAAAACAGTTTAAATCTTTTATATAAACTTATAGAATCGACTGAAGTAGACACTTAGGTGTTTAAAAAATGTCAAAAATCTTTCATCAGATGTACTTCAAATTTTAGGCAAAAATTAGCCCTTACCAGACCTTCTCCTTTATTAATTCTGTATTGTTTGGTTGCTGACGTTGATGTTTACCAAGACTCATTACTTTGATGTACAACCTTTTTCTTTTTTAGATCAAGAACAACGCAAACTCTATGAGGCAGCTAAATGCATACAAAAAACTTACAGAAAATTCCGTAACAAACAACAAATGACTCAACAACAGAAAGAAATGGAGGCAGCTGTTCTTATACAGAAATATTACAGGCGATATAAACAGGTCAGTTAGTGGTCAGTTAGTTCTTATACAGAAATATTACAGGCGATATAAACAGGTCAGTTAGTGGTCAGTTAGTTCTTATTCAGAAATATTACAGGCGATATAAACAGGTCAGTTAGTGGTCAGTTAGTTCTTATACAGAAATATTACAGGCGATATAAACAGGTCAGTTAGTTCTTATACAGAAATATTACAGGCGATATAAACAGGTCAGTTAGTGGTCAGTTAGTTCTTATACAGAAATATTACAGGCGATATAAACAGGTCAGTTAGTGGTCAGTTAGTTCTAATACAGAAATATTACAGGCGATATAAACAGGTTAGTTAGTGGTCAGTTAGTTCTTATACAGAAATATTACAGGCGATATAAACAGGTTAGTTAGTGGTCAGTTAGTTCTTATACAGAAATATTACAGGCGATATAAACAGGTCAGTTAGTGGTCAGTTAGTTCTTATACAGAAATATTACAGGCGATATAAACAGGTTAGTTAGTGGTCAGTTAGTTCTTATACAGAAATATTACAGGCGATATAAACAGGTTAGTTAGTTCACTATGTATTGAAATATATAAAGTAATACAGAGGATAAAAAGATACAGCCCTTGAATGGTGTACAAGAACTACTATTTCCTGATTTAATTGTAAAATCATGCTCTTTTAATTTTGTAGTATGCGTATTATAAGAAAATGACCCAGGCAGCTGTATTGATACAAAGTCAGTTTAGAAGTTATTATGCTCAGAAACGGTTCAAGAAGAGTCGTGACGCAGCTGTTGTTATCCAAAATCAATACAGGACGTATAAAGAACATGAACGTCTAAAGAAGGGAGGCAACAAATCTGTCATCATACAACAAAGATACAGGTAACTATGATTGCCAGATAAGATGAATAAGTTCTTGATAAATAATAATTTTTTTCAATATAAATAAATAGAGATAAGTATAAGTCAAAGACACAGCAACTTTATTACATTAAAAACTTATAGATAAAACCAAGCAATCGGGGACTGCTTATTTTGACCTCCAACCTTAAGTTTGTAGGCAATTTTTTTGTACTCCAATGATTTACTCAAATAATAATGAACACTAATTCATTTGTAATTCATAAAGAGATTTTAACATTTTTGTTAGAAATGAAGTAGTTTTAAAAGATACTAAAGCATGGTCAAATATGACCCAGTGAAATACAGAGTATTCATAAAAGTAATAATGCAAAATTTAAAGTTGTCTGTAACCAAAGTCTATTATAGGACTATTTCTGCAAATTGTTTTTCAGATTTTTAGAGTCGCCCATAATTTTATTTTTTGATAAATCATGTGCAAGTTACCAAAGGGACATTCATACTAATGAGTTAAAAACAAAATGATATTGCCATGACAAACAATGTAAAATAACAAAAGGACAAACAACAGTAAAACACAACTATAAAACTTAAAACTAAGTTACAACAAACCCAACAAAATATAGGGAGATCTCATGAGCTGCCAAAGGGTAAGCAAATCCTGTTTTATAGATGGCACATTTGTAATAGATATTCAACATCAATTCTGTTAATTCAACACATTTTAAAATGTTCAGTTCCTTTTTTTTTCACAGGAGCCATTACCAGAGAATACCTAAGCATGTAGGACGTAATTCTGACGGACAGATCGTACAGATTGTTCCAGAGGGCCCTGACAGGTAACAAATATTGATAAAGAGAAATTTGAAAATTATTCACAAAAAACATATTCATAAAACAGCATGCACCTGAACTTTTCTGAAGCCTTGCCAGTTAGGCTTATGTCTGTCCATACAAGTTATATTTAGTTTATAACTAGCTTGAACTAATTTTTACTCGACTAGAGCAATTAACAATGAAAATTAAAAAAAAAAATTGAAACATAGAATGTATTTTTGTTTGTTTTACTGTTTAACATGGCATGTGTCTGCAACATAAAGCTAATTACATGATATTAAAGAAAACTAAGCAGTATTTTTATATAGAACATAACCAAAAACTAACATTTGCTTTTATTTCACAAAATCTTTGAATTGAGTAATAAACTCGTATAAAAGATTTGTTTATCAACTAGATATGGTTTAGTTGTTTGATTCTAAGGTTGATTTATAAGAAGACATTAACTGCTTGAAGGCTTACAGATTTAACAATAAATGCATGTTTGGGCTCTGATATTAAGTTACATTCTTTTATTTCTAAAAAGACCATTCCATTAGAAATACATAGGCACCCAGAGAAGGCAATTTAAAAATAAGTGACCCTTAAAGGCAAATTTTAATTTCTTAACATTTTCTTCATTCTTGACAGTCACCCCAAAGAAGACTTTTAAAGTGCTTTACCTGGGTCCTATGTATGTTTTTATGGAATAGAATAGCATTCATTGGAAAGTTAGTTTATCTCCACGGTGAATGTTTCTATGTTTGAATTTGTCTCTTAATTTCAAAATTGATGAAAAATTATCATTGGTTTATTTACATTTATTCTAACAAATACAAAAAAAATCTATCTAATGGTTATATCTGCATGATTCATATCATAATGTCCAAACACAAGACAGTTTGTATGAAAAACTGGTAGAAGCTGCATTACTAATATAATACATTTAACTAACAAAGAGAGTGGAAAATAGTCCATGTTAGGAGGGTATGTAAATTTGATGTCCGATGTTGTTATCATCATTATGACCTATGTCTTTGTTGTTGTCACAGTAGAGTAGATTTTTAAGTCCTATATATTTATAACATTCTGTAAGAATATTATGAAAATAATACACTGGAAATATTTTGTTTACACAATATTTTATTCAAATATACTGAATTGAATTGGCAACATTTTTGATTCAAATGGAATTTAGATCCTTCATTTGAGGTAATAAGTTTATATAAGGTCGACTCCTCTCATTGGGAAATTCTCATTTAATTAGAAAAGTAGACAAGCCTCTCATTGGAAGAAGTTTATGGCCATGTTCATAAATACCAAAAAGGACATCTGAACCCGGCCTGGTGATGTGATTTTCTTGCTGTTTTGAAGACCCATTTGTAGCCTATAACTGTTTTCTGTCCTTTGGTCAGGTTGTCGTCTCTTTCAGTTTGATACTTTCCCCATTTCATGAATTTTACTAAAGTATAATAATTTAATTTTGGATGTAACGTGTCTTCTGATTGGCTGACGTTATTTTGTTATCAGCCCATAGACATAATTTAGCTATGTGACCCTGACGTCATCAACAGTTTTTCATTGTTTTCTACGGTTTAATATGGAGTTTAGAATTAAATTATAAGAAATGAGTGTAATATTTTTTTCTGTCTATTCGAAATAACATAAAAAATGTGGTGCACACTGTTAAATAACCCGCTACTCTTGTTATTCATTGTGCACCACGTTTTTTATGTTATTTCTTCATAGACAAAAAATATTACAGTCGTTCCTTAAATAAACAAACCTGTATCAAATATAAATGTCATTACTGGGAAGTTTTCTTCATTGTTGTAGTTAGAAATTGGAGGTATTCTCACACTGTTTTATTTCATACTTAAACATATAAATATTTATTTATTATACACAATATACTCTTTATATTGGTGAAAATTACAGTATCTCTTTCATTTAGTATGTGTATCTATATATGTGTGTGTTTGTGTGTGTTATGTTGCATGTTTGTGAAATGTTGTTTGTTTTATTTTCAGAATTATATAATGTGATTTTGAGGTACTAAATATCTATTCCACCTTTTTATCTATATATAGCTTGTGTGCTTACTTTTCTTATTCAGTACAGTTTTCATGTCTACCTGTTCATTATATATTTATACTCTGCGTCTGTGAAAGACCCTTTTGGGTAGTTAGGTGTCTTTAATTAAACACCCTCTAGTTGTATCTTCTTTATACTGGGGATTCATTTTTATCCGTAGGATACTTAACATTTGTGGAATTTGTGGCTAAAGGTGAATGATGAACTTGAATGTTTATTTATCGCACTGCAGGTAAATTATCACATTGTGCATGGTTTAACGACGTCACATGGTGACCCCCTATGAGACCGTAGGGGGTTAGTAAATTTCATAGGGGGGTCGTGACGCGGCCTCATCCCCTATGAATTTTACTAACCCTCTATGGATCCATATGGGGTCAGTAGCGAACCATATAACTTATAATAGTTGTATGGTCTAGGATGCAGTGTTGTAAAAGAAACCACCAAGAAATCAAATATCCACAAAAATGGATTTTTTTTAATCCACTAAAATGATTTTTTTTTCTTTATCCACAAATTTTTTTTTTTTTCTCAATCCACAAAAAATTGGTGCCCAGGATAAATCAATGAATCCACAGTATATAATTATATATAATGGAATGACAGGATTAATGATAAACTGTTCTGAATAAGAAGTTCCTTTTAAATTATATTAATAAGCTTTCTATAGATTCTGCATACAAGTCACTAGTGTGTTTTTTGCTGTTTTTTTCATCATGTGTGCTTGTCACTTTGACAAAGAATACAGTCACAGCTTTAGTATGATACATACTTACAGATTTTATTTTGGGGAAGACAAAAATAACTTATTTTAAGTATTTTGACATGTTTGAGTAAGCCTGGTTAAAGACCTGTCCTATTTTCTTGGTCCTGCTTTGTATGTTGCATTAAGATTTTCTTTATATGATTTCAAGGGAGACTATTCTTATTATATTGGTAAATAATTACCCTAGCTCAAGCTTTATTATTTCCATGATTTTAGTTTTAAAATTTATATTAACTAGTTCGCAGATACATTAGTTATTAAAATATGCTTCTTTATTATTATATTGATATTATTAGCTCACCTGGCCCAAAAGGCCAAGTGAGCTTTTCTCATCACTTGGCATCCGGCGTCTGTCGTCGTTGTCTGTCGTTAGCTTTTACAAAAATCTTCTCCTCTGAAACTACTTGGCCAAAGTAAACCGAACTTGGCCACAATCGTCATTGGGGTATCTAGTTTTAAATATATGTGGCGTGACCTTGCCAACCAACCAAGATGGCCGCCATGGCTAAAAATAGAACATAGGGGTGAAATGAAGATTTTGGTTTGTAACTCTGAAACCATAGCATTTAGAGCAAAGCTGACATGGGGTTAATTTGTTAATCATATAAAGATCTATCTGCCCTGAAATTTTCAAACAAATCGGACAACCGGTTGTTGGGTTGCTGCCCCCAAATTAGTAATTTTAAGGAAATTTTGCAGATTTTGGTATTATCTTGAAACATTCATAGTCAATATACATGTATATGTTCTCTACAACAGGGCCATTAAAAAGAAAACGTTTGTTTTCCCAAACCCTACCTACCCAGAAGAAAGCTGCCTACTCAAATTCTTTTATTGTCCTGATTTGAAGAAGTTTTTTTAATCAGATAGGCATGAAGACTAATTAACATCGGATACTTCAATTTAAAAATAAATAAATAAAAAAAAATGCCTACCTACCTACCCACAGTCTTAACCTTGGGTAGGGTTTGGGCAAACCAAAATATTTTTAATTGTGGCCCAGCCACCTGTAAATCAGTCTGTGGTACTTGTACCTAAATGGATTTCAGATAACATTCACAGAAAATGCAATGGAAGATTGGAAATGTCAGAAGAATTCTTCTTTATGGTGTTAGGAATTTTCTGTCTTTCCAATTTGCATTCAATATCATGGTTATGCTCATTTGTTTCTATTAGTATTAAATAAAACATAGTTGGTCAATCTTAATTCTACATTTGTACATTTTGTGTATCTCTAGAAAATGTCTCTTTTTTCAACATAGCATCTATCATTAAGGAAAATATGTACATAAAAAATCCAGGACTTGTTTGCTTCATTTGCCTCAGTGAATTATCAGAAAGTCCAGGATTTATTAATTTTGTGAATTAATCTGCACTAACGTAGTGACTTTTCAACAGGTAAATTTAGTGCAATCATAATGTGTTTTGTCACTGAAACTTGGATTTTTTGCGCAAATGTAGGACAGATTCACTCAAACATAATGTATTGTGGTTTAGAACACAGAAATGTCAGTATAATTGCAGGAAATTGCCAGAATATATATATGACGTTTTTTTACCCCATCAGTATTGCAAGTTATGCAAATTTTGATACACAACTCTTAAAATTTGTCAAGGAATAGAGTGGCATAATTTATATATGCAATACTAGATATCAGATATATAAACTTAGTGTAAAATATAAATATAAATCTATATGTAATACTAGTAAGCTCTTATTGAATATAGAATTTAATTAGATTGCCAAAAATTATACTTTTTGGAACAGGTTTTCTTTTCAGGTAATATATTAAATTGTGTGAATTTGCTTGTCATCTTTTGAAGATAACCACATAGGTCAAATCATTAATTATTTAAAGTAAAACTTGTGAGTAAAGGGTAGTTGTCACAGCATTGATAATTAATTAAATTGACAAATTATTTCATCATTATTTTTGAGTTCCTTAATTTTTTTCATTTTCTTTTGTTCATTCATTATTAAGAAAACTTTTTTTTATCTTTTCAGCACACCAGCAGACCAAAGCAACTCACCAGACAACATATTACAGCTAACAGACGATAGCATAACAGCGCCATCTAGTGACGAGAAATCAAGGGAGAGTAGTAATCATTGACACACAGAAACTTTACCAACAAAGATGACCAGATAATGAACAAAGAATAAGACATGAACTATTGAATGGTTAAGGATTTTAAAATTTAATACTTGTAGTGCTATGTGTTCAGGTTTTTCCCTTATAATGCATAATTATTGTATTTTTTTCGAAGTATCACAGGATTATTTTTCTTTCTGTATGTAATATGATAGACTACATAAAAAGTAGTATTGGTTTAAACAAGTGCATGTTAACTTTGCCTGAATTACGATAGAATACCATAGCATGTGTTGCCTATTTAATGAATATATTATATAAATACACACATTTTTGTTTAAACTGAGTTGTAAAATGTGTAATATCATTATTCTCTACCTCTATTTCTAAATGACAGCTATTAGAATAAAATAGATTTAGGAAAGTAGAGTATGATTGGACTAAAAACTCCACAAATGACATACTTAAGAGTAATTTTGTAAACATCAAATGGAAAAGCCAACATACATGATCTATTTCCAAAGATAAAGTGTCCCTTCCTGCATTAATTTTAATGGATCAGCCCTAGCATGTTCTAACTGTTGATATCATTAACTAATAATAGATAAGATTTCACCATGACAAAGAGAGAGAGCTTTCAAATTTTGTCACAAATATTTAGAATGTTACAAATATACATAGTCTTTGTCAATATTAATTCTTGATATATAATAATATTGTAATAATGAAATGACCATTTATACTCTGGATCCCTCTACCAATTAGATCTGACCTCTGGGTTTAGCCAAGGTCATTGCAAGTTTTGTATTTAACAGCAACATACTCGGAAACAACATTTGTTAGTAATAATTTCTTTTTAAAGAATTAAAAATTCTCTAGTTGGTGTAGAAAATGATGGAAATGGATTGATTGTAATGACAAACAAATTAACTTAGTAATATAAAAAGAATGATTGAGTCCTTACTAGGTCTTCAAAGGAAATAAGTGTTCATAGCAACACATTTCAGTTAATAACTGATGATTCAGTGAATACTGTAGCCTAAGAACAAAATGGAGGAATTTGTAGATTTCCCTGTAAATAACCTGTTAAGTTTAAATATTTTAATGTTATTTCCCTTGTTAGTGAATATAAACAGTTTGGAGCTCACTAAACAAATATAGCATCAGTCTGGTCTTATCATTTAATTAATTTTGAGAAGAGTTAAATTAAAATGTAGATTTATGAAGAACAAGAAAAAATCTAGCACTTGAGAGGAAAACCCTCCAAAAAAAGGTAAATTATATAACATAGCTTTATAATTTAGATAAAGAGTATTTTATATACTTAAACACTTTAGCAAAACATAATAGTCTCAAGATATTTAAATTGTCTTTGACTTGAAAGTACTTTAATAAAATTTCATCATTCAAATTGAGTTTTCAAAAATAAGGTTAAATTTGTTGTGTGAGCTCTTTACTTGGAAGTTGTATATTTCTGATTAATATATTGTTCCTCCTATTTATAAAATTTCCCCCTTTTGATTGTTATTGTTTTTTTTCTTGTTGTTAAATTTAGAATATCTAATTGTAAATGGCATATATGTTAAATTATGAGGTGTGTAAATATTTAAATTTTTTGTATTAATTTTTTCTATGTGTTACATAAATTATCATCTGTCTTTATTGTCTCAAATATCTTTGTAATCGCTCATACTTGTTACGATTTTTTTCGTCTCGCCTATGTCTTAGTTGATGAAACAAGACCTAGTTCTGCTGTTTCTGATATCAGCAATTTTGTGTTCTCTACAGCAAAATAATTGTTTAAAAATGTGACAATAAGAGAGATTCCATCATTAACTCTTTTCCATGACAAACATAACTTTTCGATGATGGCCTTTTGTAAGCATCAATATGAGCCATATCTACTGATACATACATTATTCAATTTTGTTTACACATTTTGATATTTTTAAATAGTGTCAAATTGATAAGTTTGATGGACCAATTTTTGTCAGAACAGGATTTATTCATCTTGTCCTGCTAACAGAAATTAATATTTAATCGGTTCTGAATTTAGCAATTTTGTCTAAATAATAACACTTGTTAAATCTTATAATGTTATTCCCATTTATTTGACAATGTTATTTAAAATATGAATTGACACCTATATATTCAATTAGCTCAATTATAACAAGATAAGGGATTAAAAACTATAAGTGATCTTTCACAATGTTGTTACAAAACACAGAATCAATGCAAATATACACAAATTATTGAAAATACAAGTTATTAGCAATAATTGAAATTGTTTTTTTTTCAATTTTTGTTGTCGTGTTGATGGCTATTGTTTTTGTACTTAATGATAGTTCAGTATTTTATACGTTTCTCTGTGTATTTTTTGTGTATGTTTCATATTTTTATGACTTTATTAAGAAATAATTTGAAGGAAAAGAAAACAGATTTTTGAAGACAATTGCAGTTGACTGAAATTATTAGTTTTACAATGGTGGTATGCCTGATTCTATATAAGACAGTCTTTTTGACTGAATTCCTCAGGTTTCTGGATTAATTGAAATGGAAAGGAAGCAAACATTTTCAGAGGTTATTTTGTAAGATAAACACACTGTAATTTAAAGTAAACTTACTTATCTCTTTTCTCTTAAATTTTGATTTGAACTTTTGTTCTGTGATAATTTTTCATATCAGACTACTTTAGTAATATGATTTTTTTTTTTTGAGTAGAAAGAAAATGCATGACGTCTTATACCTACATCTATGACATTGTTTAGAAAAACAGATTGTCAATGGTTTATCAAACTTGAGGATGTTTTTCACCCTTCAGTGAGATTTATATATTGTAGCTGAGTAACATCCTATTGTTTTGAAAACCAGGGATAATCTATGAGAGGTACAATTGAAGACTATACTTTGTCATTTTGACATCTTTTATACTTTATTTTATTTTGTTGAGTTGCTGTCTCATTGGCGTTTACCTAATGGGATGGTGCTATTACAAGGAACATTTCATTGTTTACATGAATGTACCATGTTATATATGTGAGCAAGAAGTTTCATATCAGAATATCAAATAGTCACATGACCCAACTTTGAGAAAATGTATGGTCACATGACTCCAACTGTGAGAAACTATGGTCACATGACTCCAACTGTGAGAAACTGTATGGTCACATCACCCCAACTGTCAGAAACTGAATAATCACATGACCCCAACTGTCAGAAACGGAATAGTCACATGACACCAACTGTCAGAAACTGAATAGTCACATGACCCAACTGTCAGAAACTGAACAGTTACATCAACTAATTGTGAGAAACTGTATGGTCACATGACCCCAACTGTCAGAAACTGAATAGTCACATGACCCAACTGTCAGAAACTGAAGTCACATGACCCAACTGTGAGGAACTATAAGGTCACATGACCCCAACTGTCAGAACCTGAATAGTCGACCCAACTGTCAGAAACTGAATAGTTACTTGACCCAACGGCCAGAAACGACAAATACTTTTTTTTCCTTGGTAATAAATGAACAAAATTAAGTGGTCACAAGATCAATTTTTTTATGTGAGAATGTATATTCTTTAATATTAATTATTTATTATAAATTGGACAAATTATTGGGATCTTTTTTATTTATCCTTTGTTGTACTCTGTTTTGTAAGCATTGATCTGAGGAAAAATAAAGTCTTGGTATAAAGACACAAGTGATAACTTATTATACTTATTATACTACAGATACATTTAAATGAAGCCAATCAATCATTGACCATTATTTAAAAAAAAGTAAGTTTATACAGCAAAACGTAACTGGAGGGATTTTTTTCTTCAAAATTATTGTTTATTCATAAATATTTTTTTTAGCAACTCTATATTTATTTATTTGTTGCTCCCCTAATGCTGAGAACTCATTATACAAGGGTGATAAACTTAGATTATTATAACAGTAGGAGTTGATGCCCTCCTCTTTTTTATTAATTCACCTCATAAGCATGAGAAACGTATAAATTAAGAAGAAAAACTTCTTATAACAGGCTGTTATTTGAACTTGGAATTATTTTTAATTATGGAATTTGCATAATTTCTTGAACTTGAGATTTAAAAAAAAAATTCCATGTTAATTCTGTACTTTAATGTTCTGTGCGCATTCTGTCCTGCACACAACACTTTCTATTACAAAGAAGATAGTACATTTTCAATAGAATGTACTGTGCTGCGCACTACACTATCTATATAAAATACATTGTATGGAAAGTGTTATGAACTGCTCAAAACATTATAATACCAAATAAACATGGAAATTATTAAAAATTTCAAGCACAAGAAATTATGCAAATTTCATAATTAAAAATAATTCCAAGTTCAAATAATAGTCTGTTTTATGTATTTACATATACATGTACATTGTACATTAAGAATTTTTCAAATTCAGAACATATTTAATTTTTACAGCTGAATGATTTGTTCAGTTACTATGTTATACAAAATTTAGTAAAAATTAAAATTATCTCTTTCCTCAGATCAATGTAATTGTATTGTGATATTTTTCGTATACTTTTCCTATATTTATTGCAGCTTTTTGCATTTTGTTGATTATTTTTTTAATATTTTTTATATTTATTGATAATAGCCTTAATCATGCTTCAGTTTACCATTACACAATAAACTGCCTCTATCATCTGTTAAAATGATGTTTCTTTTTTTAAGTCTCCTTTTGTCGGTTAGGGGACTTTAGGTTTAGACTCTTGTCTGTTCATCCGTCAGTCTGGCATATCAGTTTTCCACACTTTTTTGCTTTCTACTTGAAGATATTGATTTGATATTTGGTATGTTGTTTTATCCTGACAAGTATTAAAAGACAAATTTCTAATTTTGTTTCAACTGATGATTTTTTGCAGAGTTGTGGTCCTTGGACTTAGAAAATTCACTTGGATAAATTTATATTTTTACATTGTTACAATTGGATTATCGAATTTATCAAATCGAGATAGTTAAATTATCAATTTTAGAGTTTGAGCCTCGTTGAGGACTTAAAAATTTATAATTTAAATATCAAGATTGAATAAATCCTATAATCCACGTGTAACTATGTAATAATCTGTTTCTCTAATGATTAAATGATAAATTTTCCTTTTTTCCTAAACTAAATAAATCCCCTTCCAGTGCCTTTCACTTTTGACAAAGATGTCAATTTTATTATCACCTGTTAGAACGCTTTGATAATTTCAGGGATTTGAGAAAGGTAATGACCCTTTAACTCAG
The DNA here is from genome assembly GCA_019925275.1 of Mytilus edulis. NCBI lineage: Eukaryota > Metazoa > Mollusca > Bivalvia > Mytilida > Mytilidae > Mytilus > Mytilus edulis. The sequence continues at coordinate 79,871,508 of CM034359.1, forward strand.
CCAATCATCTTCTGGGATCACTGGCAACCACATGTTGATCAATTTTTTTTTTATACAATGGGTTCAGAAAGGGATTTACTTCCAAAGAATTGGAGAATTTTTTTTACAAACTTTTTATTGACGTCTGAAAATATTGACTTGATATTTGTTATATAGTGTACACCATGGCAAGTTATAGATCAAGTAAGAGTTCCAGTACAATATTTTTTTAACCAGTAAGGAACTATGTATTGCCATGCAATACTCACAGTATGCTGTGTTTTTTTTGCCTCCATGGTGACATTGCATAGAAAAAAGATATTTGGGCATCAGTCTGTCTAATTGGTCTAGTGAGCTCTCTCATGTGTACAATTCTTGCCAGATTTTTATGAAATTTATATCAAATGTTTATGTCAACAATGTCTCATACAAGTTAAAAAATCAGACATTCAGTTATTTAAATACAAAAATGTTAATATGTGTTAAAGGACAAGGTAGGATAAGGCTGTTTTTGGCCCCCCTATTTTCTGTTTTGGAAAGCTACTTATCACAATAAAATATAGGTTTGCAGTTTGTTTGAATGGACTTCAAAACCATTAATTTCAGAAAATGGGTGAGATGAGGAGGGTAAAAGGGTATCAAAAACGTCAAATGTAGGAAAAATTACGATTTTATACGACCGCAAAAATAAAAATAAATGTTGGTCAGATATTGTACAAAATGCCTGCAACGTCAATTATAATTACAATATTTGAATAACAACAGAAAGTTCACCCCTCTCACCTCACCCAGTTGCTAAAATTTGTGGTTTTGAAGTTCAACCAAACAAACTTTAAGCATCTGGGAATATTTTAACATAATAAGTAGCTTTCGAAAACAGAATTTGAAAAAAATGAGAAAATAGGGGGGCCAAAAGCGGGCCTTATCGTACCTTATTCTTTCATGTGTCCGAAGTCCTTTTCTGTATTTATAAAATTGAGAATGGAAATAAGGGAATGTGTCGAAGAGACAACAACCCGACCATAGAAAAGACAACAGCAGAAGGTCACCAACATGTCTTTAATGTAGCGAGAAATTCCCGCACCTAGAGGTGTCCTTCAGCTGGCCCCTAAACAAATATATACTAGTTTAGTGATAATGAACGCCATGCATTCATTAGGAATGCTCAAAGCAGAAAATTGGAAAGCCAGGGATGATTAATCTAAAGGCAAACTTTTTCTGAGGGAGTTGAAACCTTAGTTTCTGTATAATTCTGAAATAGTTTGTTATATAAAATCATGTAAGTATAAAAGTACTGACTAATGAGCTGATGATAGTCCACAAGCAGAGGTATAGACTCAGTGCTATAAAAAACAAAAACATGATATAGTAATAGTCTGGGATATGATGAGTATTTGAAAAACTGCATTAAAGGGATCTCACATGTACAAGTCTAGCCAGTTTTAATGAACTTTATGTCAAAGGTTTAAATCAGCAATGCCTCCGACAAGTTTGAAAATCAGTTCTGCTCAACTGTATTTATAAAAAGCGTTGTGTATCTTTAAAAATATAAATAATTGGGAAAATTGCCTTGTATGCCCTCTGAAGCCTAATTTTCTCTTGAAGCTTTTGTTGTGTGAATTTCTCATTTATTGTGAGTAAGAAGATGTAGCATCCAGGTCTTCAACATCTGATATGTAAAGCTTTATATCAATACTTAATGCTGCAGCCTAATGGTAAACCCTCGACTTGTATTCAGCACATTCTTTTGTTGCAGGATAGACAAACACCAAAAGCTGACTGGCTCAAGGTAGGCACTACTGGCCCACACATGGTCACAACTCTTTCCTGTTATTTAGCCAAAAAACTTAACTTCCAATTTGGAGTGTCAAGTACAAAACATGTTGAAGAACATTTTATAATGCCTACAGTTGCTGCAAGTAACACATTATTTAAATAAAAGTAAACTATTCTACACTCTCCTACTGGAATAAAATCCAAATAAACTGTTGTTGCAATAGTATTCCTTCTTTGTATTTAAATTTGATAGTATAATGCAAATATTAAAATTGAATGAGAATGAGAGTTTAATGCAGATATTAAAATTGAATGAGAATGAGAAGTCAATGCATGGATATTGACTGAAGAAGAGAGGTCAAATATTCTCCATGAGAATGAGATATTCTAATGTGAAATCAACTAAATACCAAATATCATTGACTTACCATTAGTGGTTTCTCCAATTGACTTAATTGCAAATGTTAACCAATTGTTAAAATAGCTAGAAACAATATATTGGAGTTTTGCCTCCAAGAATTGAAATGATTTACAGTAACATGATACATTTTTACATATGAGCAAAATTGCAATCAAACAGAAACTTAGTTACTGACAAAAATGAAATGAGTCACAACAAAACTCAATAATAAGTATAGATTATTTTTATTTGATTTTGCATAGACATTAAATGGAGGGTTTTGTTTTCTTTATCAAGAACAACATATAATTAAACAAATAAATCATGGACAAGTGATTACAAAATCTTAGGAAAAATATGAACAATTTCCTTAGCTTGATACAAGTCAAGACATAGTGGAGAATTCCACTCTAATTAAACATAACAACAATTATACTATTATTTTTAATATCATTTGTAAATTTATTTAATTTTAAGTCTGTGTTAAAAACAATAATCAATGAAAGACAATTTGGTACACCATGCTTATCTAAAACTCATTCTAATAAAAGCTGATTTTTTTTCGTCCACTGACTTTTCTCACAATAAAACATTATCACAATTATCACACTCATAATTCATTCTATGGCACAGTATATAATATTAATTTTTGATTACTTTACAGTTGTAGCAAACTGACACACAATTAAGTCATAATTTATACTGTATGCAAACTGATTGTTGCAAGTCCAAAAATTGATAATTACTTGATAACTATATATATAAGCTAGAATGTCCTTCTATCCTCTAAGACAACCTATTCACAATACTCCGATCAACACACAATATACAATTTAAAAATAAAAGTATAATGTTTGTCAAATTTTTCTCTAAAATACCACCAAATATCACAATTATTTATGTCAAGTGACCAACCCCATGCACTCCTTTTACAATCTGACAGAAAATATGGCTGTCTGATATATACTCGGATAAGTTAAACTACTGTGGATTCATTATTATTGTTTGGATACCAATTTTCGTGGACTTCGTAGTTATAGGTGAACCACAAAATTAAATGTACAATGAATAACAAATTTTCTATAGCCTTGTATGCAGGCTTCGGCAAAACCACGAAATCAGATATCCACGATCATGTCAGTTTTCCTCAATCTACAAAAATTGATACCCAAGAAAATAAATGAATCCGCAGTATGTAAGCTTACTGTCTGACATTTGATCCACATCAACAATTATTGATATGAATTCTTTATTATTCAGGAAAGCTGTTGACAATAGAGGTAATGGAATAGAAGTTCCTTCATAATATATATTCCAAATGGAAAAAATATTCTGGAATATAAGTTCCAAATGGAAAAAATATTCTGGAATATAAGTTCCAAATGGAAAAAATATTCTGGAATATAAGTTCCAAATGGAAAAAATATTCTGGAATATAAGTTACAAATGGAAAAAATATTCTGGAATATTATTTCCGCAGGAATCGATATGACAGTAGATGTTCCTAACAGAATAAATAGAATATTTGTTCCATCAGGTACAGGTATTATGACATTGTTTATAACTGGAACTTCTGTAAGGTGGACCAAATATACGATGACAGGATGTTCATTAAGTTATAATATCACAATCATCAGGCCTGTGTTTCACAATAAAAAAGTCTTTTAACTAAAATTGAGCGTTAGTATACTGTAAATTCAGAAATTATTGCGTGCATTTATTATTGCGATTTTGTCATTTTAGACTAAAATGCGATTTAAAGTTTTGCAATATTTAGAAAAATCCTATTTAATTCATATACAAAATTTCAAAATGCGAGTTTAAATTATTGCGATTATAACCTTGTTGCATTTTTCCCAATAATAAAAACATCGCAATAATTTCTGAATTTACAGTATTGAATTGTTCATGGGTTACTTTCAATTTTAAGTCTAGTAAAAAGACATTTGCACAAAATAAAAAAAATAAAATTGGTCACATATTATAAAAAATGATTATAAAAAATACAAACAATCATAACAAATGAATGTGAAAAAATAACAAATTATAATAAATTATAATTTCAGTAGTAAAAATCAGACAACAACAAACTACAATGTATTTCAGATCTTTAAGACCTCGGATGTGCTAACAGTTTTATTCCATTTTCTGCTCTCATTACAACTCCTATCTTTTTCTTCACCAGACAGTCGGGATCTGGTTGAAAAGTAAACCTAAAAAACACAATAGCAAGTTGTAAAATTTATCATACCTAAAACAGAAAAGAAGTAAATAGCATTATATGATAAAGATTCTTAGGCAGTTTCATAATATTACTACTAGTGACTTAATTATGAGTAGAAGTGGATACAAATTTATACTATAATGTGCAGAAATGTCTAGTCCATGCCATTCCCAAAATAAAAATAACAACATAACAGTTTGAAGAAACGAAATAGGAAGCAAACAAGTACATCATGCACGAAGATTCTGTGTTTAAATAGTGGAACAGAAGGACATTATTTGACCGAAAGAAGTGTTTAACTTAGTTTGCTGCATCCCTAGAACTTAACAATTTTGTGAAAGTTATCTCCCCCTGAAAAATATACAAATTTTCTCATCGCTGAAGAAGGAAATCATGAAACATAGTTACTTTTTTTCCATAGAGTTTTTGAGCTTGAAATATCATTAACATCTAACTATTGTTGAAGACTGAACTTTGACCTCTCTATATGTATTTTGGTAACTTGAATTATTGGGATGCTGTTGTATTTTTGTGTATGATACATCTCTTTCTAACTTGTATATGCTACCAAATTATAAAACATTGTATCAACAAATATTAGATTGTGGCTTCATAATTTCCCAGTTAGTTGCTCCATTTAACCTTGTCAATCTGTTTTAAAGAAGAATGTATGACAACTGGGTATAGATGCTTATTAGTTTCTCCATAGGCGGTAATGGTAACGATTTCTTCTGTTGCTCTGCGAGTCCATATCGTAAACTTGTATATGTATGATGGCTTGTTTCGAAGCTGAGACTTTTTTACATATGTGGTTAAATTTTCGGGTTATGAAGTGAGATTACTTTTTCCGTAAATTAGCAAACCCCGAGTATCCTTTGTGATGCGGCCTTTATGATAAAAAAAATCCCATTTTTAACACAATAAGTTCTTTGAAAATTTAATACTTTGAACACATTTAATAGCTCCATAGATTTTACACATTTATTCTGTGTTCCCCTTCTTTCTAAATTAACTCAAATGGTTAAGTTCAGTCACTTGTTTATCAATGAAAAGTGTCAAATATCACTACACAGAGAATTTTTGTTTACACATGACTTTTAAATTCCTCATATCAAGGCGCATTAGGGATGTTGTCCCAATTGGGACTTCTATTGTATACTTACTTTTGAAGAAGTCTGGCAAGTACAACCTTTTGTTCATTCATGGCAAAATGTTGACCAATACAATTTCTGAAAATAATATATCATTCGTGTATAAGTTAAATTGTTCTTTATTGAAAATTATCTAGATATAATTGGTACTATCTATTTTCACACTTTTATTCTTAGTGTTTAGACTTTTTTTGCCTCCTTTTTTGTGATAGCATTTTTCAATTTTCTATCTTTGCTGATAAAGTGATATAAGAGGAAATTAATGTTAACATATTCTAATGTGGATTCATCTACATTTTGTATTTTTATGGGTACCAATTTTCCTGGATTGCAGAATACTTTCCTTTTTGTGGATATATGATTTCTTGGTTTTGCCTAAGTCTGCATAAAACCTGATAGAAATTTGTAATTCATTGAATATTCAAATTCTTGGTTCATCTATAACCATGAAAATCATGAAAATTGGTATCCGACAAATATTGAATTCACAGTATCTATTTTTCTACTAAAAATATTGCCTAAATTGCACATAAAAGTCAGTTGGTTCATATCTGAAAACATAATGTATGCATTATACATACCTTTGAAGAACTCATGTGATGGTTGTAGAAATATTATAATTCTTAACTAATATTATAACATGTAATGAATAATTTCAGATAAAAACCAGATGCTCCGCAGGGCGCAGCTTTATATGACCGCAGAGGTTGAACCCTGAACGGTTGGGGCAAGTATGGACACAACATTCAAGCTGGATTCAGCTCTAAATTTGGATTGTGATTAAATAGTTGACACAGCATAGGTTTCTGACACAGAATGAATGTGGTCTTATGAACTTAAAAAAAAAATTTGCCTTTGAGCAATTCAGTTATAATGCTGTTGAATATTAATCCTCCCAAAAAAAGGTTTGAAGAAATTTTCTTTTTATTTATGAAATCTGAAATGAAAAAAATTGTCCCCCCCCCAATTTTTTTTTCACATCCCCCTTTCCTTTATTTCAAAACTGATCTCAATTCAAATTTCTAATGAAGTTTGCAACAATAACTACTCATTTAAATACATCATAAAATATTAAAATGTAAAAAAAGTGCTTGTTATCACTGACAATGACTGAATGGTAAAGATTGTTTTAATCTATCAGTTGGTAGTAAAAGTGAATATACATTGTATATTGTATAAAACAATGATTTAAGTTGATTCAACTACTATTCTGGACAAAGAAAGATAACTCCAATTAAAATCCAATTGGAATTTCTTGCTATTGCACAATATTGTGCAATTAGATATTTCTTGCTATTGTGCAATACTGTGCAATTGAAAATATTTGCTATTGCACAATACTGTGCAATTGAAGATTTCTTGCTATTGCACAATACTGTGCAATTGAAGATTTCTTGCTATTGCTGAATTTATAACTGTGCAATTGAAATTTTCTTGCTATTGCACAATACTTAATATAATAATTTTGGATCCTGATTTGGACCAACTTGAAAACTGGGCCCATAATCAAAAATCTAAGTACATGTTTAGATTCAGCATATCAAAGAGGCCCAAGAATTCAATTTTTGTTGAAATCAAACTTAGTTTAATTTTGGACCCTTTGGACTTTAATGTAGACCAATTTTAAAACGGGACCAAAAATTAAGAATCTACATACACAGTTAGATTTGGCATATCAAAGAACCCCAATTATTCAATTTTTGATGAAATCAAACAAAGTTTTATTTTGGACCCCGATTTGGGCCAACTTGAAAACTGGGCCAATAATAAAAAATCTAAGTACATTTTTAGATTCAGCATATCAAAGAACCCCAAGGATTCAATTTTTGTTAAAATCAAACTAAGTTTAATTTTGGACCCTTTGGACCTTAATGTAGACCAATTTGAAAACAGGACCAAAAATTAAGAATCTACATACACAGTTAGATTCGGCATATCAAAGAACCCCAATTATTCATTTTTTGATGAAATCAAACAAAGTTTAATTTTGGACCCTTTGGGCCCTTTATTCCTAAACTGTTTGGACCAAAACTCCCAAAATCAATACCAACCTTCCTTTTATGGTCATAAACCTTATGTTTAAATTTCATAGATTTCTATTTATAAATACTTAAGTAATGGTGCGAAAACCAAGAAAAATGCTTATTTGGGTCCCTTTTTGGCCCTTTAATTCCTAAAGTGTTGGGACCTTAACTCCCAAAATCAATACCAACCTTCCTTTTGTGGTCATAAACATTGTGTTTAAATTTCATTGATTTCTATTTACTTAAACTAAAGTTATTGTGCGAAAACCAAGAATAATGCTTATTTGGGCCCTTTTTTGGCCCTAATTCCTAAACTGTTGAAACCAAAACTCCCAAAATCAATCCCAACCTTTCTTTTGTGGTCATAAACCTTGTGTCAACATTTCAAAGATTTCTATAAACTTAAACTAAAGTTATAGTGCAAAAACCAAGAAAATGCTTATTTGGGCCCTTTTTGGCCCCTAATTCCTAAAATAGTGGGACCAAAACTCCCAAAATCAATCCCAACCTTCGTTTTGTGGTCATAAACCGTGTGTTAAAATTTCATAGATTTCTATTCACTTTTACTAAAGTTAGAGTGCGAAAACTAAAAGTATTCGGACGACGACGACAACGACGACGACGACGACGCCAACGTGATAGCAATATACGACGAAATTTTTTTTTAAATTTTGCGGTTGTATAAAAAAACAAAAACTCTTGTTAATACTGCCCTTCAAGTAAATTTCAAATAACAAAACGTTAGTTTTCTCATTTGTATTGTTTCACATTTGTCATTTAGGGGCCTTTTATAGCTGACTAAGCGGTATGGGCATTGCTCATTGTTGAAGGCCGTTCATTGACCTATAGTTGTTAGTTTCTGTGTCATTTGGTCTCTTGTGGACAGTTGTATCATTGGCAATCATACCACATCTTCTTTTTTTTATATTTAAACAGTGTATTTACAGCAATAAACAGCACACTTACAAGTACTGTATATTAAGAAATATTGTGTGAATTTATTAATGTGATTTTGGAAAAATGGACAAAAATGTGAGATTAATTATTGGAATTTCAGGAAAGTATCAGATATCAGAATGAGAGTTCTTATTATGGGAGTCAGTCACATTATTCTCAATGATAAAATCCTCACAATAATTTCTATATTCATCCCTGTTCTATTATTCAAATTTCAAAAGTTAATACCTACCTTGGCCCTGCTGAAAATGGAATAAAAGCATACGAATCTCGATCAACTGAGTTTTCAGGCAAGAATCTTTCAGGCATGAACTCATGTGGATTTTCCCACACCGTGTCATTGTGATGTAGATTATATATCTGTAATGCTAATGTTGTATTGGCAGGGATTGTTACGCCATCTATGACCATCTCCTTGGTGGTGACACGAGATATAAAACCAACAGGACAATGGAGTCTCATTCCTTCCTTGATACAAAGGGTTAATGATTCTAATTTTGGTAAGTCCTCCCTACAAAAAAGATAATTATTCTGTATCACAATTCCTTTACAACATATATTTGTATAGTGAAGCAGTCTGCACCAAAAACCTTTTAAGCTTCTAGTCCAAAGACCAATATTCAGACACTGTTGCAGTAATCAATCCGAATAAAACCTCCCAAATGTTGTTTCCTCTTTATAGGTCTTCTGTTAAGATACTGATCAGTACAAAACATACTAAACTTATTCACTAAATAACTTACGATTCAATTTCAGTTGATTTTTTTGCTTTCAATAAATGATCTATTTCTTGCTGTATTTTTGTCTGCCATTTTGGATGTTGTGAGATGGAATACAAAGTCCAGCACATAGAACTGGTTGTGGTATCATGGCCTGTAAGATAAAAACATGTTTATTATGGGAATTGGTGAACAACAATTGCTCTCATGTGTTTTGAGACTTTACAAATGAGGAAGAGGGGTAAAAATCAATGAGGACATAGCCATTTTTTATTTTAATTCCTATTCAAATTTAGTCTTTTAAGTTATCACATTCACAAGATATTTGAGATAACAAATGTTATACACACAAGGCCTTCATATGACCAGCAATAATAGCAAATCTCTAAAGTCACTTTATTTCCAATATATTTCTACTGGGATTTATTACAGAATCACAATTTTTTCTGGGAATCCCAGTATATTGCAATTAAAATCCCACAATATACCAGTGGGATCCCAGTATATTTCCACCAGGATTTACATTTGGATTCCGCTTCTTTTGTGGGAGTCCTGAAATTTTATCCCAGAGGAATTAGGTTGGATCCCAATTAGTGGGATCCCAGATTTATTTTCTCTTGGGATAAGCATAGCAATAAACTTCTGTATTAAAATGGATTTTTTTTGGATACATATTAATCAAATGAATAAAGCTATGGCTTATTCTAGACTTCTTAGCTATTCATGTTTGCTGATATTTTACTAACTGAGATGCCTAGATTTTTGTACCATATCACGGGTATAAGTTAAGCAAATCTTTACAACTTAAAGTCATGAGCAAAATAAATAAATAAATAAATATCTTTTTCATCTGTCACTTACCTTCGAATAGAAAAGTATCAACCTCATTTCTGATTTCTAAGGGAGTTAATCCTTCACCATTTTCATCTTTAGCTGTAATCAATATATCCAGAAAATCTAAATATCTCGTTCTTTTACCCGTGTCTTTGTTTGGTAATCCTTCGACTTCCTGTAGATACACAGTTAAAAACATTATCACATACAGATAAACAAAATAATATTTAGAAATATATCAAATTTAGCTGGTTTATTATGATAAACCAAAACTTGAAATATTTGAATAAAGATTAGAGGGTTTTTTAATCTCTAAAAATTCTATGGTGATTTATGATTCATATATGTTATCTTATTATGTGAACAATAATCATCCATTTAATGATCTTTTATGAAGATCCTTAAGTACGGTAATATGTTCTATATATTAACATGATTTAATATATGATTATAATGCTGTCACATAGGCAAACAAGTTGGTATTCAAATCTACATCTTTATCAAATGAAAGTAAATTTTTATTTTGTATTAAAATCAAATAAATGTTTGTGTCTGTATATTAAAGAAGGGGACATTAAGACAATTATTCTGTGGCTGTTTCTGTCTGTTAGTCAGTCTTTTTCTTTCTATCAATTGTTCCTTAGTTCAATAACAGGTAAGAGTTTTGATTTTAACATTATTTGCATTAAGTTGTAATCACCTCAAAATGAAACTTAGTACACATGTTCATTATGATGTGCTATTCAAAAAATATATATCCAAAATTATGGCTTTGATATAGATTTGATGGTTTACTGATCATGTTAAAGTTTGGTTATATGTGGTTTAAAATTTTGGTTCAAGGTACTGAACCGTGACATTGAAGCCTCATGACCTTGAAACTTAGAAGACATGTTTCCTTATTATGTAAGCTTTTATCAGAGAAACTAACTGTGTCAGCTCAGATCTATGGAATCATGATGTTTATTGGTTATTTTTTGTTTCGTTGATATACATCTTACATCTTTATTTATTTATGATATATTGTTCTACAAACCAGTGTTTTTCTCCTTTTCTCAATTATTTCTTCAGCAACAGTGTGCACATAATCACAAGCTTTTTTAAATTCCCTCCCAGTTTTGGTTAAGTAGAAAATGAAGTCTGGAAACAAAACTGGGTTTCTGTAATTATAAATATAGCATCTAAATATAGAATAAAAAAAAAAGATAAATGACAGCTACCAATTCAGTGTTGCTTAATTTTAGCAGCAATTATTAAATACATATTCAGGACTCTCACTTGTAATCAATAAGACTTTATAACTTATACTTTAGGATAAACCCAATCAGTTTAGGAAATAATAAATAAAAACCTTTGTAAGGGACAGGTATACTTTGCTGTAATTCTATATATTCTATATATATCACTCATGAATTCTCATTCCTAAGCCATCTTTCATAACAAATATTATGTTCTTAATTGGATTATGAAAGAACAACTTTCAATTTTTAATCATATTAAGTTCAAGCTGTTTTCAAGGGCATACAAACATCTATTAAAATACTCTTAAAAAAAGCTTATTAAATAGAAATGGAAATGTTGGAAAAGATAAATACTTCATCATCTCATCCAATGCCTAAAGTTATCTCCCTTTGATAACAATACAAAAATAGACATATCTTTTATTAATAAACCCTTGTTTTAATCATTATCTGTTTACTTACAAAGATCTATCCACCCAAATTTCACTCAATTTCTCTACAGCACAAACATATGGATGGCTTTCTCTAAAATTATAAAACATCCATTATTATCTCCCTTTAATAGGTATTTCTACATCAAAAATTCTCTCTCTTTTAAAGGTATTTCTACATAAAAAATTCTCTCTCTTTTGAAGGTATTTCTACATCAAAAATTCTCTCTCTTTTAAAGGTATTTCTACATAAAAAAATCTCTCTCTTTTAAAGGTATTTCTACTACATCAAAAATTCTCTCTCTTTTAAAGGTATTTCTACATAAAAAATTCTCTCTCTTTTGAAGGTATTTCTACATCAAAAAATTATCTCCCTTTTTAAGGTATTTCTACATAAAAAAATTATCTCCCTTTTTATATATTTCTACATAAATCAATACCATAAAGTAAAAAAAAAAAAATACCTAACTAATAAGAAAATTCAAAATGAAAAGTCCCTAATCAAAGGACAAAATCAAAAGCATCAAACAAATGGATAACAACTGTCGTATTCCTGACTTGGTACAGACATTTTGTTACAGACAAAATGGTGGAGTACACCTGGTTTTTTAGGTAGCTGAACCTCTCACTTGTATGACAAATGCATAAAATTCCAAATTATTCTCGTTTTTACCTTATGTTGTCTATTTAAATCTTTTTATTGCTTTTGTATTTCATGAAACTGTCGATCAAATGACAGCATTTATTAGATAAGAATTCTTCTTTTGTGGGTAGCCAATTTTCAATCACATGAAATTTCAGGTGAAGCCCATTTCACATCAATTTTTAATATAAATGATATTTTACCCTAGTGTCTGACAGTTACTCTCATAGGAAAAGGCACATCTCAGAATGATATCTAAGGAGCACAGGCCTATGTTAGAGAACAATTCAAATGACTTGTTAGCTTTAGATCGGTCTTCTATCTTTTCCTACAAAATTATGCAAAAATTATTATAAAAGTAATGAGAGAAAAAGAAAAGCATATTCTAGTCATCACTTTTAATCTAAAAAATATAAGCAGCCATCAAGGACTTGTTTTTTTAATTAATTGTCTTACTGACACATTATAGGCTATATAGACTATTTAATGTACTTAAAGTCATTGTGACCCATTCAATGCACAAAATTCAAAATAATTGATGCAAAAGAGGGTGAAATATTGGATTTCAAGCATGGATTTGTTTACAAAGCGAAAGAAGCATGTCCTATTATAATCCAGGAGAATGCAGATCATTCTTTGATCTTTATCATGTTTATCTTCAGGGGGAAACATCTATCCTATAATAATATTGGTTTAAGGGTATATGATACAGTTACAGGGGAGGTTTTGACGTTGCTAACGTAAAATGTCATTTTTGTGACGTCAAACTGTGACATATCGGGAAAAGATGCATTTTTCGACAGATTTTTATCATTCAAACTGATTTAATTTGAAAAATAGTGCATGGACACCCATTTTTTAAACCGACATTTCGTTTTATTTTGCTGGGAGATAATATGAACTAAATTTTATAAAACTGTAAATAGTGCATTTTTTTTAATTTTGATAAATATACAGCCAAAAAATGTGTTTTTTTCTCAATTGTTGACCTTTTGATAAATATGAGTTATTTCTGAACAAAAAAGGCATACATTTTTAGAATACTTATAAAATACAGAAATTACAAATTATTTAACAAAAAATAATTTGTGTTTATCTTTTAAAACAAGTTATGTCTTTCTTTCGAAAGAGAAAATACGACCAAAAATCCGAATTTTGAGTAAATATATACAAAATTTTGACCTCATTTAACTCAAAAAGTAGCACATGAAGGTATATTTTTTATTACATATTTGATTTAATCAGAGAAAAAATAGCCTATATGCAAATTTTCATCAACTTGTAAATACGGAATCAAAACTGTATCGTATGCCCTTAAGCCACTTGGGTCATTCTAAAAGATTTAGAGTTAAAAACTAATGTTTCTGGGTAAGGTGACATGTCATCATGTGGATTGAATATTGTGAACTAGCAAAAAAACAGATATGTTTGCTCTGTGTGTTAGTCTCCTACAACAGCACAGTCTATATCACATTATTATGTTCATGACTTCAATATATATGCATTCAATTTGCCATATATCATCCACTCATCTGTAAAACTTATCTTTAATACTGTTTTTTTTATTGTAAAATGTAAATATACTGGACTTTACCACTTTTAAAAGAAGATGATTACCATCAGAAAACTGTAAATTCAGAAATTATTGTGAGGTTTTAATTATTGCGAATAATGCAACAGAGTTGTAAACGCAATAATTTAAACTCACATTTTGAAATATTTATATGAATTAAACAGGATATTTTTCAAAATAGTCAAATTAAAATTGCATTTAAGTCTAAACTGACTAAATCACAATAATTTCTGAATTAACAGTATATTATGCTTTATATATTTTCACTCAGAGTACATGTGTTACACTTTTGTATACAAATATTTACCAACAGTATATCTGTCGATCTATTGTAAACCTTGATGTAGGGTTGTAGTATATCAAAATGGAAAGCTGGAGTCAGTAGTCGTCTGTTCCTGGCCCAACGCTCCCCATTGGCAATTAGTAGACCTTCTCCTAACCAGTCCACACCCATTATATACACTGTACCTAGGCCTCTTGGTTTAGGTTCTAAAACACAACAAAAGAAGGTAAAAACTAAAATGACAGATGTGCATTACTTAAATCATCAAAAAAGTTAAATCCACCAATTAATGAGAAAAATAGATCAATCAACCTTTGTGTCAAAATTTTTGTAATCTATTATTTATGCATTCACAACTTGGCTAGAATCAAATCATTCAGAATTCACTCAAAATCTCCATCTGTTGTCTTTTTTCTATCCCAAATGTTGTTGCTGTTTCACTGACATTCACATCACAACTCCTTCATCGTGTAATAACCATAACTAATTATTCAAGCATAAACTAGTTAAGTCAACAAGTATCTAATAGGATTTACTTCCTTTAATTTATTCCTAATACAAATAGTGCAAAGATGGATAAACTATATACATGAAGCTAGAAGAGTTATTTCCTGAATATCAAAGGAATTATTTGCAAAGGATAAAATCACAAAAAGCTTTTTTTTTAAAAGTTTTTTCAAAGCAAAAGTATTGGTTTGAAGTGTACATTTATGGTTTTATGTGCCAGTTTAGCTTCCTTTAAAGTTAACCCCGTAATTTTTGACAAAATCTAGGTTAACAGTACTAAGAATTTAGAATCGTTAATCAGTACCCTATTAATGGCTAACAAGAACTGTACTTTCCCCTAAGAAACACAAATTACAATGTTTATCCAATTAATAATACATATATATAGTTTCAGGTCACCACCGTAGTTTCCTTAATTCTTGTTAAGAGATTTCTACTATTCTAAAGAATCATGTAAAAATTCTTAAATTAACAAAGGCTTCAGTTTTCATACCAAGTACTAGTATTATAGGTAAAATTTTAACCAATGACAGCAACGTAGATTCTAGCATGTTTATTGTTTATAAAAAAAAAGCTGCTCACAATAAATAAATATACAGCAAAATGTTCCCAGGAACTTTACAGCACTACTTATGAAAAAAATAAAAAGCCTAATAGTAAAGCAGTTAGTAAATCACAAACCTGAAGTTTTAAGGATAGCTCTCATGACATCTGGATGGTGCATTACAATGATAGGACGAATAAAACTTATCCACAAGCAGTGAAGTTTGGGAAATCTTGAGACCCTCTCCATCTGAAATTTCAACCCCTCTTCATTGGGACCAGGGTACTGAAAAACATAAATAGTCTGGTAAATAAAGTGGAAAATTGGTCAATGTACATGAAAGTCTCCAAAAGGTAAGCAGAATGAGGAAGGTGAATACATGGTACATGATATATATGTACCGTAAATTCAGAAATTATTGGGTGCATTTATTTATATTGTGATTTTGTCATTTTGGATGTAAATGATTTAAATTTTAGTGATATTGAGAATAATCTAGATTAATTCACATGAAAAGTTTCAAAATGAAAGTTTAAATTATAGAATAATAACCCTGTTGCTATTTTCGCAACATTAAATACATAGCAATAATTCCTGAATTTACAGTGTACATGTATTAGATGTTTGAGATCTTGTGAGATCTTGTGAGATCTTGTGATAGCACAAACCTGAAGATTTTAGAATAGCTTTTAATGAATCTGGATGATGTAACACAACAACTGGGCGAATAAGACTTATCCATATACAATAAATTTTGGGAAAGTTTGCAACCCATTCCATCTGAAATTTCAATCCTTCTTCATTTGGACCTGGGTACTGAAAATATAAATCTGCAAATATTACTACTGAACATGCAGGAGTTTTTATGTGCATTTATTATTGCGGTTTTAAAGAATAGACAAAAATGTGAGATACATTATTGTTATTTTGGTAAATCTGAATGCAGATATGTGACCCGCCATGACATTTGCAGGCTTATGGAGGTAGAACGTCATTGTTAGAAAAACTATAAACATGATAAATACCGAGATTCAATGGATTCGTGTTGTGAAGAAGAGATAAACACTTTCCTTGGCTTCTTTTTTGGGGACGCCGAACTATACATCATATAAAAGATTTGAAGAAGTTTTGTTTTATCGTTTGAAGTGAAAAATATTTGAATCTACATCTGAAATAGACACAAAAAAAAAATAATTCTGCATTATAAATTTCCTTTCATAAATGAAGTCTGAAATATATCGATAATAAATGCACCGTATCAAATGCATATAAGAGAACACCTACTTATCAAAGTCATATATCAAAACACTTGCATGTAAATGTAGTTATAAACTGTTACGCGTCACATACTATGTAAAGAGACATGCATAATCAATCTAAATTAAAAAAAAGGAATACTTAAAGCCTACATTGACAAATTTTAAACATATTTCACAAGTTTAAATTACACATGTTCTAAAGTAGTGCTACAAACAAAACAAAAATGCTCTGCTCTTAAGATTGTCTTTCATAAATGAAGTCTGAAATATATCCATAATAAATTCACCATATCAAATGCATGTATGAGAACACCTCATACACTGTTACGGGTCGCATACTATTTTTAGAGATATGCATAATAAATTTAAATTTAAAAAAAATGAATTCTTAAAGTTTACTTTGACAAATTTTAAACTTACTTCATTTCAACAATTTTAAATTACATGTTCTAAAATAGAGCTAAGAATTGTTTGTATTGTAGTAAATTTAAGTGTTTGATATTTTATTCAAATACGCTACTGAACATCACTAAGAACCAATAAATACAATATTTTTGTGTTTTATAAATTAGTGCCTTCAATAAATAAAAGTCGTCATAGAACAGTCTCTTTTTCATACCGGTTTTCGAAATGACTCGTTGCTTTTACAAGAAATATGTCATAACAACATGACTAGATATTCTAGATTAATATAAAAAAGCAAATTTTAGACAATGTACACATCTAAGCATTGCAGTGGCTAGTCACATATAGTTAACGGCGTTTGACTTTCTAACTCCATAAGCCCGGATATGTGGTGGCTGGTCACATATAAGAATCAGGTATCAGAACATGCAGAAAGTGAGTTCTTATTATAATTGTGCTGAATGATGTCCATTATAAAAATGTCAATGTTAGTACGTTCTTTTTTGGTATAGCCTTGTTTCATTACTCATTTGACCAAAAACATTAGTAGGTTAAATGCTGTAAACCAAATCAGTTTTGTAGACATTTTATTTTTATGTTTGGTCTCTTTATTTTTTTACTAGCCTTTATCTGGAAGGGTGATTTAAAGTCATGAGTTTCAAATTTACTTTACATGGTAATATAAGGAAAGATCTAAGTATTCGTCAATTTATTTGCTTTTTTTCTACTCATGAAAGCCATGGAAATAAATAGACCACTTTTGAGTTTTTCCATCACTGAAGAAAAAATTGTCAATTATGCGCACCTATATGATGTCATTTACTAGATAGAGGGGATCGCCCGTATCCCTGCCCTATTAAAGTTCATGAAGCCTCTTAATGATAATCCATGTTCAGGATAAACTAGAAATAGTATTTGTTCTGTAGGTACCTAATCACAATTCCCTTATGGTAGCAGTGCTGATTGTCAATTATAAGAATTTAATTTGCCCAATAATTTGTGCAATATAGGATTATCATTTTTTTCACTAATTGCTCAACAAATGAACTGAAGTGATGACACACCTAAACGCACCAATGATGTTCACTAAAACCAATTGACATGATTGACAGATTTGGATGGAAATCGAAAGTTGTCTATTGTTCACTAAAATTAGTTGGTTCTACATCCCTTTGAAAAGATTTATGTTGTGGAGGTGACATTGCAACTGATTTTTCTGATTATATCAACCTTTTCATTTAACTATAGAACTCGAATAATTTTGAATGAATTGAATGACTTACTGTTTTTGCAAATTCAGAGGATCTTATAATTATTATTCTTCAACCTTCATAGATGGTTTTGCTTATCATTTTATTCAATTTCTGTCCAATTAACTTTGGTTTCAATATTTGATACTGGTCATTTGATTTTAAACTATAGAAAATTATGTGAAACTAAGAACTTTGGACAGATGATGTTACACATATGAAATACTATCATGACTATGGATTCATTTATTTTCTTTGGTACCAATTTTAGAGGATTGAGTTAAACTTGCATTTTCATCTTTATTAAATCCAATAATTTGACAAAATCTGCATACGTTCCTTGAGAAAATATAGAATTAGCTGATCATTTAAATTTGTGGTCCATCTGGACCAATGAAAATCCACGAAAATTGTTATCCAACAAATATTAATGATCCATAGTACATCAAAGTGAACTTTAAAACTTTACCAGATGTACATGTCCCCACAGCCAATGTTTCTTATGACTCTCTCCAGGCAAAGCATCATATACTGCTACCCACTTCCTGTGTGACAGAACTTTTTGTACCAGTTTTATCACTATGACAACAAGGCCAACAACTCCAACAATGTTGGCTAAGACAGAAACTGTGACTGCCATGATTGGCTGTAAAATAAAATATTCAAAACATCATACATACATGACATACAGTGTATAATTATGTGAATATAAATAGATATTAAAAACCATATATAATTTAAATGAGACAGCATATTATTTATCTTATTTTCATGTTCATGATGGTACGCTAAGCAAGACCAATACATGAACATGTCAATGAAATCAAATTACTGCTACTTAGTATCCTTTAAGTGTTGATAGATACCTTTTGTATATAAGAAGATGTGGTATGAACATGATGAATGCCAATGAGACAACTCTCCATCCACGTCACAATTTGTAAATGTAAACCATTATAGGTCAAAGTACAGTCTTGAACACAGAGCCTTGGCTCACAAGTACAGTAAGCTATAAAGGGCAACAAACTGACTAGTGTAAAACTATTCAAACAGGTAAACAAACGGTCTAATCAACATTAAAAAGGGAAGACACTTATGAACCACATCAACCATACAACTACTGAACATCAGGTTCCTGACTGTATGTACATTTGTATAAGAGTATTCACGTGTAATGATTTCAAGAATACTCAAGTGATCATTTGATGCTTGATTAAGCATCATATTGAGGATTTAACTTCAGGTGTTGGTTCAAATAAACCAGGAAAAACAGAGTTTATAGTTTACAATATTTGTGGCAGTTGAACATATAGAAGAGGGGGTGTCGGAGGGGTCCTGGTCCAGAAATCCTGGGCTTAAAAACATGAAATCCTGAGGTCCGGAAGTTAAAGAATTTTAAATCCCGACATCCCCAAATTTGAAAAAAGAATTCCCTGATCCCCAAAGTATCAATCCCAAAATCCCGAGCTTAAAAACAGCTGATACTGACGTCCCGAAAAAGGTCCTGCCCCCCTCATGAAATTGATATCGTTCATATAAGTCATATCAACAACTGTAGCACAAAAAATCTCCATTAAGTGTGTAATTATTTTAAAACAGAACTAATTATCTATATATAAGGTAATGAACATTTCAAAGGACACTATAGAATTAAATACCATCAAAAACATTTGACAAATGAAACAGAAAACCTGCCTGCTTTCAGAAACGAAAATAGCTGATATACATGTGTGGCAGTTAGGATTATTATGTCATTATTATTTCCCTTGTTTAAAACTATAAATTTCATATTTCTTTAATAAAGAATTACATGAAGTTTATTCAGTATATATTTGTTAAATTACATAGCTTTTGCTTTTGAATTCATTGGTTAAAGTCATAAAAAACCTCAAATAAAAAAAAAATATGCATATGTTTTTTATAACTAAATGGATAGTTTTCATTATACAACTTATGTACATATACTTTTTTCTGAGGAAAATTCTTTAATTTGTCAACATTAAGAAGAAGTTTACTTATTTTTAGTTGCTTGCTTCCAGGAAGCAATTCGCCGACATATTTTCCGTATGCATATATAGTGACCCAAGCGTAACCCTCCTTGTAAAAATCTGGTGACCACAATACGCATGGATCTGTCATTGAAATAAACTATTATCTGATTAAACATGTTAAACACGTGCTCAATACCCATGCTTTTTGTGATATGTTTACTATAAGGTGACAATCGGTAAATCTCGGCTTAAAAAACATGGCATTTAATTAGCAGCCATATTTGTTAAATCATTGTCTGATTTCTTTTTAGATTATTAAATCGAAGTAAGGCGTCAAAGAAAAAAATTATAATAGCCTTTCAAGACGTTATAATAATTTGGACTACTACACGTGTAGATATGACATTTTAAATTCTTTGATATTGTAGCAGAGTGATTTT
Source organism: Mytilus edulis (assembly GCA_019925275.1). Classification (NCBI taxonomy): domain Eukaryota; kingdom Metazoa; phylum Mollusca; class Bivalvia; order Mytilida; family Mytilidae; genus Mytilus; species Mytilus edulis. The sequence goes on from CM034359.1 coordinate 79,892,139, forward strand.
TCATGCTTCATAAATTATGTAATTTGCACTTTTGAAATCATTGATTTATATTAAAAATCTACAGTTTATCAAATTCATATTGAGTCTCAGTTTATTATTTCACTCTTGCAAAGTATTTTTACTAAAGGATATTTATCCTTTATGACTTGATTGAGTATATAACATGTATAATTTACATATTGAGTAATGTTACTCATACATATTTATGGGGGTTGAAATTGAACTCTTGTTTTGATTGGTTCTTAGTTATTGGCGGTTAAGTTGAGTTTTCCTTTGTGTACCTTGGGGAGATTTCACCTGGACACAGATTGTATTACTATATTCAGCTTGACAGTTTTCTAGACATGACTGAAAAGTTACACTTATTCTTTATTAACATTTTAACATCGGACTGAAAGATTTGAATGAGCATATTTTTGGTATTAAAAGAAGCTAGGTCATATTTTTATAAAGTAATGTGATATTTGCCGCTGATCATAGCGTAATTGTGTAATGTTTAGAGATATCGTAATAACAGTATTTTACGAATACTGCATGTAAAAAAATGGCGGCATGTATGATAAGTTACAGTATATTGTGAAAAGCATATTCGAGTTACATAATGTGTAATGTTATTTTTATATGGAGGAATTGAATACAATTGTCATGTGAGTCCGTTCTTAATATTGTATTTTGGTTTTCAGGACTCTGATGTAGATTACTTCTTTAAACTTTGTGCCAAGTTTCTTATTTACTGGAGAACTCACTCCACAAGTGGTAAGCGCATAATTTGTAGTTTTTGTATTATTTTATACTATAGAAATGAAAGTTAGTCATGGATTATTTCCATTGGCGATTTGTGCATTTTTAGCAAATCCGTGGTAGAATTTATATGTCGGTATTCAGACATAGTAAATGCTTTTTAAATGTTGTAATATTTATTAAGTTTAATTAAACTTTCATGTACTTGCGAGAAGTAATTTTAAGATGCATTTAATTCCATTTGGTTGTAAATGCACTGAAACTGGTTAGCATTATATTTAAATGTAGGTCAGAGAAACCGAAATGTTAAAGTACATGTGACATGTGATGTACATTTCACTACACGATTGAATGAATGAACATTCCATAGTAAATGTGTATCTACTGCTTATAGTAACACTATTATCTGATTATATTAGAAATTGTTTAAACTGTATTAAAATTGTCTTTGATATAATATGTGTATAATATACTCTATATGTTACTTGAACTATCATTAATGTTCATAATCTTGTTATTTCAGAGTTTTGATTCTCTGGTACCATCCGAACCTTAGAAAGTCTTTCGTTTATTTCATTATACCGGACGAGACCCCTTTCACAATATAATGTTACATCTGCTAAATGAGTCACTGAAGCAGAGAATTAAAGAGTAAACTTAATTATTCAATCAAAAGATTCTTGTGGTGATTTATATTTAAAACACTATTTTGACTAATTTTTGTTGGTCATGTCAAGGATTTGTAATCTTGATCCTTCTTTTTTAGACAAATCCTTGGTCATTTAATATTCTGTTCTTAGAAAACAAAATAAAGATAACCAGTAAAATATTGGGACCTTTTAAAAAAGGCTAACCTGCTAACCCTTCTGATTTTAGGGCCAAAGGTCCTGAAAAGCTATCGTTCTAGATATTGACCCAAATCATGTAATTATGGATTTTCTTTATTTCAATGCATATGAGTTTAGGCTTTAACATTGGATAATTGACGTGTGCCACTTTTTGCGGGTGTGAAATAAAACTGTAACTGACATTGACTCACTACAACGACCTACATCATGTACAATGCATACCTTGTGCTGTGTTTGATATCAAATTCGAAGGGGAAACATGTTGAAAGGGAGGGAAGCGACGTGTATTACCTGTTTACCTGTTTACCTGTACTGCAACTCCCTCCTATGTCAGGAGAACCACCAATCATAGAATCGATGTAAATTCACTCACACGGTTAAAATTCTCTGTATTGTGTTTAAAAGATCAAACTTTTAAAACTATAAAAGTGATATTAATTATCTCCTCTGGGGGATGTGACCCTAGTATCACCACTATTTACACTATTCTGGTACACATTAAAAGTCGTCCATCATCATTCACATATAAAAGTTGCTTCTGTCATATTAAAAACGGTAAAATGTAAATACACTATTTATACAAAAAACTTTACTATCTTATGGTAAGTCCCTTCTTTAATTTTCAGCTCGGTATTTTACACTTTTGGATTACTGTTCAATTAGTTTTGCCCGTTACTGGAATTGTTTATGACACTGATAGTCTTACTAGACCTCTCGATAATGTTTCTATTCTATTGTGTGCGTTCTCATTTAAAAATCATAGGCTAAACTATGAGCAGTCGATAACTAACTGACACAAATGTTCCTCACTGGTCATTAATGTCATTAATTCCTTAATAAGATCCTGATCCTCTAGGTTTTCTGTCAATACCTTAATGGCTTATGTCACACCTTTTGTTTGTTACATTATAATTATTTTCAGAAGTGTCAGATTATGACCGGTATTTAATATACAAAATATTTTAAATGAATGAATGAATGATCTTTATTCTCATCAAACTAAATACATAGTTACAGAGAAGATATAACAATGATATATATAAAACATATAAGATATAGCATGTGTGAAATATCAATTACACCAAAGATAAATAAACATATAGTTGTACTAACCAGGAGGATAGACTTTCGCAGAAATAGATTTACGAAAGCTACAAAGTTTCTCATGCTGAGAAGTGCAATATTTCTACAACTCGGTTTAATACAATATTCCAATAAAAAAAATCAAATAACACGGTGGGCGTTCGCAGACCTTACGTTTTCCCCCCGTTAGCATTTTTCCCTTATCTTCTAAAAACTTTTAAATCATGTGTTTTTAAATTATTATTATTAATTTAAACCAGGATTTCGATAGTAGGAACTATGGTCATTTCACGTTTTCGCAATAGAAAAATCTAGATTTTTTTTTTTTAATTGATATATTTTCCGCCATAATTTCTTTTCAAAATTAAAAAGTGAATAGCATTTTTATTTGGTCCTGTCCTTGTCGAGGTTTGTCCTGTCATTGTCAGCGTTGGTCAGGTCACATTACAGCAAGCTTTTAATATTTTTTTCTATGTTATTCCTATCTTTATGTATAAAATGGTTAAATCTGATTATATCTCAAATTTCCACCTGATCCTGTCATTGTCGATGTTGGTCCTGTCAGTCAGCGATGGTCATGTCACGTTTAAACTTTCTATATTTTTTATAACATTTATTTTTCAAAATATGACATATTATTTTATATTTCAAATCTGAGAGAATTCCTTTGAAAAATAAAAAAAAAGTTATTTGCATTTTTATTTGGTCCTGTCATTGTCGAGGTTTGTCCTGTCATTGTCAGCGTTGGTCAGGTCACATTACAGCAAGCTTTTAATATTTTTTTCTATGTTATTCCTATCTTTATGTATAAAATGGTTAAATCTGATTATATCTCAAATTTCCACCTGGTCCTGTCATTGTCGATGTTGGTCCTGTCAGTCAGCGATGGTCATGTCACGTTTAAACTTTCTATATTTTTTATAACATTTATTTTTCAAAATATGACATATTATTTTATATTTCAAATCTGAGAGAATTCCTTTGAAAAATAAAAAAAAAGTTATTTGCATTTTTATTTGGTCCTGTCATTGTCGAGGTTTGTCCTGTCATTGTCAGCGTTGGTCAGGTCACATTACAGCAAGCTTTTAATATTTTTTTCTATGTTATTCCTATCTTTATGTATAAAATGGTTAAATCTGATTATATCTCAAATTTCCACCTGGTCCTGTCATTGTCGATGTTGGTCCTGTCAGTCAGCGATGGTCATGTAACGTTTAAACTTTCTATATTTTTTATAACATTTATTTTTCAAAATATGGCATATTATTTCATATTTCAAATCTGAGAGAATTCCTTTGAAAAATAAAAAAAAAAGTTATTTGCATTTTTATTTGGTCCTGTCATTGTCGATCTTGGTCATGTCACGTTTTCTGAAGTTTCTTACAATTTTTTTTCTTTTTTTTTTTTCTTAAATCTATTTATCAAATGATGAAATCTTATTATATTTCAAATTTCAGGAAAATATTTTGAGAAATAAAAGAGAAATTAGCAATTTCATCTGATCCGGTCATTGTTGAGGTTGGTCCTGGCAGTCAGCGATGGTCATGTCACGTTTTCGAAATTTTTTGAAAATAAATTTATATTTTTATAACATTTTAGTTTCAAAATATGATATACCATTTTATATTTCAAATCTGAGATAAGTCCTTTGAAAAATAAAAAAGTTATTAGCATTTTTATTTGGTCCTGTCATTCTCGATGTTGGTCCTGTCATTATCAGAGTTGGTCATGTCACGTTTTCTGAAGTTTCTTACAATTTTTTTTTATTTTTTTTCTTAAATCTATTTATCAAATGATAAAATCTTATTATATTTCAAATTTGAGATCAATCCTTTAAAAAATAAAAAAGTTATTAGCATTTTTCATTTGGTCCTGTCATTCGGTCCTGTCATTCGGTCCAGTCATTAGTGTAACCCTCAATACCTCGCTTATCAGATGTAGAAAGTTATCTCTAATATACTGTAATAATAAGAATAATAATAGTAAAAATTTCTATAGCGCCCTATATAACAATAAAATCACTCTAAGGCGCTTTACATATATATATATACATGATAAAAATATAATAAGTTAACCACAAAACAAAATGGAATAAAAAATGTTATGTTTAAAAGAACTAAAAACGTATATATGAAAGATATATGAACATAAATAATTATATTGATAGAAAAATAATAGAATTAAAATCAATAATAAGTACAAAAAAAAAAAAAAAAAGTGAAGTAAATCTTATGTATATATAATTATTTTATTTTATTTGGGATCGCTATCCCGAGTAAATTAGAGGATCACTGCCGATCGAGGTTTCTGATAAAGGATCCGAAATCGTTAATAGTTCGGACCAATTGAAGGACTTTTACATAAATGAAATAGTTTCATTTTACAGCGACAATATCAAAAGAGTTTGTGATGAGCTATCAAAAGATAAAAAAAACAATGAAATTCATTTTTATATAGCACCATCCAAGGCATATCCAAGCCAGATAACCAGATATATGCACTGTATGCCTCTGAAAAGTAAGACATTTTTCTCTGAAAAAAGTGAATTCACAAAAATACTTAACTCCGAGGAAAATTCAAATTAAATGGAAAGTCCCTAATCAAAAACTCAAACACACCAAACGAATGGATAACAGCTGTCATATTCCTGACTTGGCACATGCCGCGATTTTCCAAGTTAAGTAGAAAATGGTGGATTGAACCTGGGTTTATAGCTAGCTAAATCTCTCACTTGTAATAGTATGACAGTCGCATCAAATTCCATTACATTGACAACGATGCGTAAACAAAACAAACACACATAATAGGTAAAAATGTCAAAAATATAGCAGTCAACACTATGATTGTGTTATAATCGTAATCACTAAAACAAATAAATATGTATAACAAAGAAGAACAAATGGCATATAGACCAAGCATATTAACAAAAATTAAAGACAAGAATACACAAATTTGCCATGCTATTATTATTTTAGTAAAAAATAACAAAATGACGGGATTTATAAGTACAGAGCCACATCATATATGTAACAAAGAAACATAACAAGGAATATATAGACAAATCACAACACCAAAAAGGCATACAGACAAAGCACATCAGCAAAAACGAAATATAAGAATACTAGAATATCTCAATTAATAATGACAGGACGTGAAAGTACCACAAGCATCCTAATCACAACAAAAACAAACAACCCAAGTCAGGAGCCTCTGGCCTTTGTTAGTCTTGTATTTTTTTAATTTTAGTTTCTTGTGTACAATTTGGAAATTAGTATGGCGTTCAATATCACTGAACTAGTATATATTTGTTTAGGCTGAAGGACGCCTCCGGGTGCGGGAATTTCTCGCTACATTGAAGACCTGTTGGTAACCTTCTGCTAGTTTTTTTTTATTTGGTCGGGTTGTTGTCTCTTTGACACATTCCCCATTTCCATTCTCAATTTTAAGTATTAAACAAAGAAACACAAAAGACGTATATCAAACCTAACAACCTCGCTCATCGCTTTCCCATTAGAAGTAGAAATGTAATTTCAGCAACATGTTTTGATATGATTTCATTGCTACAGATGAATACTCTCTAATAACTTCATGTACATGAGTAATTAACTAATCATTAATTCACATAAAACATTTTCAGTAAAAATCCGCAAAATTCAATCTCAACAAAGGACCGGTGAAGTAACAACTTCACTATATATTGCCAACGCCAGCAAAATAGCCATTGCTATAGACATGTGCTATTTTGCCAGCTTTAATTAAGCGGATATTGCAATCAGAGCTGGCATTGAAATACCATATTTTCACATTTTTTGCCGGCGCCGGCTTAATGTCCACTGCCCCATAAAATATTTTGAAAAGTTCGCAAAGGAATAAAAGTTGGCCATTTCGGCATGCAGTGTAGTTATTTTTTTTATTTTTGCTAATAATTCAGAAACCAACTCGACCAAATTACTTTTCTCACAGTCATAGCTTTCAACGGTCTTTTCTCGCACGTAGTTTTCAACGGACTTTTCTCGTTTTTATCTTTCAACTGTCTATAAGTTTTCGATACATTGAATGACACCCATTGATGTGAAAGTTCAACGAAAAAAATCATTTTACCAACCTAAATGTTTTGTTATAATAATGATATTGAAATTCTCAATATCAACGAAAAAAATAAATAGAAGAATACAGAACTCCGCAAGGAAAATTCAAACTGGAAAGTCCCTATCAACTGGCAAAATCAAAAGCCGAAGCGCATTCACGAATGTCAAACAAGTAAAATGATACGATTTCAAAGTTAAACATGTTAAATAGAGTGGAAAGTTAAAAAGAAAAATACAGACTGAGTGGGAAATAAATGTTATTTATTTTGAATCAGATATGCACTGTATGTCTCTGATATTTAAGACATTTTTCTCTGATAAAAATGAAATCACATAAATACTTAACTCCGAGGAAAATTAAAAACGGAAAGTCACTAACCAAATGGCAAAATCAAAAACTCAAACACATCAAACGAATGGATAACAGCTGTCATAATCCTGACTTGGCACAGGCCGCGATTTTCTTCCGTAGAAAATGGTGGATTGAACCTGGTTTTATAGCTAGCTAAATCTCTCACTTGTAATAGTATGACAGTCGCATCTAATTCCATTACATTTATAACGATGCGTTAACAAAACAAACATATATTATAGGTAAAATTTGTCAAATATACAGCAGTCAACACTATGATTGTGTTATAATCGTAATCACTAAAATAAATAAATATGTATAACAAAGAAGCACAAATGGTATATAGACTAAACATATTAACAAAAATTAAAGACAAGAATACACAAATCTGCCATAGTACAATAATACAATGACGGGATGTATAAGTACAGAGCCACATCATATATGTAACAAAAAACATTACAAGGCATGATACATAGACAAATCACAACACCAAAAGGCATACAGACAAAGCACATCTGCAAAAACGAAAAATAAGAATACTAGAATAACTCAAACAATAATGACAGGACGTGAAAGTACCACAAGCATCTTAATCACAACAAAAACAAACAAGTATTTAACAAAGAAGCACAAAAAGACAAACCTAACAACCTTGCTCATCGCTTTCCCATTAGAAGTAGATATAATTTCAGCAACATGTTTTGATATGATTTCATTGCTACAAATGGATACTTTCTAATAACTACATGATGTACATGAGTTATAAGTTAAACATTTAATCTCAACAAAGGACCGTTAAAATAACAACTTCACTATATATTGACAAATCCATCAAAATAGCCATTGCTATAGACATGTGCTATTTTGCTAGCTTTAATTAAGCGGTTATTTGAATCAGAGCTGGCATTGAAATACCATATTTTTATATTTTTTGCCGGCGCCGGCTAAATAGCCACTGCCGCATAAAATATTTTGAAAAGTTCGCACATAAATGAAAATTGGCCATTTCAACATGCATTGTAGTTCTTTTTTATGTTTGCTAATAATTCAGAAACCAACTCGACAAAATTACTTTTCTCGCATGTAGCTTTCAACTGACTTTTCTCATTTGTATCTTTAAACGGTCTAAGTTTTCGATAAATAAAATGACACCCAACGTTGAGAAAGTACGTACAAATGTACCGTTCAAAATCATTTTGCCAATCTTTATGTTTTATTATAATGATATTGAAATTCTCAATATCAATGAAAAAAATAATTAAAAAACAAATTCAGAACTCCGGAAGGAAAATTCAAACTGGAAAGTCCCTATCAAATGACAAAATCAAAAGCTAATGCGCATTTAACGAATGTATAAAAGTAAAATGATACGATTTAGAAGTTAAATAGGGTGGAAAGTTAAAAAGAAAGATACACACTGAGTGGGAAATAAATGTTATTTCTTTTGAAATTAGAGAAAAAACAACATGAAAAATTGCATGAACTGAATAAAAGAAATAAAAGAAAAAAAAGTATTATCATAGATGTTTATGTCTCATATAACATCATTGCTATTATTAAAGAGAACATTATGCGATGCGGTTTTATATCAAGTCAAATGCAATGTTTTCCGATATTTTTTGATGATGTGACAATTTACTTAAGTACATTTTAGGGCTACCTGCACGCCATGAATTCATTTTTTTATTTTAATAGATAAAGTCATAAATACAAATTTTCATGTGTGGGAGGACTTCCCGCCCACAGCTTTCTAACCTCTTAATAGTTTCCCTCTTAAGAAACAAATAATATGTTTTTATCTAACAAAATTAGCTCAATGATACACATAAATGATCTTTATGTGAATGTCACAATAGTTGCATAATTTGTTTAATCAGGATCCAATTGAAAAAAAAACCCAGAAAAAAACAACCGATATCATTGATGGTGGACTACAAATATTCCGAGGGACTTAGCTATGAAGTCTGTATTTCGATAGTGGCATACAATCAACTCGATAATAATTCTTAAAAACTTACAGTTTGCTAAAAGCTGTATACTTTTTATGGACTTCTTTAAAGTCAAATTCAAATTCTTTATTTCCTATATTCACAGGGCACTTTCAGGCATTACAAATGTACACAATTAAACACGATCATTCACACTTTCATACTAATCTTTCTTTCTCCGCTCGCTCTATTAATTAGATACAGTCAGAGGTCCATACTTTATGAAATATCTTTAAGTATAAGGTATCTTATAAGCTATTTGAGCAATCTTAAAAACTATATGAGATATCTAATAAACTATATGATATACATGTATCTAATAATGATAGGGTACATCTTATAAACTATATGTTATATCTTATATAACAATTTTTTATATAATATTCATAAAATATCTTAAAAAGCTATATCATATAAGATATCTTATATATTATATTAAATATTTATGTAAGTCTTTTTTTTTATAGATATCTTATATAATTTATAGGATATATCATAGAGTTTATGGAATATTTCATAAAGTTTATAAGATATTTCATATAGTTTATAAGATATTTCATATAATTTATAAGATATCTTAAATAATTTTCTTGATAAGATCTAGACGTCTTATAAATTATAGATTTTATAGATTATAGGAGATCTTGTGAATTATAGGAGATATCTTATAAATTATAGGAGATATATTATATATTAAATGAGATAATTTATGTGTTAATAAGTAGTAAAACGGCTTAATATGAAACGCAATTCCTTGAATATCGTCATTCGTCTCAACTCGACCGATTCCGTACCCTCATCTTAGGATAGAAGGAGAGTAGCGGATTCTACCGAGGATTGCCGAATGTGAATATCGTATCAACTCGGAGAATATCGTATCAACTCGGAGAATATCGTATCAACTCGGAGAATATCGTATCAACTCGGAGAATATCGTATCAACTCGGAGAATATCGTATTAACTCAGAGATGTATTCTGCATATGCAGGCTCCATTATTCTTGAATGATGCCACATATAATGGAAAATTTTAAATTCTTAATTAGGAAGCTATAATAATCTCATTTAGTGGAAAGATTTGTACTTAACTGACCCTCTTTATCAATTTTTAGGTGCAAGTTATAGTTATGAGGCAGAATTAAATGTATCTGTTGAATCCTTTATTTCAAGTCATATGCGATAGATGCGTTGAACATATTCACAATATTAAGAGGAAATCATCTATATAGTGGCAAGTAAAGATGAAAGATACTGCTAGGTTCTTTTTGTCCTCCCCAGGACTCATTTTTATGTTGCATTCCCATTGGAGCCAACGTTGGTCCCCTTTTGTCTACTTGTTCCTTTAATCATATGAGACTGACTTTACAAAAATGTGTCCCGGGGAGGACAAAAAGAACCTAGCAATTTCCTTCATCTTTACTTGCCGCTTTATAGATGATGTCCTCTTAACATTAATAGTGAATATGTTTTTAAAGTATTATCTGTATGTTAAATGAGTTACCTTCGTTATTATTATTATTATTATTATCATTGGAAAAACACGTCCTTCAAACATAACAAATATGTTGTCATTAATAATGTCAGTTTCAGAAAACTTTTTGTTTGAATCGGAGTGATTTCCGTCAAAGTGTGCATTTAGACAAAATACAGGTATCTTCGTTGGCTATTCTTTTACGAAACAAAACATGACCATATCTTTTCATTTATCATTTAGTTCGAAATGGGGGATATTTGTGAAGTGTGTAAGAAAAGTCAAATGATTTGATACTTTTGTAAGAAGATAGGCTTTTAGATGTTTGCTCTCTGACATATCTATGAAATTTTTCAGTATACACATCTGATCCAATCAGCCTCTAGAATAGGTAGTTTATCAATGAGTTTAAAGTTTGGCTTTGTAGATTACGTTAGTGTTTATAATTTAGAAAGAGGTTTACCGGAGACACAGTAAATTTAACGTTGTTTGAAATGATACCTATGTTATTAAGATATCCAACACGGTGAAGTTCTTCATGTTTTATTGAAATTCCAGCCTAGAACAGACCTTTGATTGCTCTCCTTAATAAGTGTCGTGAGGGATTTGCTGATTTTACAAGTCAATTGTCAATATCTAATTCGTTTAATCTTGTTTACAGACAAGAAACTGAGGATGAATACCATTTCTTCTCAATCTGTCCATGCTATACATCATTAAGGGATACCTATATACAAAATATTAATAAAAATCTTAATTTCAATTTTATTAAATTGCAGTCCACTATAATACTTAAGCATTTGACTGTACTTTTAAATAGCAGTCTACCAGTCATTATAAAAATCACCATAAAGTATATTAATGATTGTCTTTTATTAAGAACATCTGTATAACTTGTATTTCTTTTAATATGCAATGCCAACCTAATTTTTGTTTGTGTTCTTTTTTCAATTGTTCATGAACATTAATAATGTGTTAACTGTTGATATTTATAGCCTTTTTCTTCTTTGCTGTGAATACCACTGTCACTCTAATATAATTGTAATCAATTTAACTATTGTAAGTTTATTGTCTTAATTTTGTATGCCATAACCATTTAATGTAAATGTGTTTGTGCGAATAAAATATTGTCTATTGTCTATTTAATTTATCAAGCAGTTTATGTATTATGATTTACACAAAAAAACATGATGTTGTTTGGGCCTTTATCTGCGTGGACAAAACATATTTGCCATATATGTAGGACAGGTGTTTTTTTCAAAATCTGGGTATTTTACGATTGATTTAGCATTTATATTCTTAAAGCTATTATTTCTTTATAAATTCTGATTTGTACCAACAACCAAGGTATCTTCTATCTTCTGTCTTGCTTATTGACACATTGAGCCCCTAAATGTTTTTATTAAATGATAGAATAAATTGCATAAATATTTTAAGGTAAAAATTTGTACATAATTAAAGCAAAATAAAGATTTATGTTTGTTTTTACCTTTAGATGATATAACTTTTAGAATGTTATTTTCATGCTATATTTGTCGGTTAAATATTCCAAAAAAGATGCTTTGTGTGGGATTTATGCACATTTAGCAATTTAAGATAATTATTTTGTTGATGTAAAGTTCAGCGTGGGAAGTAGATCCGGATCTTTTAAAGGAACGTTTAGTGCGGTTGTAGAACAAACACGTTGGTATTATGTAACATTTCTTGTGTCAATAATAATGAAATAATAGCAGTTTTACTTTACAGGTGATTTTGTTACGGTCATACGGTTTACAATTTTTGTGATTGTAAACAACTTTATGAGTAATTTTTTAACAAATTGTTTTGTTTTCTATGGTCTAGATGCGACGCCAGATATTTGTATTGTAAACCAAGATATTCTCCTTTCATTCTTTAGGTGAAGAGAAAATCTGTTTTTTTTCCCCAGAGAGAAATGAAGAATAATAACAATTATAGATACTACCTATGATTTGAAGTCCTCTTAAAAGTAAAATAAAAAAAAAAGAACTCCAAGGAAAATTGAAAAAGGAAAGGCCCTTATCAAAAGGCAAAATCAAGAGCTCAAACACATCAAACGAATTGAAAACAATTGCCATATCCTTAACTTGATACAGAAAATTCCTTATGTCGAAAATGGTGGGATTAACCTGGTTTTATATCTAGCTAAACCTCTCATTTGTATAACAGTTATATAGAATTGGATTATATTTTAAATTTCATAAATGAAATCCACTCATAAAACAGTTATATTAAAATGATTTTTTTTTCGGTTTCATTTTTTTTACTATGATAACAATAGAAAGTCGTATATCAAAGGTATTATAGTACAAACACATCTATTCCTGGTAAAAATATTGCAACAAAGCACGATCATTTTTGTCAACAAGAAATACATAACGATTATAAAAGCTTATATTTGGTAAATGACATCTTAAAAAAAAAGAAATTCACGATTTTGGTCGTTTGTTAGAAGACGTATTTCTTACCATTTCAAAGTCAAATTTGCTGATTGTGGATGGAAACTGTTCCTGCACAGTGTTTAATAAAAATGTACTCACAAAATGCACATTGTCTATCTTGTATCATGAATGAGTTTTTTTATAGGATATTTGAGTATAGTATGACAGTTTGTTCAATGTCCAGTAAAAGAGGGACGAAAGATACCAGAGGGGCGTTCAAACTCATAAATAAACCGACAACGCATGGCTAAAAATAAAAGAAAACAAACAGACAAACAAAAGATCACATGACACAGCATAGAAAACTGCAGAAAAAGCGACACGAACCTCACCAAAAACTAGGGATGATCTCAGGTGCTCCGGAAGGGTACGCAGATCCTGCTTTACATGTGGCACCCGGCGTGTTGTCTATGTTATAAAAAAATTCGGTAAATAGTCTAATTAGGTAGGTCACATTCATGAAAGGGAAGGGGATTGTAATTACGACAAAAAGAACATATCCGATATCATTTGTAAAACGGTTATTCCATAACGGTCAACCAACTCGTGATTGCGTCCGTAAAATTTACGAAGGGATGATTTGTTTTATCATTTTCCTGTCTGTAGTACTTGTTACTAGATATGGTCTAGGAGTACGGTATTAGGCTATTTTTTTTATTGTTCTGGACAGGAACACTAGTAACTATATATTACATAGAAGTTCGGTTTAAGGCTAGGCTTTTGTTATTGTTCTGGACAGGGACAATAGTTACTAGATGTGACATAAGCGTTCGGTATAGGGCTAGGTTTATTTATTGCTATAGCTTGAACTCTTATTATTAGAAATTACCTAGGAGTACGGTAAATATCTGGTTTTGATAATGTCCTGGCCAGAACACTTGTTACTAGATATGACATAGGAGTATGATGTAGGGCTGGTTTTGTTAATGTCCTTGTCGTAAAACATGTAACTCGGCTGCGTATTTTTATGTGCTGGATTAGGTTGTTTTATGTAATATATCCGTTTTTATTCTTTAGTAAGTCACTTCGGGTTTATCATGTATATCTGTTATATAGTTATTTTATACAATTTACTGTTTGCAAAAGTATGAATTATTCTAAATACTAAGGATGTTCTTATCCCAGGCAGAAAACCCTAGCTGTATTGGGCACTACTTTTGGGAACTTTTGGTCCTCAGTACTCTTTAACTTTGTGCTTGTTTTCGAACTTTTTTCATCTGAGATTCACTGTTTGGTCTTGTATGGACGAGATGCACGTCTGGCATATTAAATTTTAAACCTGGTACCTTTTGTTAGCTACTATTGATATCCGTATGTTTTTCTGTCCTACATGTTCTCCCATTTATTTGTATTGTAGTCCTGTCATTTAATGTTGTAATTTTTATGTTATATTTAACCTTGCCATAACAGTGGGAGGTTTGGCATGCCAAAAAACCAGGTTCAACCCACCATTTTTATTCTTAAAATGTCCTGTACCAAGTCATGAAAATGGCCATTGTTTATATATTATAGTTTCTGTGCATGTTACATTTTAATGTTGTGTTTCTCTCAGTTTTAGTTTGTAGCCCGGATTTGTGTTTTTTTTCTCAATCAATTTATTAGTTTCTAACAGCGGTATACTACTGTAGCCTTTATATTCAACATGTTGTGACATTGGAGTACGGTATAGTGGTGTTTTGTCAATGCCCTGGTCAAAACAATTGTTACAAGATACGACTTTGGAGTACGGTATAGTGCCGGGTTTGTCATGGTCCCTGTCAGAATACATTTATGTACTTGTTACTAGATACGACGCGGGAGTATTCTCAAACATTGGTTTTGTTATTGTTCTGACCATTGCAAAGATGATTGTTGGTTGCCCAATAGACGTCACCTATTTTGCTTCTAGATCTTGGTTTAGGACAATGAGCGTCACTGATGAGGCTAACGGGTACCACATGTGGAGCAGGATCTGCTTACCCTTCCGGAGCACCTTAGATAACCCCAGTTTATGGTGGGGTTTATATTGCTTAGTCTTTTGTTTTCTATGTTGTGTCTTCAGTACTATTATAAATTTCTGTTTGTTTTTTTTTTTTTAGCCATTGCTTTGTCAGTTTAGTGTAAATCTATGAGCTAGACTGTACCTCTGGTATCTTTCGTCCTTCTTATGTGTAGACAAAAAGCAAATATGGCGTAAGTAATTCATAGCATTGTACCTCCAATTACTATTTGTTACAATGTATACCAATTGTTTCGTCATTGTCCTTGCTGTAACGAGTATGACCTTGAAGGTTGATGTGAGTGATGATTACGAAGCAGTGGATGCTTAACAAATAGCTGGTCCTGTAGACATTTTATCTAATCCGCATTTTCACCTATTTTTAATCTTAAATTTGAAGAGACATTGATGCAGTACATGCATATCGTAATATATTCAATACTTGCATAGCAACAATAAGAAAGTACTGTAAATATAACACAGGTAAATCGCAATTGAAAAATATTGAAATCATTTCTATAAATAAAATCTGCGGTTTAGGTTGTATTTCATGAACAAATTTGCATGAAAATGGTCAATGGGTAAATCTAAACTGCGAATCAAAAAGTCAGCGTAATTTACATATCACTGATTCGAAATATATAGCACAGCAAGCATAATAAGTAATAATACTTTGTCAGAGTTCGAGGAAAGAATAAGTTAAGCGGAAATTGTAAGTACAGAAATTCATTTAAGGTTTGCAAGGAAAATGATAAATAGTAATTGAAAACATTTCATCGTTCTAAAAAAACGGTCAGAAAATATCATAAAGACGTAAAATCCCGCAGATTCTACTTTATAATGCATTGCATGTTGAGATTAGATTCACCAATGAAATCTCCGAATTTATTATGCATATTGACATATATTGCTTTATTAATCATTTCAATGAAGTAGTATACACACAAAGGTCCTTAATTTTCATTATATGTGTTTATTGTACTCTAGTGTACAAATGAAAGGCATTATTTGTAGATAGTTATCTTTTAAACATGATCGATCGGAAACTGATCAATATAAAATTGCATGTATAATAAGTGATAACATTGTTCTGCTGAGTGCACCGGGATGTCAACAGGATGATCGTAAATAAAACAGAATATTTGAGGTTTATACACTAAGTATAAGTAATGAATGCATCCTAGCAGTGTCTTATAACGTTGTAAGATTACGGCTGCATTGACATAAAAAGGTAAGTGGTTGGACATGTAAATATTTCATAATTGTTGTGTTGCTATGTTATAAAAAGTTTAAATTCAATTCAAAACATATACAAAAGTATAGTGAGAATTATCTTTCCTATAGTTTATAGAAGGAGTAAGAATGAAAAGGATGCAATTATCTTGGTATATTAGGATTCGAAACTATAGGTGGTGGCAAACTGTTTTGATAAAAGCAAATTGATTGATTATTAGGATTTATCATATATTTATTACAAAATACAGCTATTTTGTATATCTAATAAAGGTTCGTTTTTCCAGTCTGTATCACCTACCCTGTATCGCATACCCCGTATCGCATACTTTCTTTTTTTTTTTTTTTTTTACATTCAGTTCTGTGGGTGTTTTTTTTTGCTTAAGAAAACAAATTCTTCATAATAGGTCATTTTTGTTAATGACGTCATTGTTTGGTATGTAACGTCACGAACGTCAAGTTTTCATATTGTATGTGACGTCACGAACATCAAGTTATCACATTTTTTGGCACACTAAATGCAACTATAAAAAAATACAAAAATAAAACAAAATATTTTTAAAACAACAGCACGCAAATTGAAAAGTAACCCAGGTGCTTCGTATAAATAATTAAACAGTTATTTTAAGGCTTTGAAACAAGACAAAAGCAGAACTGAAGGTAACCCAGTGCTATGGATCAGAAAACAATTCATATAATATAATACTTTTCTGTTGAAATATATGATAAAGCGTATAATACATGGTAAAATCCGTATCACATGCCGTATCACCCTCGACCAATATCATCCCTCGGGCCTAACTGCCCTTGGGCTGATATTGATGTCTCGGGATGATAGACATATGATACGGATTTTGTCATGTATTATTCTCTATGTAGGACACCATAATATGGGGACGAAGTCCCCAATAACAGTAGAAAATTCAATAAAAAAAAAAATCGGGAAAATTTCCCGAATTTTTCATTGTACTAATGAACCCAAAATTATTCAATTTTTTTATGTCATGTTTTGAAATCCCGGACCTGCGCAGTAAACTACAATTTACTTCCTTTTTCCGGTTTTGTTTGTTATGATTCTTTAAGTAAAATATATTTACCAGTCTATTATAAATAGGAAGGAACGCAATATCAATTTCATTTTTAATAATTCCTTGATATGAAAAAACGTTACCTGATGATAGCGTTTCTTTGTTTACATTGCATATGACGTCATAACTTAAATAACGTCACAACTAAACTCCCTAACAACAGAACCAAAATCGGAAACGTTACGGTATCTCCGATTCTTTTTTTAACAAATATTTAAGTTACAAAAAAATAATTCATACAGACGTCGTCCCCATTTACAGGTGATGCCTGCCTCATATTAAAGTTTGGACAGTGTATCTTGATATATGCAGTTACGATCATCCCAGTATGGCGGATACAAATATAGGGAAATTTTATAAGGCTGATTTCTCCACTTTAACAGCTTATTTTCAGATTTGTTTAATCTTTATAAACATTGCCATTGAATGTGTTTTTCATAAATTTGGAAAAACAACCAGAAGAACGAAAATCGAGATTCAAAAAATCACGATGATGATCGTAACTTCGTCTATAGATGATCGTAACTATGAATTGTTTTTTTTTATATAATAAGACAGAATCAAAGAAAGGTTCAGACTTAAAATCAGTCCAACAGCTTTTGTATTTAGCAAGTGTCTTTTTTGCACCACTGATCAGTATTCAAAATTTCATATTATTTCATTTATCCTTCAAGGTATAAGACATAAACCTTGACAGAATGGCGAAAGTCACATTCCTTGTTCTACTGTTCCTATATATTGGGTCGTGTCAGTGTGACTGGTGGACAGACTATCTTACAAACCTTGTCAACAAAGGCAGGGAACCAACGTGGGCGCCAGACTATCTTGATAAACAGCTAAAGAAAGATACACAGAACGCCGCGCTTATCAAAGCAATCCAAGATGCATTGAATGAGGTTTATGAGGCGATAGATAACAATACACCAACAGGGGGTACCAGTTCAGGGGGAGATACAAAGGACCAGATTAATAACATCAAATATCAACTCGGAGTCTTAGACGAATTCAAGAAAGAACAAGAGAGACAGAATAATAACATTGATCACAGATTTAAACAGATTCAAACTGCTCTCGATGAATTATATGAGGGAGTTGACGGCGGACAAGGTATGATTTACACACAATTATAAGGCATGAACAGCGTCGGGGGGACATACATATGGCTTTTTCATCGTTTCAGTTTTGAAAACGCCTTAAAATAGTATATTTGATAATCGACAAGGCGTTATACTAGTATTTATAAATATCAAGCAGATAATTTGAATAATGAACATGCTTGAAAAAATAGAAGAAAAAGTTACCCAAAGGAGATTCTAACTCGTAAATTGAAAATAAACTGACAACATAATGGCAAAAAGAGGAAAAAAATACAAATAATTGTACACAAATAAAAACATATAAAAACTAAAGACTTAGCAATACGAACCCAACAAATCAAGTAAAACCGATCTCAATATTTGATATGATATTATTTCGCCCTTCTTTTTTTATTGAACATATTATATCAGTTGAATATGTTTGATTTGCTATTTATAATGAACGATGTTTATTTCTAGGTAAATCTGGATCAGGAAATACATACACCAGATGGGGTAAAACATCATGCCCATCAACTGCCGGTCTTGTGTATGAAGGTTGGTTTATTTATCTTTATTTCTCGTGTGATATCACACCCGACATGAGTCTTTATAAAAGAGAAGATGTGGTATGATTGTCAATGAGACAACTGTCCACAAAAGACCAAAATAACACAGACATTAGCAACTTTGTTCATCTTACATTACCATTTGATTCTTATTCATATCTTTATTTATCTTTCATTACCGCTTGATTTTTATTCATATTATTCATCTATAGTTATCGCTTTGGTTCTTAACCTGACTTTGTCTAACATCTAACATCTAACATTGTCACTTGATTCTCATTTCTATCTTCGTTCATCTAACAATACCATTTGATTCTTATTCATAACGTTATAACAATATTTTGGTTAAATTATGCAATTTTGTATTTGTTTTAAGGATATTTCTTTTCAACTGACAAGCCTATATTTAGGAAATTTTTAGATATCTCCTTCCATCTTGTGGTATTATATTTTAACCTATCGTACGTCCAAAAGTCACACAGGGTTATAATCCGTCATAGGCTAACAGTTGGGTGAAACGCCATAGAAGTTCCACGACGATTATGTTAATATGTCAAAATAAAGAATCCCTATCAAGGAGTTTTGCGTATAATTCGTCAAACGTACAAAATCGCTTAAAATGTTAGAAAGGTCTGATATGATATACCTAAAAACAGATCACTTCTTTTAACTCATAATGTTTTAATATTTTGATGAATTTTCACATATCTATTTTTTTATAAGGATATGCAGCAGGTAATGCTAAATACGAAAAAGGAGGTGGAGCTAATTTCTTGTGCCTTCCGAAAGACCCCGAATGGCGTAGCTATTCGGATAGTAAATCAACTTGGATAGGACGTTTATTTGGTGTTGAATATCAGATAAAAGACAACTCAGTCTATTCCACCTCGTTCCATGATAAAGAAATGCCATGCTCAGTATGTCTGATAACAGAAAGATCAACGTCCTTAATGGTGCCTGGAAAAGTCACATGTCCTACTGGATGGACAAATGAGTATACTGGATATTTGATGTCCCAGGCAATTGCGGGTGATCGTCAACCTTCGGAATATATTTGCGTGGATGAGAATTTGGATGCCGTTGACGGTAATAAGGCTGATAACGACCAGGGAAATGTGTATTTGGTTGAAGGTGTGTGTGGAAGTTTGAAGTGCCCACCTTATGTTGGTGGTAGAGAGCTAACATGTGTCGTCTGCTCGAAGTAAATAAACGGATCTCACGCCCCGTGTCGGTAGTCAACATGTATCACATATTTAGAGTACGTCAGAACTATAAAAAAACATATATAGTTACTATTTTAACATGCTTTGATCAAATTAATAAACATAATTTGTTAGTACTCTGTTCTTAGCTTTTGATACGGTTTAGATTATTTTATTTTTTTATATAAATGAAAGAAATATGTAGTTGTATCCATGAAGCTTTTTGTGCGTTTAACTAATTATTAAATAATTATATAACTGTCTTTAATGCATTTTGATTTTAATTAAAACAAACGAAACACAATTCTTACCAACATAAAAATGATATTAAAATACTTCAACTTGGTTTCGCATTTTCCTGTATGCAAAATGTTATTAAAAATAGCATTGCATCATCATTGTCTTTCTTGAACAATGTTTAGTGCTGAATACCGTATTTCGAATTAAGTTTTATTGCATTAACATTGGCAGTTCGTCTGTCCGTCCGTTCGTCCATACGTCTGTTTCAGTTGTGTTTGTTAAAGCAGCAAACATTTCAAACTTTTCTCAATAGTACTTGACACATTTAGTGCGTTGATTTGAGTGATTATTTTTCGGTCTTTCCCATAACTATCTATTGTTTGTTAATACCTTTCCAATATGTTGAATGAGCTGTATTTGTTTAGAGCATACATTTCACAAGTTCTTCTACTGGACAACAGCTTCTTGATTTTATACACGTTAAATAAGAGTTTGTAAGGGTAAGTTCAGTAGGACAAATATCGTCAAAAAGGGACTCCAAAGTAAAACTGAAATTTTATAGTTTTATAACCCATAATTAATAACATTGTAAGGTTCCATCGATATTGATGAATAGACCAATCTTGATGGAACCTAACTATAATGTTAACCAAAACGTGAAGTTGTTAACCTGACTTTGAAATTTGTAAAATGGCCACGTGTACTATGTAAAATGTAAAATTATATTTGTATCTTTGTATCTAATATTTATCCAAGGTACCAGGATTATAATTCAGTACGCCAGACGCGCGTTTCGTCTACATAAGACTCATCAGTGACGCTCAAAGTTTGGTAAACAGGAAAGGAGTAGGTCCGGTAAGGACTCATTTTGGCCTCAAACTTCACTTTCATCTGACGAAGGATTTGGACCACTTTTTAAACACTTAAGTGTCTATTTCACTTTATTCGATTAGTTTATGTGAAAGATTCTAACTGATTAAGTCATTAAAAACGATCCGATTGAGGCTCAAATATGAAAAATCTCTCAAATATGCAAAAAAAAGTCACTTTTCAGATGGATTTTGGCAAAAATGAAAGTGGCCGCATCCGTGTTCATCCACAACCTTTATATACGTTATGTATTATCATAAAATACAACTTACATTGCAATTTTATGGATGAACACGAATGCGGCCACTTTCGTTTTACACGTAAACCGTCTAAAATTTAACTAAAATGATAGAATTTTGAAGATTTCAGTAATTTAGCATGACTTACTGGTGCTCCAATCCGATATATGTGCATTGTATTGCCAAAAACAGCCCATATTTATGTAGCAGAAGCATTCAAATGCCCAATAAAAAACTAAAAGTTTACATTTTAACAATTTTGTAAAACTGTTATATTTTGGGGCCAAAAAGGGGCCTTACCGGACCAACTCCTTTATAAAAATGACCACATTATTGATATTCATGTCAACACCGAAGTGTTGACTACTGAGCTGGTGATACCCTCGGGGACGAAACGTCCACCAGCAGTGGCATCGACCCAGTGGTGTAAATATTTATCAAAGGTACCAGAATTATAATTTAGTACGCCAGAGACGCGTTTCGTCTACATAAGACTCATCAGTGACGCTCATATCAAAATATTTATAAAGCCAAACAAGTTCAAAGTTGAAGAGCATTGCGTATTCAAAATTCCAAAAAGTTGTGCCAAATACGGCTAAGGTAATCTATGCCTGGAATAAGAAAATCCTTAGTTTTTCGAAAATATTAAAGTTTGGTAAACAGGAAATTTATAAAAATGACCACATTATTGATATTCATGTCAACACCGAAGTGTTGACTACTGGGCTGGTGATACCCTAAATGTTTTTAAGTTGGAACTGCAAGCACCAAACTTTGTTGGAAGTTTGCATTTGCTTTTCTTGAGCGAAATAAATAGTTTTGCTACGCTCATTTTAGCAGCTTTTTCGAAATGTGACCACCTCTTGGTGTCATTTTGAGCATGTTAGATTAAAAAACAGGATAATGATCAAGAGATCTATCCTTATCATCTGTTTGATTTTGTCTAACAGATGAAGAAAGTATACTACTTCTTGAAAATTAAGAACCTGATTTCAATTTGTTTTGTTTTGTTTTTTGATTTTTGATTTTTTGATTTTTGATTTTTTGTTTTTTGATTTTTGATTTTTGATTTTTTGTTTTTTGATTTTGCCATGTGATTATGGACTTTCCATATTGATTTTCCTCTGAGTTCAGTATTTTTGTGATTTTACTTTTTTTTATCATTGAAACATGCAGCCATGGAATTCCTGTATTAAAATATCCGTACATCAGCTAAATTTGCTAATAATAATGCTACTTCAGAATAACTGATATATGTGTTAAAAGTGAATACCCTCACGACACTTACCAAAGAGGAAATCTTGGATAATCATAGGTCTGTTCTTTGTTCCTTTGGTATTTCAACCAAAGATGAAGAACTGGATCTTCCATCACTGTATTGGATACCTAAACTACATAAGTGTCCTTACAAACAACGGTATATTGCTGGGTCTTCCAAGTGCTCCACGAAACCCCTTTCTAAATTATTAACATCCATTTTATCAGCAATCAAAGACGGGCTTCAAAGTTATTGTGAAACTGCCTATTCTAGAGGTGGCGTTAATCAGATGTGGATACTTAAAAATTCCAAAGATCTTTTAGAGTACATACAATCTAACCCTCTTTCATCTTGTAACAGTATTAACACATTTGACTTTTCTACTCTTTACACAAGTATTCCAGATTCCAAACTAAAAGACAAATTAAAAGAGTTGGTATTACTTTGCTTCATAAAAAAGAATGGCCAACGTAGATACAAGTATCTTGTCTTAGGGAGGGATAAATCCTACTTTGTAAAGAATCATTCTGATTCAAATAAAAAATTCTCTGAAACCGATATTATCAAGATGCTTGATTTCTTGATTTTGCCCAAATAGAAAGTTCCCAAAGTGAAAATCTGAGCGATGATGAAGGAGTCGGTGTATGTTTCGTTAAGTGTTAACTAGTTACATGTATCTCCAAGACCTATCTCTGCCTCGGGTCTTTTCTTCTTCTTCATGATTCAAATAACGTGTTTGCGAGTTAAGCAATTAACCAGTAGTATATTGTCACATACTAGTATGGAAGTAAAGAAAAAAAGAACAAAAGAAAAAAGAAAAAAAAAAGAGTTCCATAAGGTAATAGCTAATAGAGAATAATATATCATAAAACGCTTTCAAACAAGAGGAAAACTCAATTAAACTGTCTTGCATATTGAACCACAGATCGTATACCTCTCTTTTCTAAAATGATAATAGCAGTTAAGAAAATGAACAAAATTAGGTCACCGGACTCGTTTTCTCGCTATAAAATAAAATAGTTAAAATCACACAACACATTATATAATGAGTGTACCTTTATCTGAGTTTTCTACTAATACTGACAAAGTCAAAACAGGAATATTTTTTATGTTCTTAATAAGAATAAAAAGTATTTAATATCAATTACTATATAAGATTTGGACCGATTGGTATCTTTTATTTCAAAATTTAAGATGGACGAAGACATCTAAGCTACCTAAAGACGAATTGCAGTTTTGTATTTTGCTAAACTTATAAAAGTTAATGATTTGACATTTTTAAGGTTGATGGTGATTAATGTTTTTGTCCATTTAAAGATACTATAAATATATTGTGTTGTTAATACTGTAAAGTGATATCATGTTTTTGTATATAATCGCGCCATCAGTATAATATATTCGTCCTTGGTAAATAGTTTGCAGATGTGTTGTATGAAATGACGCATTTGATATGTAAAAATAATTCACACTTATTTGCAATGCATGCTCTGTAAATGCATTGTCCCCAACAAAAAAAACAAAACTATCTCAGTCTTTAAATTCAATTGTTCAAGTATGTACACAAAAAGATGTGGTACGATTCATGGTGAGACAACTATCAAAGTGGGTTTAGTCTCGCACTTTTAGCTCTCCTATGGCGGTCGCTAACATGCTTGGTGTACATTATCCAAGAAACATGTTTTTTTTATATTAAAGCATCAGGTATTTGATTTATGATTTTTGAATTAATAATAAATATATTATGCTACGTTCCAATTGAAAACATTTAGGCAACTGTTTTAAATATGTTGGGTATTTTATTTCGAAAAGTTATCTAAGATGACATGGATAAACAGTGTATGCAGTGAATACAGCAAAGCACCTTTTATGTTTGATTAAAATTGTCTTCATAGTCACTGAGAAGGGAAGCATTTTTACATAGTTGTATACTTTTACACAAGGGGTAAAGGAATACTTATTGTTAGATAAAGGCAACAGTAGTATACTACTGTTCAAAAATGAATCGATTGAGAGAAAACAAATTCGGATGACAATCTAAAACCGCGGGAAACACATCAACTGCAAGAGAAAAAATAAAGGAACAGCAAAAACTCTGAAGTGCAACACAAAAAAGTGCAAACGACAGGACATTTAAAGACTAACATGGTGGGTTGAATCAGGATTAATGGTTAGCTTAAAATACTGCGCATATAGCAATATCAAAAAAACATCGCTAAAAATGACAACATACATGACTGAAATACAGCACAAACAAACATGACAAACATAAGAACACTCATTTCTGTGAAACGAACAAATGAGTAACATAAAAGTCGCTACTACATGTAACCACAGGATAATAGCAGTAAGGCCCCTTTTCGATATATACATTGTATCATTGTTGTTTTCTGTTTAATGATTTGAACATTCCGTTTAAAGATAATGACGAGATGGTTTTTTTTTTTTTTTTTTTTTTTTTTTTTTTATTTTGATTTGGAAGGGTAATACAATGCTGATACAGAGCATGAATTGAAAATACGTGTGATTTTGTTATACCATGACCATTCTTAATCTGAGAATTTTTTAAAAAGATGCAACTTATATTAATAGAACACCGAATTTATATTTCAAATTAAATTTGAAAATATGTCACCCGTGCTAACGTTCTTAATTGTGATAAAAAAATATTAAGTGCGTCATTAAACATTAAACACCTGTAATTTGCATTTATCAAGGTCGAATATATGATACTGATGTTGTGATTTTATACAAAAAAACATAATATCACTTTACAGCATTAACAATACATTTATCATGTTTATATAGATATAGGAAGATGTGGTGTGAGTGCCAATGAGACAACTCTCCATCCAAATAACAATTTAAAAATTAAACCATTATAGGTTAAAGTACGGCCTTCAAAACGGAGCCTTGGCTCACACCGAACAACAAGCTATAAAGGGCCCCAAAATTACTAGTGTAAAACCATTCAAACGGGAAAACCAACGGTCTAATCTATATAAACAAAACGAGAAACGAGAAACACGTATATATTACATAAACAAACGACATTATAGTTCTCTTTCAATGAACACAGAGGCATGATGATTAATTTTTTTTGGAAAAAAGAGAAGCGACACACAAAATGAGGTCTTCTCGTTTAATAGTATGGATACATGTATGCATGTCAACATTTCTAGTATATCCATTGCAGGAAAAAAAGTCATGTCACACCCATTTTGTATTTCTTGTCTCTTCTAAATACATTTAAATCAAACTACATGCACACTACATGTTGATTGTGTAATATCAACAATGTTGTTATATCTTGCAGATTGCAGAAAGTATGAGTAAATCCAGCAGAAATGGTCATAATATTTCCCAGTTAGTTAAAGATATGGAGAAACCGGTCATGTTTTATGATTGGAAGAAATATTTTCAGCAGTATTTTAAAACACTTAGGCGTATTAGCACTTATCACTACTTCAGAGTTGATTCAACCAAACCAGGATTATTGTTTTTAAAAAGTCATGTGACTATGTGCCTATAAGCATCACTTTGTTAAAAAAGAACACTAGAATTTCAAATTTAATATGCCAAACACTTTAACATCAAAAGGATTAGATGCAGCCAGACAGTGGTATGTATACGAACAAATCAGAGAATATTGTTATAGCGAGGCTAATAAAGATGTCATTTGTCCAAAGCCAACAATTGCCAAAAGTGAGGTTGACTTGAGCAGCGATGTGGATACCAATAAACACAAATGTCCATCAAGGAAGCAGAATCTACTAAATAAAAATATACACAAATAGATTTTTGTCTTCTTTTCTCATTTAATAACAATATCAGAATTATGGATATCGTCAACAATATAAAGATAAGAGCTGTGGGATGATTGTCAACTACCCATCAAAGGTAAAATGTTGCGGATTTCAGCAAGTTCAAATGCTGTGGATTTTTAAGCATTGGCAATTGTACCGGCTTCAACAATAACAGAACCTCATACTGCATAGTTGGCTAAAAGTACCCAATATAAAAAACATCAATCAATTCAATCGAGAAAACAAAAGAAATAATTTGAAGAAAAACAATTTACAAAAAAAAAATATGACATACATGTACCAACGTCAACCACTGCACTACTAGCTATAGCCTTGGAAAGGCAACACACAACATTTTCATTTATTTAATAACATATGTGGGGTGATGATATGAAATAGTACAATGCCGTAGAAACAACACCATGACTTTTGTGAAATATAAGACAAAAGCTAAAAAACTGAAAAATCATATATTTTTTCCCATAGAAGCCACATATTTATTTAGCATGGCAATTTTGAGGTTGGACTCATTAAGTACATTCAAAGTGCCAAAGAAAATAAAGAGTCAGATTTTTTTTTGATTTTTTTTAAATTTATGTACCAAAATGCATTCATTATTAGAATGTGCTGTATTTTCAAAACCAGTTAAGATATCACCATAAAATTTTGTTTTCATGGTAAACACATTAGAAGCATTGAAAAAAATGCAAAAACGTGAAAATATTTATAAATCTCATCTGGACCCATTTTCTCAGTCACGGTCACATATAAGTAAGAACAAAACTAAGTAAGTACAAATATAAATAAGAACAAATATAAGTAACCCTAAATATAAGTTAGTACAAATATAAGTAAGAACAAATATAAGTAAGTACACATATATGTAAGAACAAATATAAGGAAGTACAAATATAAGTAAGAACAAATATAAGTAAGAACAAATATATGTAAGTACAAAACTAAGTAAGTACAAATATGAGTAAGTACAAAACTAAGTAAGTACAAATATAAGTAAGAACAAATATAAGTAAGTACAAAACTAAGTAAGTACAAATATAAGTAAGAACAAATATAAGTACAAATATAAGTACACATATAAGTAAGAACAAATATAAGTAAGAACAAATATAAGAACAAATATAAGTACAAATATAAGTAAGAACAAATATAAGTACAAATATAAGTACACATATAAGTGAGAACAAATATAAGTAAAACAAATATAAGAACAAATATAAGTACAAATTTAAGTACAAATATCAATAAGAACAAATATAAGTAAGTTCAAATATTAGTAAGTACAAATATAAGTAAGAACAAATATAAGTTCAACTATTAATAAGAACAAATATAAGTACAAGTATTAATAAGAACAAATATAAGTAAGTTCAAATATAAGTAAGTACAAATATGAATAAGCACAAATGTAAGTAAGAACAAATATAAGTAAGTATAACTATAAGTACAAATAAAAGTGAGAACAAATATAAGTAAGAACAAATATATATAAGAACAAATACTTGAAGAACAAATATAATAAGAACAAATATATGTAAGTACAAATATTATTAGTTACATAGTGTGCTAGTGACCAAATACGGTAATATGGGACCAGTAAATTCCATATTGGATTTACTGACCACATATATACCGTATTACGTCACTATCACACTATATAACGAATTTATCTTACCGACTATCTTAACGTGTGAAAGTTAGACAAGTGACCTATCAGAATGAGCAAGTCTTCGATACTGTTAGCATTTAATAAGAAACTACTTCCATTGATCCTACAAAAACAGATGCCAACATGAATAACTTGTTAGTTTTAAATGTGTTTCATGAATTTATTTCCATCGTACTCATCAATTTCTTCGTCTGTTGAAACCTTTAAGATATTTCTCAGTACCGTTTTGTTTTTATAAAGGGATGTAACACCACCACCAACCATGTATGAAATAAGCCTCGCCACCCTTCTTACCTAATATGGAATATAAATGGATGTAACACCACTACTAGCCATGTATGAGATAAGCCCGTTCTCCCTCCTAACCTAATATCAAAAAGACACGGTTTGCACGTGGACGCTTCATGACCAATCATATTCTTAGAAATGTATAGGAGGTAAGATAATAGTAAAAACAAATATAAGTAAGAACAAATATAAGTAAGTACAAGTATAAGTAACCATAAATATAGTAAGTGCAAATATAAGTAAGAACAAATATAAGTAAGTACAAATATAAGTAAGAACAAACATAAGTAGGTTCAATTTTAAGTAAGTACAAATACAGGTAAGTACAAATACAAGTAAGTTCAAATATAAGTGAGAACAAATATAAGTCAGTACAAATATAGGTAATATAAAAAAGAAGATGTGGTATGATTGCCAATGAGACAACTATCAACAAAAGACCAAAATGACACAAACATTAACAACTATAGGTCACCGTACGGCCTTCAACAATGAACAAAGCCCATACCGCATATAGTCAGCTATAAAAAGCCCCGATAAGACAATATAAAACAATTCAAACGAGAAAACTAACGGATTTATTTGTGTAAAAAAATGATCAAATATAAGTAAGTACAAATATAAGTAAGTACAAA
Source organism: Mytilus edulis (assembly GCA_019925275.1). Taxonomy (NCBI): domain Eukaryota; kingdom Metazoa; phylum Mollusca; class Bivalvia; order Mytilida; family Mytilidae; genus Mytilus; species Mytilus edulis. Next base: position 79,921,337 of record CM034359.1, read on the forward strand.
TATAAGTAAGTACAAATATAAATAAGTACAATGTTTACTCAACTATTTACATTATATATGTAAACATACTAATTACTTAGTTATAACAAGAGCATTATCCAAACTATAAGTCTTGAATGGTTTTACACTAGTAATTTTGGGGCCCTTTATAGCTTGTTGTTCGGTGTGAGCCAAGGCTCCGTGTTGAAGGCCGTACTTTAACCTATAATGGTTTACTTTTTAAATTGTTTTTTGATGGAGAGTTGTCTCATTGGCACTCACATCACATCGTCCTATATCTATATAAGGTACATTTTCAGTTGAACGCTTATCAAACTCCAGCATTGACGCAATACGACCATTATTATTTTGACAATGTATTTAAAAAAAAAGTTATTACTTGCAGCTTTACATCAATTTCATAGTGTTTATATTTTACAGTGACAAATAGGTTGAAATTGAACTACTTACAACATGGTCGTACGATGACTCTGTAGTTGTGGTCCACTCCGTTCCATATTACCCCTTAACTAAGCCAAAAATAAGGGGTAATAAGTTCAAATGCAAAAGTTCAGTTTGAGGGGGACCAGAAATGTTACGTAATGTTAATGATATTTGGTATGTTGTTATATATATATACGAAATATAACATCTCAATCATGAATATCAGTTGGTCAACCTCTTAGTCATGGTCTTTTGACAATGTATTTTTGAGTCTAGTTTAAACACATGGAACCTAGCCTCATCATAGATACAAGGACTAAATTTTGTATTTACGCCAGACGCGTGTTTCGTCTACAAAAGACTCATCAGTGACGATCGAATAAAAAAAAGTTAAATAGGCGAAATAAAGTACGAAGTTGAAGAGCATAATAATACTTTGGTCACTCTCGATTTACGTTTTCATATTTTCGTATACATAAATATCTTATGAATTTATTCAACAATACGACAACCCATCGCCTAAAATAATTAGAAGATATATTATAAGTATAGTTCAATATACAGGTTAATCAATAAAATATATAACTGAGTGCCAATGAAAACGCAACACTTTTGTTTTTCAAAAAAATCTTATAAATTTTTATTTTATTTATATGAGATCTTTGTATTGTTGGTTGAAAATGACTTTTAAAACAATTGTCGACAATTTTACGGTTGAGTGATTTTTGGAACAAATGCGAAGTGAGGGTTATTTTGAACGGACATAAACCGAGTTCACCGCTTTTCAACATACACACCATTTTCACGATTTTGTCATTTAAAGCTTGGCTTATGTCATGAATTTTCCCGCCCTTATTGTTGACAAACTGCAATAAACATCTGAGTAAATGCCAGGACTTTCTGACAACCAGCGACATGCAGTTTTTGGCATGATCCAATGGAGCCTTTCACAGTATACAATTACAAGAAGACTGAAGTTGTAGCCTCTACAATAACCCAAATCATTCACAAATTCAACCAAAATGAATCATTTAATGATAAGCCACATCCCGGGATACAAAACGCAAGTAACGCTCAGCAAGACCGATACATTTGGTCTTTAACATATCCGATATCGACTCTGATTGCTGTTTAAAAGTCACGAGAGTTCAATGGTGGTTACGGTAGAACATTTGGAGCATTTTCAGTAAAGCACCATTTGCGCATAAATTGTTGAAGAGTACCACAGTCTGTAAAGTCTTTCCTTAGTGACATCTAAACGGCCGTCTGGCGTAAACATCAAATTCTGTAGACCAAAAATCATTCATTATGTACCAAAAAAACATCACTGGTGGCTAAATAGACATTTGGCACGCGCCTTGTCCAAAAGTCTTGCTTTTCGCCGGATTTTAGTCCAATCGAGCAAATTTTGCATCAGATTTAACATGGTTTAGACGATGAAAACCACCACCAATATCATAAAGTCAGCTTGAGCTTGCGTTGAGGGACAAGTGGAATAAAATTCCTCGGGATCACATTAAACGTCGGGATTATCAATTCCACGTCGCTGTCGAGATTGCACTGCACCACGGGGCTGTAACATTTTGTGTTAGGACTGTGAGTTGACGATTCGACATCAGATGTTTCGTTTACCTATTGCGCACGAAAGATGACAGGGAAACAGTTTTTGTTTGATATCGATCTTTTGTTAAAATTGTTAGTTTTCAAGAACACTTTATTTTGAAAGATTATCATTTCTAGTATAAATTTTATTTTTGAAAATCCAAGTGTTGCGTTTTCATTGGCACTCAGTATATATAAAAAAGTACATACAGTTATTGAAAAAAATGATTTCATGTATTTGTAGAATGATGTAATATATTATATCATGAACAATCAATTTATTTTAATTAAGAAATAAATGATGTAAGCTATTCTTTATTGTAGTTTTAACATGGGTAGACATTATATACGATTAGTGATTATTTTTGCCCGAGCGGTAATGTGGGCTAAAATAACACGAATGTAATGTTTACCCATTTTAAAACTACAATAAAGTATAGCTTGCATCAAATATTTCGATTCTAAATAGGACAATAAAGGTAATTTTATGTCCGATGTGTAGAGCGTATGTGTAGTCTCTTCCAGGAACCTTTCTTTTGGTAAACAGGCAAACGACTGGCAATGTGATTTTTCAAAGGGAGGAGTTTGAACAGCCGGCATGAACCGTTGTCGTTTCTAGGTCAAATGTGTCAATTTCAAATTGCAACCCATTACAATCATGATAAATGAATTTGTAACAACAAGTGCATCCTTTAAGAGTTTAGAAGTGTTTTAAGTTAATGCAATATATGTAATATCTTCAAGTTTGTCGATACGCAAGTACAGCCTATGGCGGCAAAAAACTGTAATTATACGCCAATATTCATACAGTGGCCTGACGAAAGAGATGTTGTCACACTCCTTGAAAATATCATGTAATTTATTACTAATTGGTATTTGACCCAGTTTACGTAATAACTAATGCTTACCATTGTTTTTGAAGTATACATACGAGATTGCCAAGTGTATAATTCATACGATGTTTTATTTGTTGATTTCGATTGATATGTTTGCCATGAGATTAATTATTTCGTTGTCTCTTATCCATAAAATTCATGATATCAATAGAAGAAGTTGTAGATATGTCACTTTGTTCAGGAATATCGTTATTTAGACCAAGGAGGTAAGCTGTTTGAAGTCGTTTTATTCAATACAGTTCGATAATTTTACTGGAATCTTCTCATTGTCAAAGCGATTGCTCTTGTTGTTTCTGGATCGTTTAGAGCTTTTGAATTCTTATATATTTGATATTGTGGTTGTGTTGACCAAAATATTGATAAATTATACTTTTGACTTTCTTAGGTTTTCGGAAGCGATATAGATGTTCCTGACTCCCGTCCTGTTTGTCCTACATATTGTATACCACACTTTGGTTTTGGTCATGCAACCAGATAAATTAGGATTTGGGTTTTGCATGTATTGTTACAAAAAAAAAGAAAAGCGAAAAAGCTATCCCGTTCACTGTTGACCATACAGTAATATCAGAATAATCAAGATCAGGTTTTTCCTTTTCTTGGCATTGCAAAGAATTATTTGTGCATCTTTATTGAAAGTCTGGCAGCAGCAGCATTGCCGCTGTATGGCGTATTAAATTATAATCCTGGTACCTTTTAAACAATTATTACAAATAAACACAATTCTTAGAAGAGAGATATGCTGATAACTAATTATAAGAATTTTATTTGCCAAATAATTCGTGCACAATCGCTCAACATTATTAATTATTAATTCGTGCGGTGACCTGTTGCTGTTAATTTCTGTATCATTTGGTGTTTTGTAAAGAGTTGTTTCAGAGTTAATCATACCACATCTTGTTTTTATATTCAGTACTGGTTCAACAAAAATGATTCCCTGTATAAGAAGTGTGAATTAAATAATTTAGTCTTATAGAATAAGTAGAATCACGACAAACTGTTATGTTTATATAAAGGCAGTGAATGCTTTATGTGCACATTTAAGAAAGCAAGATGACATATATGTAGATGATATATGTCTGAGATATATAGGAAAACAAAACAAACATGAGAGCTATTTTTTGAATGGTACCCAAGAAGTTCCACGTCTTTTAAATTTAGCGACAATGTAGCTATGAATGTCAAAGAATACAAATAGGGCTGTAATAAGACAAATGAAGACGACTCCTACAAATCCTATGGATTTAGCCGATACACGATCATCTGAAGCTGATGTCTTAGAACGACGCATCCGGGTGGTATTTGATTTGTTGATACTCAGTATTGTTCTCATTAAGTATAATTCTGGTTCCATTACATCTGCTAATTGATCAAGAGTGAGATTCATTCCACGTAAGAAATCCCATTTATCCTCTCCAACCTTACAACAGGGACATAGGCATTCAGTTATCATGACTGAAGTTGTCATCTCTGGTTGAGCCTGGATTGTTTGTTCTGTAGTTGTCACTGTAGATTCTTTCTGTGTTGTCATCTCTATAGTTTTAGCTGTAGATGTTCCAGGTGTTGTCATGTTGATAGTTTTCACTGTAGATTGTCCAGGTGTTGTCATGTCGATTGTTTTCACTGTAGATTGTCCAGGTGTTGTAATTTTAGTGGTTGGCATTGCTGGTGTTATTATGACTGTTAAATAAAAACATTCCAATATTACAAAAAGACAAATTCATCTGGAATTTTTATTAAATGAATTATTTGGGGTTATTTTCCTGTTGCTAGCTCTGATTAATGTCCATTTAACACTTAATTTATGATAATGAAAAATTGGACACTATGCACACACCATTTAAAAAAGTACACAACACAACAATTACAGTTAAGTCGGCCTCATATATTGACTTACATCTAGAAATTGACAATGAGGGTTGATTTAAACAAAAAAGAGATGATTTCAGCTTTCCAATTGTGAACTTTCCATTTCTAAGTAGCAACATTCCAGCAGTACCTGCATACGGTGTATATATCTTCCAATTGATATGATATTCCCGTGCTTGAATTTTCTACTATGATTTTCTTGATAGAGGATTTTTGCTCACAAGGAAGCTATTAAATCAAGAATTCCACATGGTGAAGTTGAAATCATCTCTTCGTAAATTCTATGGGCGCCACCACTAGTTGGTTGACCGTTATATATGGAATTACCGTTTCACAAATGATATCGGATGTATTCTTTACGTCGTAACTACAATCTCATAAACAACACGACGGGTGCCACATGTGGAGAATGATCTGCTTACCTTTCCGAAGCACCTGAGATCACCTCTGGTTTTTGGTGGGGTTCGTGTTGTTTATTATTTAGTGTTCTATGTTGTGTCATATGTACTCTTGTTTGTCCTTTTCATTTTAAGCCATGGCGTTGTCAGTTTATTTTCGATTTATGAGTTTGACTGCCCCTCTGGTATTTTCTTTTACAAAGAATTGAAATAAATCTTAATGAATTATAAACGTCCGAAGTGCTTTGTTTGTAAATATATTTATAAGCTAAGGATGTATTAAAACCCGGATGATCTTAATTAAATTATAACAAATTGCAGAACAAATAAAGAATATTTATGTGTTAATGAGTTTATAATTATACTTGTAATATTCATAATCAAAATATTGTTTCCACCAAAATTATTTTTACTCCATGATAAATTTAAGCTAGTACAAAGTTCATTCTAACTATATGTCATACTGCCGATCCATACAACCTGGGGTTTACTGTAGATTAAACCGAAGTTTATCGACAACCCCGTTCTATGTGAAAAAACCTGATAACTTGCCACCTTTCTTTTAAAGTGATATAGATCATTCAAATTGAAATTTTTTAATATTTAAATAAAAAGAAACAACCAAATGATAATGAATCAAAAGCTTTTTCAAACCGACCAATAGGAAAGTCCTGATATGTTTTTTCTACAGCTATATTGATGGACTTGTCCAAGGCTTTTGACTGCCTACCCAATGACCTCCTCTTACTAGAATTAAAATCTTATGGTGTTTCCGCCTCATCTTGTAAACTTTTGGATTTCCTATCATGATTTTCTTGATAGAGTGTTACTGCTCACAAGGAAGCTATCAAACTAAGAGTTTCAAAGGGTGAAGTTGAAATCATCCCTTCGTAAATTTAACGGACGCCATCACGAGTTGGTTGACCGTTATGGAATAACCGTTTCACAAATGATATCGGATATGTTCCTTACGTCGTAACTACAATCTCCTTCCCTTTCATGAATTTGACCTCCCGAATTAGACTATTTACCGAATTTGTAATCACATAAGCAAACGACGGGTGCCACATGTGGAGCAGGATCTGCTTACCCTTCCGGAGCACCTGAGATCACCTCTAGTTTTTGGTGGGGTTCGTGTTGTTTATTCTTTAGTTTTCTATGTTGTGTCATGTGTACTATTGTTTTTCTGTTTGTCTTTTTCATTTTTAACCATGGCGTTGTCAGTTTATTTTAGACTTACGAGTTTGACTGTCCCTTTGTTATCTTTCGTCCCTCTTGTTTTAACTAATAGAAAACAGTGTGTTAAAGTAGGTACTAATTCAAGCTATTGGCAAACAATGTTTAAAGGGGTGCCACAAGGGTCAATATTAGGGCCAACATTATTTAATATTTTTTTAAATGACATTTTCTATTTTATTCATAAAATTGAACTCTATAATTATGCAGATGACAACACCCTTTCATACGCAGATAACGATTTAGATAAATTAATTAAAACTTTAGAAGATGAAAGTAAAATTTTGATAAACTGGTTTTCAATAAATAAAATGAAAGCGAACCCAGAAAAATTTCAGGCAATAACTGTAGGTAAAATAACTAAAGACAAAAAACTAAAATTTAAATTAGAAAGTAACGAAATAGAGTGTGAAGATAACGTTAAACTTCTAGGTGTAACCATAGATTTTAAACTAAATTTCAATGAACATGTCTCTATAATATGTAAAAAAGCATCCAAACAATTAAATGTCTTAAAAAGAATAGGTAAACACCTGACTAAACTCGGAAAATTAACAATTTATCATTCTTTCATAATGTCCAACTTTTATTACTGCCCACTAGTTTGGCACTTCTGTGGGGAGGTAAATACAAAAAAGATAGAGAAAATTCAAAAGAGAGCACTAAGGTTTATCGATGGAGACCATTCAGCAAGTTATGAAGATCTACTTTGCAAATCAAAATAACCATCTTTCAAAGTAAGAAGAATGCGATCTTTGGCGATTGAAGTTTTCAAAATTATAAATAAAGATTGTCCTATATATATCTCCATGATTTGATTCACTTAAAGGAAAACACTTACTCTTTCAGATACCAGCATACAGCAGATCTACCACATGTAAGAACAACTACATATGGACTACAATCTTTCAGGTATACGGGTGCTAAGCTTTGGAATGAGCTGCCATATGAGCTTTGTAAGCAATCATCTTTAAATCAATTCAAGAACTTGATAAGTTCTTGGTTTGGCAGCTCATGCCAATGCTTTGCCTGCAAAACCAGTTAATCTCTGCTAATTAATTTTTGGTTTGTTGCTTTATTTTTAGCATGGCAAATTTATTTTTTTATCTTTACTATAGTGCTTCTGCTGCTTATGTGCTAACTTTAGAAACTTTATGTGCTTTTAATATGCTTTTTATGTGCAAACCATTTCATTTGTGCTTTTTGTTTTTATCTCATAATTGCACGTATCAGTATGTGTTAATCTTGTAAGATGCTTAAAGAACTTTTGTGCTGCTTGTTTATATACTGATTGAACACTTGCTTTAAATGTTTAATGTTGTGTGCATGACTCGATATGTATGTTTTGTTTTATTTGTTGTCATGTCGGTTTTAAAAGCTCTTCAGAGCTAATGTTTGTAATTGCTTACTTATACCGACTCTAAATAAAGCTGTATGTCTTATGTTTTATGTCTTATGTCTACTGAAATTTGATTCAAATCGTATTAAACTTTAGTGTGTTCTCCTATAAATCTCGAGACCGTTAAAGAGCTATATGACAAAAATATCTAAAACCAGACGATCCTGGAGTTTTTGTCTTTGCCATTTCATGTATTTTGTAGACAAATTGTACTCTCTAGTTTGTCTGTCTCCTATTTATCAACGTCAGTACCAAAATTATTTGTAACAATATTTTTTTTTGCGTAAAATATTTTAACCTTTTTGAGAATAATTTTGGATTACTTACCCTTTCTAAATAATCTTTTTGAACGTTAACATTTTTAAAGATATTTTTTTTTATTTCTACAACATATTTGACTATCTACGAGTAATGGCTCTTTGGTGATGCTCAAAAATATTTGAAATAAAATTGAGAAAGGAAATTGTGAATATGTCAAAGCGACAACCACCCGACCATAGAAAAACCACTTGAGACTTGAATGAGAAAGAGATAATTGTAAATTGAAATGACATAACATTTTTAATCTAGCGATCGATATCGCCAATATCGAGTAATTGACTACTGGGCTTGCAATTTAAGGTAAACATTAAGTGGACGAAGTCCCCTATAGCAGTAGGAAAAGCGATAATAAAAATTTTAAAAAATCAAAATAATTTCCAATCTACTCAAAATCGTTAAATGTTTTTTGAAAACTTTTTTATTTTCCACATTTGCGCAGAAATCCTTCTTTCTTCCGGTATCGTTTGTCATGAGACTTTTGAGTATCACAAACAACAGGTCCAACATTGGAAACGTTACGGTATTTCCTGTTTGATTGTAAATGAATAATCTTGAATAAGAGAAGGGCAATAAGTCATAGATACCCTTTCATCTATTTAGGGTTAATATTAGGATAAAGGTTAGGGTAAGGAACTAGAAACATATGAAAAATTTCTTACATTCATAAACAGAATTCCGCCAGGGTCCTCCACATATTTGCGACGAATTCCCTACACATGCTTGATAACATTCAGTATCAGTTACCTTTCTGTACCCGTATGAACCGCCCAATGAATCGCCACAATAACACTCATTGAAATTCTGTAAAACAATTAATAATTGGAAAAATTACAAAATGTGATATAGATATTAATAAAATAATACACAAACCACAGACACAGGGTCGTGGATGTGAGATATCATAAGATAAAAACAATAAACTTAACGAAAATCAAATATGTTACACAGTAATTGACACCAACTACTGAAAATCAAATATGGTACAAAGTAACTGACACCAACTACTGAAAATCCAATATGGTATACAGGAACTGACACCAACCACTGAAAATAAAAAATGGTACACAGTATCTGACACCAAACACTGAAATTCAATATGGCACAGAGTAACTGACACCAACCACCGAAAATCAAATATGATACACAGTAACTGACACCAACCACTGAAAATCAAATATGGTATACAGGAACTGACCCCAACCACTGAAAATAAAAAATGGTACACAGTATCTGACACCAAACACTGAAAATTCAATATGGCACAGAGTAACTGACACCAACCACCGAAAATCAAATATGGTACACAGTAACTGACACCAGCCACTGAAAATTAAATATGATACACAGTAACTGACACCAAATACTGAAAATCAAATATTGTACACAGTAAATGACGCCAAGCACTGAAATTCAAATATGGTACACAGTAACTGACACCAACTACTGAACATCAAATATAGTACACCGGTACTGACACCAACCACTGAAAATCAAATATGTTACATATCAAATGACACCAACTACTGAAAATAAAATATGGTACACAGTAACTGACAAAACTACTGAAAAACAAATATTGTACACAGTAAATGAAACCAACTGATAAAAAAAAATATGGTACACAGTAAATGACACCAACCACTGAAAATCAAATATGGTACACAGTAACTGACACCAACCCTTGAAAATTAGTAGCTTGACTTTAGACAGATTCACCAAGATTGTGGAAAAGTTAAACATATAAGTGACATGACAGTCGATTAACAGCAATATCAAGCAATAAACTGATCACTTTCAAAATTTCTGCTTTTCATTCAAAGGCAATCAGCTCATGAAACATGTTAATTGAGTTTTCATTAGGCATTAACCACCACAATCGCAAGTTCCAAACATGCAATTATCGTGTTTTCAAACTTTGTTGTTCATGCATTTTGAAATAAACTTTAAATGTATCTCCCTCGTACAAAGACCCACTTTAGCTATATTTTCTGTCCTTTTTGTTTATAAGTTCTCTAGGTGATATACCCCCACCAATATTTTTTTCATTATTATTAATAATTATTAGTGTTTCTTTAATTTGCACTTTAAAAAAAAATAGAAGGATTTGTCTTTGTTTCAAATAACGAAATACTTGACATGGATAAAATTTATCCTGTCCCTTACTATAGAAAAAAATCCACGTAACATTTCATTGCATATAAGAAAATAACTATCATTGGAAGCTAACCAATCAAATGTTCACCTCTTTTTACCTGTGTACGAGGTTCAGTAACCTTTAGTTTCCAAAATATTCTATAGCAACCTAATGTAAAAAATAGTGGTGCTGTAAATAAAGGCAACAGTAGTATACCGCTGTTGAAAACTCATAAATCCATGGACAAAAAACAAAATCGGGGTAACAAACTAAAACCGAGGGAAACGCATTAAATATAAAAGGAGAACAACGACACAACACCGAAACGGACCAAGCATAAATAAGCTGTAAAATACTCAATACATTTGTTTTTGACCCAGAAATGTTTAACTGCAATGAAATGCAGGATTAATTACCTACAACTGCCAAAGTCAATGGAGTATCTTTGTTCGACCTATTTCCGTATGCAACCGAATGCGACGTACTATGATTTGATGGCATTACAACTATAGACGACTTTTTTGTTGTATAAACAGAATGTGACTTTTTCCATTGTACTACTGTTTTTTTTAAAGCATAACTATAGCATACAATTTGTCATTATCACTTCCGATCAATAGTTTGAGATAACAAAAATCTAGTATAATGAAAGACCACATCTACAGCGATTCGATGTGACGTACTATGATTTGTTGGTATGACACCTCCATGTGTATTTTTCTTTTAAACGTTTGGATTTACATATTGTATGGCCTCGTTTATCACTGAACAGACATTTATTGTCAAAATGCGTATCTGGTGCAGAAAGGTTGATACCGTTAATGTAATTACTATAACTAGGTCGATGCCTCTGCTGGTGATATATTTTAATCACTGAGAGTAATAGCAGCCAAGAAACTTGTAACTGGCATTGGGAAATATATACGTATTTCAAAAGTCCTTTTGGTTATAGGCTAATTATTTTTGGAATTTTAAATATTTTGACCTCATTGAACATGTTGAAGAGATATGTATTGTTGAAATGCGCATCTGTTGAACACACATTGTCAATGTAATTTTATATGTATGTTTGTTTGATGTATAAAGTCGGTTTTGTTGTATGTCTAGTTTAAGGGGCTGGATCCCAATTATTTTCACAATTACCGGTAATGTCTGCTTGTGTTGCCCATCCAATATTGTCAATATAATGAAACTATAAACAAAAGCATCAATGGTATACAGCTGTTGGAAAATCATAAATCGGGGTTGCAAACTAAAACTGAGTAAAACCAATCAATTATAAGTGGAAAACATCAAAACAATAGAAAGACTGAAATGCAAAAAAAACACCCCGTCAATTCAACACTTAGAAACGAACTTTAAAGTAACAACAGCCCTTTACTTAACTTGGTACAGGACATTGAAAGAAAAATGGTGTATTAAAGCTGGGTTTGTGGCTAGTAAAGCCTTGCTCTTTTTTAGCTAAGTTAAATATAACACTACAGGACAGGACAGGACTCAGTACAGATAATGCAAGAACAATTCAGGACAGAAAAATAAACAATACAATAGTAGATTTCAACATTCTTATAGTAATTAATGTACCACGCTTATAATTGAGTACGCCATATGTGCGTTTCGTCTACATAAGACTCACTAGTGACGCATATATTAGACTAGTAAGTAAGCCAAACAAGTACAAAGTTGAAGAGCATTGATGATCTAAAATTGCAAAAAAATGTGACAAATACGGCTTAGGTTATCTTTGCCTGGGATAAGAAAATGCTAAGTATTGAGAAACAACTGTCACACAAGTGAGAGGTTTAGTTTGTTTGCTATCCAGGATCAATCCACCATTTTCTTAGGAAACTACCTATACCAAGTCAGGAACATTGACAGTTATTTACCATGTGTATGATGTGTATTAAAAAATCATCCATTAAATCATACGAAATAGACCATCTATAACTGATTTTTAGGGGCCAGCTGAAGGACAACTACGGGTGCTGGAATTCTCACTACATTGAAGACCTATTGGTGGCCTTCGGTTGTTGTCTGCTCTACGGTCGGGTTGTTGTCGCTTTGACACATTCACCATTTCCTTTCTCAATTTTATCATGTATAAACTCAGATATTTTAATTGCGTTTATTTTCTAGGTTAGTAAATAATACCTGTAATTATATATGCTACTTATCTAAAAATTGTAAATCCACCCTCTTGGGTAGCTTAAATTTTGCTATGTATTCCTATTGACGGATTTAGATGTCAAACACACTCGCTTTCAAACTCCATATGCAAAGCGTGAAGTGAAGAAAACAAATGTCCAGTTGTTTACAGACACCAACATTTAAATAAGAGCATAAGGAATTGTTTGTACATATATTTTTCACAATATTAAATCATAAAAGCTATCTTTTTAAATTGACCCTTTTCGGTAGTGTAAATTTTTCTATGTTTAATCCTTATTGACAGAATTAAATAGTAATTGCAAAGCGTGAAGTCAAAAAGTCCACAAAAATCGAAAAAAATGTTTGCAGACACCACGTCCAAATAAGAGCAGCAGGAATATTTTGTACACACCTTTCAATGCTACTCGGCTTTGTACTTGTTTAGCTTTATAACTATTTTGATGTGAGCTTCACTACTGAGTCTTATGTAGACGATACGCTCGTCTGGCGTAGCAAATTATAATCCTGGTACCTTTGATAATCTCAAACATTATTTACACATTATTTCTTCATCAACTTTAATCATTAGTAAATGATTGACAAAATTAAAGGTGCAAGCAGACGATCAATAATCATTTTGCATCTTTTATTCACCTTTTAGGAAACTATGAGAAAATTGGTAACATACATAAACTGCTGATTAAAGCTAATGCTCGAAGCGCAGACACACATTCGCCGATTAATATCAGATAAAATAGTTAAGAATCCTTACTTTAAAATTGTGCATTAAAAGATAAAAAGAGCTTCATGCCATAAACCCCTGTGACAAAGTGATGCATGTCTACCACAAAAGTGCCCTTGCTTACCACCTACTTGTAATCCCAGATACCGGTCATTAATGCATAATTTCTTGCACATTTCAAGTGTCATTAGACTTTTATCATGCCTTTCATCTAACATTCTCCACGAGTCATCAGCGTAGCAACCAAGGTATTTAACGTCTGTAAAAAAATGTTTAACATTTCTATAAGTATATGGAAGTCCTAAAGAGTAGGGTTTACCGTTGACCAAAAATAATTTTAAATTTCAACTGTATCGGAAATCATCAAAATGAAAATAAGGAGATGTGGTATATTTGCCAAAATGACAATTATTCACAAACATATAACATAAGCAATGATTATCAACCATACGGCCTTCAACAATGACAAAAAGCAATACCTTATGGTCAGCTATAGAATGCCCCGACACGTAAAATATGGATCAATTATATTGAGAAAGCTAATGACCACAATTTACGAAAAACAAATATAACCGATATGAACCAACGACAGCCACTGGACTATAGACTCTTGAGTTCGGACTGGTAAATAAAGAATGAGGCGGGGTTAAAGATGTTCATGAGTGCCCGACCATCACATAACCAGATTGTTATAACTGTTAAATATAAGAACAACTATAAGAACCAGTTGAAAAAGGCTATATGTTTGTGTCATTTTGGTCTTTTGTGGATAGTTGTCTCATTTGCAATCATACCACATCTTCTTTTTTATATTAACTGATCAGAGGAAAACAAATAGAAATATATCTTACAAAACTACAATGTGGACAAGGACGGATACTTATATATTCCAAAAAGAAATAGACATTCAGAACAGGTTTAAATATAAATCAGTAAACATCCAACATCCAGATATTTAATGTAAAGTGTCATTTTCAGAGAAAAACATGACTCTTTTGAAGTGCCAAACTATAGGTATTTATAAATTGTAGTACTGTGAAACTAATATGAATACAAATAGAAATATAGCTTAAAACACAAAGTGGACGTAGACGGGTACTTAAACAGATTCGGCTCATGTCTTAAAACATGGGGTGATCCCAGGTTTATAGGGTAACCCCCAGAAAACTTGGGTATACAACTTTGTACATGTTTCCCATCATAAGTAGAAAAACGAATCATGTCAGCTGTTGTGGTAAATTTTATCTAACATGAGCTTTAAAGTTGTTTGCCATGGCTTTACCTATTTTTTTTGTGTTAGTATCATGACGAATTGACTTCATAACCGGAAGCGTAAAAAAATCAAATGATATATCAATTATATCATATCATTTCTTGACTTTCTAGACAAATTCTCTTTCTCACTAGCCTGTCGACTTACGACACTTCATATTGAACATCAAAGCAGGTGCAATATAAAACAAAGCTTTCTCATTTGAGCTTTTTAAAATTCTAAGGAGGGCTATACTTAACAAAACTATACCAACATATAGGTTTGTCTTTTAATAGACTTTTGTAAGTATACTACATTGACAGTGCATTAAGTAAAGTTATATGTGGCAACTTAATCCCCAACTTAGTAAATCATTAGAAATAAATAAAAAAATCATAAATGTCATTTCAGACACAAGCACCACGAGCGAGTTGGGATATATAAACACCAGAAGACGGTGCCAACGAAAAATCATTGTCTAGAAAGGAAACATTAACAATAAGGAAAGAAAGAAAAAAACCTTTGGTCTTAAGTGTTTGTGTAGAGTTTCTAGTGTAATACTGAAATATCAAAATCTATGACAGTACAGTTATTGCGGTTCATTTTAGATTTATTTATAATTATTTCATTTTAGTAATAGTTAGAGAGTTTGTGATTATAAACAATAAATACGATTAAGATAATGGTAAGTGTTAATAAATTTATCATTGAATTTGAATTTAAAGGGTCTTAACTGAGTTTTGCCATGAACTAGTACTGTTATCCATAATGAAATCTGCTATTAAATGGACAAAATTGATGCCAATAGAAATAAAATATGTTGATACACTTTATTGCCAAAACGTATATAAATTTTGTCAAAGAGCAAGGTTTTAGTGCTTTAATCAACTCATCCAGTAAGTATATCCAGCATATTTCCCTTTCTCATTAGAGAAAAAAAATCAAATAAGTTGCAGCTAATGAATTTACAACCAATTTATCAATAAACTCATCACATATCATATATACAAGGATCAAACGATTATATACTATGTTTATTGGGATATTTTGGTTTAAATTCTATATTTTAAATTCAAACTGTTGTTCAAATTTTCTAGCCAGGGGAAGTAGATATTGTAAAAAATGTTCCTTATTGGATGACAACTAATATATCGTTAAAAAAATATACGCATATGTTGGATAAGACTTCGTCAAATATGGTTCAGACTAGGTGAAGAATGGTTAAGACTAAGTCGAGCATGGTCCAGACACCATTCCTGGTGGAGTAAATAAACTCATCATAGATACCAAGACTAAATTTAGTATATACGTCAGACGTGCGTTTCGTCTTCATAAAACTCATCAGTGACGCTCGAATCCAAAAAAGTTAAAAAGGCCGAATAAAGTACGAAGTTGAACAGCATGGAGACCCAAAATTCCTAAAAGTTTTGCCAAATACAGCTAAGGTGATATATGCCTGAGGTAGAAAAGCCTTAGTATTTCAAAAAATTCGAAAATTTGTAAACAGTAAATTTATAAATATAACCATAACAATGACAATTCATGTCAGCACAAAAAGTGCTGACTACTGGGCTTGTGATACCCTCGGGGAAATAAATCTCCACCAGCAGTGGCATCGACCCAGTGGTTGTAAATAAACTCATCATAGATACCAAGACTAAATTTAGTATATACGTCAGACGCGCGTTTCGTCTTCATAAGACTCATCAGTGACGCTCGTATCCAAAAAAAGTTAAAAAGGCCAAATAAAGTACGAAGTTGAAGAGCATGGAGAACCAAAATTCTAAAAGTTTTTGCCAAATACAGCTAAGGTGATCTATACCTGAGGTAGAAAAGCCTTAGTATTTCAAAAAATCGAAAATTTGTAAACAGTAAATTTATAAATATAACCATATCAATGACAATTCATGTCAGCACAAAAAGTGCTGACTACTTAACTCATCATAGATACCAAGACTAAATTAGTATATACGTCAGACGCGCGTTTCGTCTTCATAAGACTCATCAGTGACGCTCGAATCCAAAAAAGTCGAGAACAAGTTCAGACTTTTAATTTTGGTTCAGGGTACAGTCGTTAAGTATCAAGTAATTTCAGACCAATTCAGACTGGTCGAGTAATCCAGAAGAACGTTGGAGCCATAATTATAAATTTGTGATATCTTTACAAAGGGCTTTGATCAGTGTGAAAACATCAAAACGGTAAATTGTGACCTTCAATTACTATATAGTATCATTAATGTTTACATCAAACCAAAACTTATATGCAATCTATATATGAGTATTTACCGTTTAATTTTAATCTTTAACCTCCCACTTTAATACATTTAGTACAAAAAGCCCTGCGTGTTTACACTCTGACTTACCAATTGTTTTAACTATCTGTGCCATAAAAAATATCCAAATAAGACAGTGAAATAAAGTTATTAAATTGATGTACTTGATAATAAGCATAATGCCGAACTGTGTCTCTACAATCTATATTTTATCCATCCTGAAGCACTGACATAATATGTATGACAAGTCTATTTGAACGATGTGTATTAAGATACAATTGTTGTCAACACATTTGTTGATAACTGAATGTTAGCAATTTAACTGTAGTTTGAATGATGTAAGCTTTTGAACTTCGTCTAGGGACCTGTGTACTAATTAAAACATTACAGCACTCATAAAAATAATGATTTGAAATGACAATCTAATATACTCATTATGATAGAACCATGTAGCATGAATACTTTTCATAATATATATACTTAAATACGTGTCTGGCGAAACAGAATATTTGATGAGTTTTACTTAGACTACAACCAATAATCTAAATGTCGACGTTAAAGTGAGCAATATAATCTAGTTCAGTGATCAGAATATTACTGCCTAGTTTAAAAGCATGTTACAAATATATGTGAATGGCTGTTCATATTTGAATATACAATTATCCCGTATTTACATCAAACTTCAAAATTAACATTTTGTAAACATGCCTTAGTATGTGTTCATTTTTTTGTTGGCCATGAATTTACTTGTGATTTAATTGCAAACGTGTAGGCTTTCAGCTTTTTACGTCATTCTACTAACATTTATGAATTTAAATTTTATTGATCAATGCTACATTATACTCTAAACGAGTCAGATATTGCTGTTTTTCGAGTAATAAACTGTGAGCTAATCGTTATCATATTTGATACACACACTAATTAACTGTTAAATTTTATATGTTGAACATTTTATAATTTTTTAGATCTCTCAATGCCATTCACACTAAATCGTCCCTTCCATTTTAGTAAACCACAAGCAGTTTCAATTCTTAACTTCGTTTATAATAAATATTCTCCTTAAATGATAAACATATAACACCGAGAAAAAAAAATCAAAACATTTTTGCAGAGGTCTATGGTAATTATAACGACTGGTAGATTGCGCATGTTTGTAAAATGATAAATTACAGCGACATGTCTTCGTTGTCTTATGGTCTTAAGACCAATACAGTACTGTTATATGAATTACACTAAATCTTAACCTTTACTCATCGTGATATTTTTTTCTGACTCCGATTTGCATGGCAGTTGATGGATGCATGTACAATATGACCCACTTATCATAGCGCAGACCTCAATTATTTTGAAATTTAATGCAAGTACGGTTTATCAGTATATTTAAAACGAAACATCCATTCACAGTTATTTGTTACATGCTTTCAAACTAGGCAGTAATATTCTGATTACAGAACAAAATTAGTTTGTTTACCTCAACGACGACATTTGGATTATCGGAAGTGTAAAAAGAAAAATCACAAAATTATTGAACGGAAATTTCCTTATCAAATTACAAAATTAAAAGCTCAAACACATCAAATGAATATATTATAACTGTTATATTCCTGACTTGGTACAGACATTTTCTTAAGTAGCAAATGGTGGATTAAACCAACTTTATTGCTAGCTTAACTTCTTTGTAATATGACAATCGCATCATATTTAATTTTACTGACAACGATGTATAATTTAATTTTGGATGTAACGCGTCTTCTGATTGGCTGACGTTATTTTGTTATCAGACCATAGACATAATTTAGTCATGTGACCGTGATGTTATCAACGTTTTTCGGTTTTTCATGGTTTTTTACGGTTTCAAATGGAATTTAGAATTAAATTATAAAAAATGAATGCAATATGTTTTCTGTCTATTCGAAATAACATAAAAAATGTGGTGCACACTGTTAAAAAACGCGCTACGCGCGTTATTCAGTGTGCACCACATTTTTTATGTTATTTCTTCATAGACAGAAAAAATATTACAGTCATTCCTTAAGTGAACAAAACAAACATACATAATAGGTACAAATGTCAAAAATAGGAAAACAACAGAAATTAACATAAAACAATAACACAATGATGAGATGTGAAAGTACAGGGTCACGTCAAATAGATATCACCGAACAGCAAGCTATTAAAGGCCCCAAAAATTACAAGTGTAAAACCATTCAAAGGGGAGAACCAACGGTCTTAAATATATAAAAATGAGAAACGAGAAAGGTCCTTGTACCATCCGATGATCATTTTTAGAAAAAAAGTACGAGACGTTCTTTGACATATTAAATGAAACTCATCAGTTATTCCAGACTCATCATATTTTGCGCAAGACCCGTGTCTAAGTATAATTATTAAAAAAAATAAACAATATTCATGCTTAAGTGTTCGTATCATTATATGATTATGGATATAAAAGATCGTCACTTTATATTATTGATTATCGAAAAGAATTACTGTGTTTATTCGTACACGGGTCCCTGGACGAAGTTCACAAAAAGTGACATCCAAAGAACAGGGAAGTTAACATTCCGTTTTAAAAAAATATGTTATGTGTTAAACATTGTTTTACACATCGACGATTCTTCTTACTTAATAACTCGTCATCTGAATTGCGTCTTTATAGATATTGAGTTACTATGAGGATGAATAAAATGTGGATTGTAGAGACAAGGCTGTAATTGGCATTATGCTTGTTATTAAATTCATCAATTCTAAACATATTTTTTACTTTCTGTATTGGATATGTTTTATGCTACAGATAGTTAACACAATAGGTAAGTCAAATTAAAAAAAAGTAAGGTGTTACTATCTTTATTAAATGATGTCTGCTGCTCAGTTTGACCAGTAAAAGTTCTCAAATACTATTAAAAAATAAATAAAATTTTATAAGATTTTTATAAATGGCTTATAATTATGCATGTTAAAGATTTATAAAAAGAAAACTGGGGGTCCATGGGCAAAATATTTTAAGGCATTCGAATGGATAAAACCAGAGGATTTCGAAAATCTGACAAAAATTCCAAAACTTGACAAGCAAACATCCTCAATCTCATATATAAATTGTATCCAAGTATTGGTTTTATTACAAATAAATGATATTTCAGACGTAAATGGTTGATACTCATATATAAATTGTATCCAATGTTTGGTTTCATGTAAAAATGAATGATACTGTATCTTTGTAGTCGTAACAGTATATGTAGGTCACAATTTAACGCGGGATGTTTTAACATTGACCAAAGACATTTTTAGAGATATCAAAAACTAATAATTTAGGCTCTGACGTCCTTTTGGATTAAACTTGTACCATGAATGATTAAACATATGAAAGCCATAAATTTATAAGTACAATAAGTTAGCTACTAAACAAAAGCTCATCTTCATAAGGTTCTATACGAACAAACGGTAACTTAAAGACAAGGGCTTTGTGAAAAGTATTCTTCATTGTCACTTTTTAAAATTTATCCACTTTCAATTTATGAATATTATTTCTATGTACTATTGTGAAGATTTTGGTAAGTGTTTTTTTTTTTGCCCTTTGTTATTTCTTGTCGTGGTATTGTCAGTATATCTCCGACTATAAAATTGAGAAAGGAAATGGGGAACGTGTCAAAGCGACAACAATCCAACCATAGAGCAAACAATAGCCGAAGGCAACCAATGGGTCCTTCAACTGGCCCCTTAAAAAATATGTATAGTAGAATAGTGATATTGGGCGTCATTCTAAACTCCTAATTATACACAAGAAACTAAAATAAAAAATCATACAAGACTAACAAAGTCCAGAGGCTCCTGACTTGGGACCTGGCGCTCAACCCTCCCCTTATGATTATTAATTTTCCTGTTGTATATCTTTAAACCCCCTTTTTAATTTTACCTAATAGCACTATCAAAAACGGTTTAACAACATAAAAAACAAGCATTCTAACAAGATAATGTTACAGTATTTACCTTGCGTAAAGAATTATAACGTAATGTGACTTTTGGACCACCCGTCCACTTATCATAGAAGAGGGACGAAAGATACCAAAGGGACAGTCAAACTCATCAATCTAAAACAAACTGACAACGCCATGGCTAAAAATGAAAAAGACAAACAGATAAACAATAGTACACGTGACACAACATAGAAAACTAAAGAATAAACAACACGTACCCCACCAAAAACTAGGGGTGATCTCAGGTGCTCCGGAAGGGTAAGCAGATCCTGCTCCACATGCGGCACCCGTCATAGAATGATCTACTGTTTTGACTAATCATCGGGTTGGTACTTACAATATAACACGACGGGTGCCTCAAGTGAGACAGGATTTACAAACCCTCCGAGAACATCTAATACAACACGACGGATGCCACAAGTGAGGCAGGATTTACAAACCCTCCCAGAGCATCTAATATCAACACGACAGGTGCCACAAGTGAGACCGGATTTACAAACCCTCCCAGAGCATCTAATATAACACGACGGGTGCCTCAAGTGAGACAGGATTTACAAACCCTCCGAGAACATCTAATACAACACGACGGGTGCCTCAAGTGAGACAGGATTTACAAACCCTTCCAGAGCATCTAATATCAACACGACGGATGCCACGAGTGAGATAGGATTTACAAACCCTCCCAGAGCATCTAATATAACACGACGGGTGCCACAAGTGAAACAGGATTTACAAACCCTCCCAGAGCATCTAATATAACACTTGGTTCTGTAATTCAGTCTTCTAAAACTTTTTTTATGTTCAGTTGTTTGTCATGTTGTCGTATATTTTCATATAGTTGTCATGGCGTTGAAGGTACTTGATTTTGAATGGCTAGTTGATATTTTTCGCCTCTAATCATCCCTTCTTAAATTCTCCGTTTCAAAGATGATATCGGATATGTTCCTTATGTCGTAACTACAATACCCTTCCCTTTTCACGAATGTGACCTACCGAATAAGACTATTTGTAGTGGGATTCGTGTTGCTTATTCTTTAGCTTTCTATGTAGTGTCTTCTGTACTTTTATTTGTCTGTTGTTTTTTTTTTAAATTTTTAGCTATGGCGTTGTCAGTTTATTTTCTATGGGTTTGGCTCTCCTTCTGGTATCTTTCGTCCCTCTTTTATAGAGAAGTGTTCCAAGATGTGTATAGACTGTGAATTATTTTCAGACTTGATGCATTTATAGATTGAACAAAGGCCCGGGGTTTTCATATACACAAACAGAGGCTACACTTTAAAGCGGGGCCGTCACTACACTTTAAAGTGGGACCGTTACTACACTTTAAAGCAGGACCGTTACAACACTTTAAAGTCGGACCGTTACTACACGTTAAAGCGGGACCGTTACTACACTTTAAAGCGGGACCGTTACTACACTTTAAAGCGGGACCGTTACTACACTTTCAAGCGGGACCGTTACTACACTTTAAAGTGGGACCGTTACTACACTTTAAAGCAGGACCGTTACAACACTTTAAAGTGGGACCGTTACTACACGTTAAAGCGGGACCGTTACTACACTTTAAAGCGGGACCGTTACTACACTTTAAAGCGGGACCGTTACTACACTTTAAAGCGGGACCGTTACTACACTTTAAAGCGGGACCGTTACTACACTTTAAAGCGGGACCGTTACTACACTTTAAAGCGGGACCGTTACTACACTTTAAAGCGGGACCGTTACTACACTTTAAAGCAGGAACGTCACTACACTTTGAAGCGGGACCGTTACTACAATTTAAGCGGGACCGTTACTACACTTTAAAGCGGGAACGTTACTTCACTTTAAAGCGGGACCGTTACTACACTTTAAAGCGGGACCGCTACTACACTTTAAAGCGGGACCGTTACTTCACTTTAAAGCGGGACCGTTACTTCACTTTAAAGCGGGATCGCTACTACACTTTAAAGCAGGAACGTCACTACACTTTAAAGCGGGACCGTTACTACACTTTAAAGCGGGACCGCTACTACACTTTAAAGCAGGAACGTCACTACACTTTAAAGCGGGACCGTTACTACACTTTAAAGCGGGACCGTTACTACACTTTAAAGCAGGAACGTCACTACACTTTAAAGCGGGACCGTTACTACAATTTAAAGCGGGACCGTTACTACACTTTAAAGCGGGACCGTTACTACACTTTAAAGCAGGAACGTCACTACACTTTAAAGCGGGACCGTTACTACACTTTAAAGCGGGACCGTTACTACAATTTAAAGCGGGACCGTTACTACACTTTAAAGCGGGACCGTTACTACACTTTAAAGCGGGACCGTTACTACACTTTAAAGCAGGAACGTCACTACACTTTGAAGCGGGACCGTTACTACAATTTAAAGCGGGACCGTTACTACACTTTAAAGCGGGACCGCTACTACACTTTAAAGCGGGACCGTTACTTCACTTTAAAGCGGGACCGTTACTTCACTTTAAAGCGGGATCGCTACTACACTTTAAAGCAGGAACGTCACTACACTTTAAAGCGGGACCGTTACTACACTTTAAAGCGGGACCGTTACTACACTTTAAAGCAGGACCGCTACTACACTTTAAAGCAGGAACGTCACTACACTTTAAAGCGGGACCGTTACTACACTTTAAAGCGGGACCGTTACTACACTTTAAAGCAGGAACGTCACTACACTTTAAAGCGGGACCGTTACTACAATTTAAAGCGGGACCGTTACTACACTTTAAAGCGGGACCGTTACTACACTTTAAAGCAGGAACGTCACTACACTTTAAAGCGGGACCGTTACTACAATTTAAAGCGGGACCGTTACTACACTTTACAGCGGGACCGTTACTTCATTTTAAAGCGGGACCGTTAGTACACTTTAAAGCGGGACCGTTACTACTCTTTAAAGCGGGACCGTTACTACACTTTAAAGCGGGACCGTTACTACACTTTAAAGCGGGACCGTTACTACAATTTAAAGCGGGACCGTTACTACACTTTAAAGCGGGACCGTTACTACAATTTAAAGCGGGACTGTTACTACACTTTAAAGCGGGACCGTTACTACACTTTAAAGCAGGAACGTCACTACACTTTAAAGCGGGACCGTTACTACAATTTAAAGCGGGACCGTTACTACACTTTACAGCGGGACTGTTACTACACTTTAAAGCGGGACCGTTAGTACACTTTAAAGCGGGACCGTTACTACTCTTTAAAGCGGGACCGTTACTACACTTTAAAGCGGGACCGTTACTACACTTTAAAGCGGGACCGTTACTTCACTTTAAAGCAGGAACGTCACTACACTTTAAAGCGGACCGTTATTTCACTTTAAAGCGGGACCGTTACTACACTTTAAAGCGGGACCGTTACTACAATTTAAAGCGGGACCGTTACTACAATTTAAAGCGGGACCGTTACTACACTTTAAAGCGGGACCGTTACTTCATTTTAAAGCGGGACCGTTACTACACTTTAAAGCGGGACCGTTACTACACTTTAAAGCGGGACCGTTACTACACTTTAAAGCAGGAACGTCACTACACTTTAAAGCGGGACCGTTACTACAATTTAAAGCGGGACCGTTACTTCATTTTAAAGCGGGACCGTTACTACACTTTAAAGCGGGACCGTTACTACACTTTAAAGCGGACCGTTACTACACTTTAAAGCAGGAACGTCACTACACTTTAAAGCGGGACCGTTACTACACTTTAAAGTGGGACCGTTACTACACTTTAAAGCGGGACCGTTACTCTACACTTTGAAGCGGGACCGTTACTACACTTTAAAGCGGGACCGTTACTTCACTTTAAAGCGGGACCGTTACTACACTTTAAAGCGGGACCGTTACTACACTTTAAAGCGGGACCGTTACTTCACTTTAAAGCGGGACCGTTACTACACTTTAAAGCGGGACCGTTACTTCACTTTAAAGCGGGACCGTTACTACACTTTAAAGCGGGACCGTCACTACACTTTAAAGCGGGACCGTTACTACACTTTAAAGCGGGACCGTTACTACACTTTAAAGCGGGACCGTTACTACACTTTAAAGCGGGACCGTTACTTCACTTTAAAGCGGGACCGTTACTTCACTTTAAAGCGGGACCGTTACTACACTTTAAAGCAGGACCGTTACTACAATTTAAAGCGGGACCGTTACTACACTTTAAAGCGGGACCGTTACTACACTTTAAAGCGGGACCGTTACTACACTTTAAAGCAGGAACGTCACTACACTTTAAAGCGGGACCGTTACTACAATTTAAAGCGGGACCGTTACTACACTTTAAAGCGGGACCGTTACTTCACTTTTAAAGCGGGACCGTTACTACACTTTAAAGCGGGACCGTTACTACACTTTAAAGCGGGACCGTTACTTCACTTTAAAGCGGGACCGTTACTACAATTTAAAGCGGGACCGTTACTACACTTTAAAGCGGGACCGTTACTACACTTTAAAGCAGGAACGTCACTACACTTTAAAGCGGGACCGTTACTACACTTTAAAGCGGGACCGTTACTACAATTTAAAGCGGGACCGTTACTACACTTTAAAGCGGGACCGTTACTTCACTTTAAAGCAGGACCGTTACTTCACTTTAAAGTGGGACCGTTTACTACACTTCAAAGCAGGACCGTTACTACAATTTAAAGCGGGACCGTTACTACACTTTAAAGCGGGACCGTTACTACACTTTAAAGCGGGACCGTTACTACACTTTAAAGCAGGAACGTCACTACACTTTAAAGCGGGACCGTTACTACAATTTAAAGCGGGACCGTTACTACACTTTAAAGCGGGACCGTTACTTCACTTTAAAGCGGGACCGTTACTACACTTTAAAGCGGGACCGTTACTTCACTTTAAAGCGGGACCGTTACTACACTTTAAAGCGGGACCGTTACTACACTTTAAAGCGGGACCGTTACTACACTTTAAAGCAGGAACGTCACTACACTTTAAAGCGGGACCGTTACTACAATTTAAAGCGGGACCGTTACTACACTTTAAAGCGGGACCGTTACTACACTTTAAAGCGGGACCGTTACTACACTTTAAAGCAGGAACGTCACTACACTTTAAAGCGGGGCCGTTACTACACTTTAAAGCGGGACCGTTACTACACTTTAAAGCGGGACCGTTACTTCACTTTAAAGCGGGACCGTTACTACACTTTAAAGCGGGACCGTTACTACACTTTAAAGCGGGACCGTTACTTCACTTTAAAGCGGGACCGTTACTACACTTTAAAGCGGGACCGTTACTTCACTTTAAAGCGGGACCGTTACTACACTTTAAAGCGGGACCGTCACTACACTTTAAAGCGGGGCCGTTACTACACTTTAAAGCGGGACCGTTACTACACTTTAAAGCGGGACCGTTACTACACTTTAAAGCGGGACCGTTACTACACTTATTTATTTTGATCTAACATATTGTATACCATATTTTGAGCAATCCCTTTACAGCTTGTTATTGCATTCAGCCAAGAGAACACACAATATACTTTATATACCTAATAAATGTAAACAACTTTTTAAAATATGATCATTTTGTCATATTTATAACTTCATTAAATTTAATTATATTTGGATAATCAACATACTTCTTTTAATGTGCGTATTGTTATGCGTTTACTTTTCTACATTGGTTAGAGGTATAGGGGGAGGGTTGAGATCTCGCAAACATGTTTAACCCCGCCGCATTTTTGCGCCTGTCCCAAGTCAGGAGCCTCTGGCCTTTGTTAGTCTTGTATTATTCAAATTTTAGTTTCTTGTGTACAATTTGGAAATTAGTATGGCGTTCATTATCACTGAACTAGTATATATTTGTTTATGGGCCAGCGAAGGACGCCTCCGGGTGCGGGAATTTCTCGCTAGATTGAAGACCTGTTGATGACCTTCTGCTGTTGTTTTGTCATTTGGTCGGGTTGTTGTCTCTTTGACACATTCCCCATTTCCATTCTCAATTTTATACTTCTGTCTTTTTTTAAACCATAAATTTACACCTCATTACATAATAGAATTCATCGCGAAGATCTTTGAAGTCACATAGTTCGCGTATTTATTTATCTCTCTGAATTGTTTTCCATCTAACACTTTCTATCAGTAATCTGCGGTTAATTATTCTAAATTCTTATATGACGACCTATTAACGTCAACCTCAACCAGTATAATCACAATATATCTACCTTTAACGCAAGCGCAATAATAATACACAACAATGGCTGTTCCGCGTTACGACCAACTTATTTATACTACCAGATATTCTCTATTTGGACATTAAAACCCCACAGTGTATGTAGGCCGAGATTCAGATACATATATTTCTCTAACTCTATGGAAATTTATCCCTTTCCGAACCCATTGTATAAAAATATTTAATCAAAGTGTGGTTGCTGGTGATCTCAAAAGATCATTGGATGATTTTGAGGGTCATGACCTTTTTAGCTAACTGAATGAATCAAAATATGATAACAGGTGTTAATGAAATTGACAACTTCGTGCAATGTGAAAGGCACTCGAAGGGGATTTTCGGTTAACAAAAAAAGAAAATGTCTTTTTAATCATTAGAGAAACAGATTCTTACATAGTAACTGTTACTCGTGGATTATCGGATTTATCCAATCTCGATAGTTAAATTATAAATTTTAAAGTCCTCGCCGAGGCGGCTCGGACTTTAAAATTGATAATTTAACTATCTCGATTGGATAAATCCGATAATCCACTGGTATCAATGTAAGAATCTATATTTATCTCTATTCTACAGCAAAAAAAAAAAAAACAAATCAGTCCATTTCAATAATTTGACATGGTAAAATTCCACGAAATGATGTTTTTCTTTTCGTGGCAACGAAACATGGTGGCATCATATGTATGATTCCGTAAACAAACCGTACATGTAAACACTAGGCGTTATAAAGCTTTTTGTACGCCTCAGAACGAATAAAATTACATTGGAAGAAAATATTTAAGTGAAAAATGCGATTTGAAATAAAAATCATCATTGAATTATATAATATTATTTTTTTTCATCAAAATTGGGTAAAATGGAACAGATTAAACAGTATCGTATGCATAGGGGTTTCACGGTTAACAACATTAACGAATTGCCCTATTGGAATCGAAATTTATTCATGGCAGTCGTAGATTTGTTTTCATTTAACCATGGGTTGAGCGTTTATATACGTATTTTACCCCCCCCCCCCCATAACACCCAGGGTAAAATAATCGATTATAAATGCTTGAGGCGTACTACTTAACATGAAATGATGATAGTAATCAGTGATATCAATGGAAAGATAGAATAAGAGAGTATTGGATATTATGTGATTAGGTTTAACATTATAAATAAGAATTTTGAAGAACTACTGTCCGACTATTAACTTTGTTATTGAGTATAGCTAATATATGAATGATTTTAGACCCTTCTACAACGAAATTTGTTTTACATGCACACGTATAAAAATTTTATCCAACGCAATCATAGGTTTGGACGTAGTTTTCAATTTAAACTCGTTTATATTTTTTCGTTTGGGCTTGTATCCTATTTTCCTTCCGGTTTATATGATCCGTTCATCCTATATTGACTCTTAAAATTCAAGAGTCTATCTAAAAATGAGGGTACTTTTTATATGGCCTTCCAAATACCGTTTCGATCCCTAACATCACTGAAGAGACATTTATTGTCGAAATCTAGATCTGGTGTACTAAAAAAATCTTGACACCGTATAATTGTGGCATAACATCGTGGCTACAAGTTAATAATTTTGTATTATGTTTCGTATTAAATTTATATTAAGATTCTTTTTGTTACATCTTGTGATCAATTGGTTTTTGGCAATCGCCAATGGTAGTCAGCAGGGTTAAAGATCACCAGTTGTTCGACTTGTTAGTCTAATGCGTTTTGTTTAAATAGACTTTTTCACTTTTTTGGTCTTTTAGAAAATGTTGTTTGTGCTGATTTTAGACCCTTCTACAACGAAATTTGGTTTACATGCACACGCATAAAAATTGCCGTTTTTATCCAACGCAATCATAGGTTTGAACGTAGTTTTCAATTTAACTCGTATATATATATATACTAAATAAGTAAACATTAAATAACAATAATGCACCTTTTGTTTTGTTGTCATGGCATACCTGAGCTATTATATACACAATACAGCTTGAAAAATTGCCACGATAAATTGATATCAAATTGTAATATGCGTACTATATGTGTAACAAGTTCCTAAACTACTATCAAAGGAACTAATTGATATTTTGTGTTACAATAGATTTGAAAACCGTGAAATTAACCATTTTTGCAGCGTTAAACAATTCTTTTGAGGGTTTAGATAAGTGACATGAATCAGAAATAACCACATCAATTCTAAAACCAGATTTTTGCAAGATACGGGTTATGCCCTCATATATTTTATTATGGTATAGTTGATACCTAACCCCAAATGGGTTGATTGTACTTGATTTTCATTTGATGAAGAAATAATAATAAGTTTAGTTGAGGTCTGGAGCTTGTATGTCAATAAAAAATAAGATAACAAAAATAACGAACTCAAAATAACATTCCAAACGGAAAATTCGTAAGCTTATGGCAAAACCAAAACCTCAAACAGGATAACAACTGTCATAATCCTGACTGACTTGATACATGCATTTTTCTATACAGAAAATGGTTGATGAAATCTGGCGTCACGACCATCGTGTATTATTGGTGAAGTTGATACGGAATATTTATCAACAAGGTCTTGGTTCTTTCCGAGGAACCTTTTTAGAAAAAAGGACGAGACGTTCTTTGACATACCCCTGGTTCATCAACTTTCTACTCAGACACTGATGACGTTTTACAAAGTCTGAGTAGGAGCTGCAAGCTCTTGAATATCGAATAAGTTGGGGAAATTTATAATTTCAAAATTAAAATCGTCTCGTTTGTCATAGATTTTGGTACTGAAATGACTGTGTAAGTCAATTTCGAGATATAAGTCTAAAAATGAGCCGTGTCTGTTGTTTCTTTAAATTCTAGTTCTGGGGGATATATTAATAGAACTCAATCAGAAAAGTTCGGATTGTTATGGAAAGAACCTCACCAATATATATGAAAGTGAAATTAAATAATCTGGCTTCCTTGACCACTTGTTTTTGACAAGTGTTTGGAGGAACTCCGATGCATATGAAAATAAGAAGAGGTCGGCAAGAAGAGGCGCACTGTTTGTTCCCATAGGAATGCCGACAATTTGTTGGAAACGTCTACCTCAAAACTCAACAAATATGTTGTCGATAAGAAATCCAGCATACTGGCCAGTTGTTCTTCTGTGTTGCATGTTTTACCTTTTTGTTTGTCAATATAAACGAAATATGCCTATTGAAATCCCACAGTAATAAATTTATAGCGTGTGCTACCATTTTTATGTTGAAAGGCATTGTGGATGATTTCTTTTAGGCGATTTTTCAATTTCAAATGGGGAATGGTGGTATACAGGGTTGAAAAATCAAAAGTTTTGATAGAACTTAATTTAGAAAAAGACCGAGATTTAAAATTGTCTAGAAGTTCTTTAGAATTTTTAAGAATCCTCATATGGTTAATACCATTACGCGAGTAAACAGTTTCACAGTATTTCTGAAGACCCTCTTTCACTGCGTACAGAATTTTAGTCAATTTAATGGACAATTCTAAGTGGAAAATGAAGATGAGCCAATAATATACCGTTGTTTGTACGGAATTTTTTGAAGCTTTGGTATCCAATACAAACAAGGAAAGTCCTCCGATTTGATGTTCAATGATATGTTTATTGAAGCCATGAAGGACTTATGATTTGCTAAAATCTCACCCTTGTCAAATGATATGTCTTTGTATTTGGGATTACATGAGTGCTCCTTTATACCCAATTATTTTACAAGGCATTCGTATAAATACGATTTACAAACAAAGATAACATTATTTGAAGCTATGTCCGCAGGATCAACAACACTTATGATGAAGAGATGATAGACATTTCATGGCCTCTTTGTCTCTGAAAACGGACTTTGGTCGAAACCGCCAGAGAAAATCATGACCTTGTGCAATGCCAAAGTTACAGCGTTCGACAGATTGTAAATCCATGAATTTGTATATGTATATAACATACTAGTATTATTAAGCTAGCTTTTGATTTACAGATTGAAAAATCAATATCTATACCAATAAAACAATATTCAATGATCTTATTACAGTGTTGAATAGGTAACCTTTTAGATTAAGTTTATTTAAAGGAGCGACAAGTTTTCATGGATCATTTCTAAATTTCCGGGCACGGTTAACAATATTTCCGTAAAAATGAGGATGTGCTATCCCGTTTCAAATAAGTTTTCTACAGTTACAACCAAACTTCAAAACCAAATCTTCATGTTTGTTTACGGGCCAGCTAAAGCTTGCCTTTAGGTTTCGGGATTTTGTCGCATTTGCTGGCTGCAGCTATATTCTGCTCTTTGTTGGGTTTGTTGTCTCTTTGAGACATTCCCCATTTCCATTCTCAATTTATTTTGATGGTCCATTTATGTTGGTTGACCGTTTTGATTTCTTCAAACTTTAATACTAAACTTCCTTAAAATATAACTAAATACTTCCTATCTATGTCAGTGATCGTTATATAAATCTGGTTGCAAATTTATTTGCTAAAATTCATATGAATTTTTTTCTCTATGAAAAAGGGAAATATGCTAGATTAACTTTGTGATGAAAGGATTAAAACACTTTTTTTTTTTCTGTTAAACAAAATTTATATACGTTTTGGCAATAAAGTTTATTTGTTAATAAACACGAACTCTCTTACTATGCTGACGAAATTTACCAAAAGGAAAATACTATAAATATTTTTTTATGAACAGCAATAACTGCACTTCAGAAGATAATGTTTTCTTTGAATGTTAATGACGCTTTCCATAAATCTCTTGAATGGTGGATGTGAACTGATAAATATTAAAGTCTTAAATACATGATTTGTTTCATAAGTTGTAATTGCCCTGGGCCTACCTGAACTGCGCGAGTACTCCAAAATCTGTACCGAACGTCTATTCGTTTTGGGATATATAAGTACCCGTGAACGTCCACGTTGTGTGTTTGCTTGTTATACTTCTATTTCATGTATTTGTATTCAACTGATCAGTTCAGCCTTTTTCTACTGTTTGTTTCTATAGTTTGTTATTATGTCAAACTGTTACACCGCCCAGATTAGGGTGGGCTGGGCAATCAAAAATATGTTTAAGAGGATGTATTCCAGTGGCTGTCGTCGATGATTCAGATCGGTTATATTTGTTTTTCATAAATTGAGCTCCTAAGCTTTCTCAATGTAATTGTTTCCTAGTTTACATGTCGCGGCTTTCTGTCTCCGATCATAATATATTAGTTTTCGTCACTATTGAAGGCCGTCCGGTTTCCTAATAATTGCTTACATCCACTTTATTTGAGTTTGTTGGAAAATTGTCATATTGGCAATCATACCAAATGTCCTCATTTTCATTTTGATAATGTCTTTCCATAAACACTCAGAACTTTTCTGATTGAGTTCAATTAATATATTCCCCTGTAACTAGAAATTAAGGAAACAACAGACACGGCTTTCTCCGCCTCATTTTTAGACTTATACTAGTATCTCGAAATTGACTTACACAGTCATCTCAGTACCAGAATCTATGACAAACGAGACGATTTTTATTTTGAAAATTTTAAACTTTCCCCACTTTAGTAGCAATATACCAACTTCACCTGCGTATGGGATATATATTTTCCAACTTATTCAATATTCATGAGCTTGCAGCTCCTACTCAGACACTGTAAAACGTCATCAGTGTCTGAGTAGAAAGTTGATGAATCAGGGATATGTCAAAAAACGTCTCGTCCTTTTTTCTAAAAAATGTTCATCGGAAGGTACCAATACCTTGCAAATAATACATGATGGTCTTCATGTATAGATTCTGCGTACTGATGTTATAATATTAACAACGTAATAAATTGCTCTTTCATTTGTCTTTGTTCTATTATTAATATTATTGTTACTGTTGGATTGTTTTATGTGATATCCGTTTAACGTGGCTCGGTACTTAAAAATCCCGTCAATTTGTTTGTATTATCTTTCATTTGTTGCTGGTGTGCTTTTTATATGCGACATTTTGTGTTTCTTTGGTTCTTATAACGTGACTCTGTACTTTAAAAGATCCCGTCAATATGATATTGTTCTATTATATATCATTATTATGTATTTCTATTATAAATAAGGAAATACGTTGAACCACAAACGTCAAAATTATGCAATCGGGAAGTGGAATGAACTATTTGTGGATTCTTAAAAATTCTATATAACTTTTGGACTATTTTAAATCTCGGTCTACTTCTGAAAATATTTCATACATAATTTCATCTTTAACCCTATATGCTAGCATTCCTATGATTTAAAAAAAAATGTTTGTATATACATTGAACGACAAATGTATATGACGTATTTTCTGACGTTAGACACGCAAATCAATGAATTAGTTTGTAGATACATGTTCTGTTGAATTGTTCCTTTTAAAATTGTAACGCGATGGTGACTGCTGTACCAATATTTTGAATATTTTATTTATTATGTCTGTTTAGTTCACGCATCATGGTAAATATAACGGAATTTGACGAGACTGTCATCAAAGTGAGAATTTTAGCGCTTTAAAAACCAGGTTTAATCCACCATTTTCTACATTTGAAAATGTCTGTACCGAATCAAGAATCAGACAGTTCTTGTCCATTCGTTTTTTATGTGTTTTGTCAATTCATTTTTGCCATGTGATTATAAACTTTCCGATAATAGTTCAGTATTTTTGAGATTTTACCTTTTATGAAACAGTTGAAATGTAATGTCATTTTGGGCAACTGTCATCCCTGCTCTTTAGGTATACCACTTACTGAACTGTATTTTGATATTGCATGTCGGACTTAAAGATAAGGTTTTTCATTCGGAATATTTTTTTCCAGAAGTAAAATACCTTGGTTGCTTCGTTGATGACTCAAGCCGGATGTTAGATGAACGCCATGGGATTGTTCTTGTTGGTCAAATGACACTTGAAAAGTGCAAAGGCTTATGCATTAATCACCGGTACCTAGGATTACAAGTAAGTGGTAACCAATGAAACATGCGGAGCAGGATCTGCTTACCCTCCCTCTTTTATGGGAGACATGCATCGCTTGTTTCGTTTGGGATTATGGTATAAACCACTTTTTCTTTTATTTGTGCCCAATTAATAATTTAACATTATTTAACATTTAATCTGATTTACCTCGACTAATGTGTGACTGGGATGCACAATTTATTATCGTTCATCTGATTGTATCTTACTATGACTGGTTATTAAAGTTGATGTATAAAAGAGGGACGAAAGATACCAGAGAGACAGTCAAACTCATAGATATAGATAAACCAATTGATAACACCATGGCTGAAAAGAAAAAGACAAACAGACAAATAATAATCCAGAAGACAAAACATATAAAACCCCATCAAAACTAGAGATGATCCCAGGTGCTCCGGAAGGGTAAGCACACCCTGCTCCACATGTGGCAAGTATCGTGTTGCTATGTTATCACAAATCCGGTAAAAAGTATAACTCGGTAGGTCACAATAAAAGGGAAGGGTATTGTGGTTACGTTCTTGTATGAGAACTATTTATGATAGCTCTATGTGATTGTATAGCCATTGTTTTATGTATATATCAAATAAAAAAAGGGAATTTTGTTGATATGTGTAATATCTATTAGAGTCTAGCGAGAAAAGAAATTTTCTATCTTGGGAAACACAATGTTTTTTAATTTAAGCTCAAGTCTGATATGAAAAATCTTAAACACGATAATATGTGACTATGATAAGCAGACCAGTCCTCTGGTCTGGTCAATTGCAGACTTGTCCGCAGGTAATCTTGCTAGTCTGCTAAAAAAAATCTCAAGTAAACTTAGAAAGTGGTCAACAAGTCTGCTCAAAGTTAAACTTTGTGAAGGTTAGGAACGCACCCATTTCTAAGGAACATATCAGATATAATCTGCAAAACGGTTATTCCATATTTCATAATATAAATGTTGAGTTAAAGATATGTACAAAAGATTCCTGCTGCTCTTATTAAAATGTTGGTTTTCGTAAATAACTGGACAATTTTTTTTCTCGATTTTTGCGGACTTCTTTGCAAGCGAGTGTATTTGACATCTAATATGGCAAGCTGTTATCGTCAAAACAATTTTAAAACATTTTTCGAAAATTTTACACACTGAGAATTTGAAAAAACCCACACTGATATTAAAAAGCTTAAAACACACACTGAGAAGAAGAAATTACACACTGAGATTTCATAAAGACCCACTGAGATTACGACAAAACCCACACACACTGAGAATTGAAAATTACACACAGAGAATTGAAAATTACAATTTGAGATGCAAAAAGACACACTGAGATGAAATAAACTGAAAAACACACACTGAGAATTTGAAATTAACCACTGAGAATTGAAAATTACACACTGAGATTTCTGCGCATTTTTTATGGGAATATATCTAATTAGCATACGTAATCTTAATCTATTACAAGCTTAAAACAACTAGGGGACATAATTCAGAAGTCCTTTAATCTGGCGCCAAATGTTTGATAAAATACATTAGAAATACAATGTAAAAGACCAATAGAACAAGAAAAATACCCACTTACTCACATTACAAAATATAACCAGAGACATGTATTATATGTCTCTGATACAATCAAATGGTGAAAATTTTTATCAAAATTATACGAAACATTGGAACAATCTACAAAAAGACCAACGATGCAATGACATTTTTGACCAAATGTCTACTATAGCATATAAACGAAACAAAAATATAAACGATAACCCTGCAAAATAAGGGTAACAGTTGAAAAACTTTTGAAAAAGACCTTTGCTTAAACAGTTTTAAGCAAATAATCCCGATACAGCGTTAGCAATAATATTAATCTGAATTATAAAGACAAAAAAACAATGTAAATATATATGAGACGATGTGGTATGAAATTTATTATGAGTTTTGGTTGAAGGAACCGCATTATTATAATGACAAGAGTTCTAGAGACCAAGATATTAATCTGTTGAGTTATTCATCTCATGAATATTCATTTGTTATTTGCATATTAATCTTAATGTGTATTATTTAAATCTCAGTGTGTAATTAACATTTCTCGGTGTGTGTTTTTCATTTTTTTTTTATAATCTCAGTGTGTAATTTCGATTTCTCAGTGTGTTATTTTAGGGTTTTTAAAAATCTCAGTGGATATTTTATTCCAAGAAAAAGGTTTGAACATAGTTTTGACGAGAACGGCTTGCCATAATCTAATCCGTCAATAGGAATAAACATAGCAAAATTTAAACTGCCCAAGATGGGTTAATTTAATTTTTCTAGATAAGTAGCCTTTATAATTACAAGCATATTATTTGAGTTGATACTTGTTCTTGTTCGTTTGATTCTATGAATGATTTTAGAACACATCATACACATGAAAAATAACTCCCTAGTTCCTGACTTGGTTTAAAATGACATTAACGGTACAAAATTTTGTGCTACATATGCGCATTTCGACAATACATATATCTTCATGTTCAATCATGCCAAAATATTTAGAAATCCAAAAATGTTAAGCCTATAATAGTTATCAAAGGTACCAGGTTTATAAGAATTTTTGAAACACATATCCATACTATGTCAGTTTCCAATTTCTGGGCTGCTGATACTCACTCTCATGGATTAAAAAAAGAGGGACGAAAGATACCAAAGGGACAGTCAAACTCGTAAATCTAAATCAAACTGACAACGCCATGGCTAAAAATGAAAAAGACACACAGAAAAACAATAGTACACATGACACAACATAGAAAACTAAAGAATAAACAACACGAACCACACCAAAAACTAGGGGTGATCTCAGGTGCTCCGGAAGGGTAAGCAGATCCTGCTCCACATGCAGCACCCGTCGTGTTGCTTATGTGATTACAAATCCGGTAAAAAGTTTAATTCGGTAGGTAAAATTCATAAAAGGGAAGGGGTTTGTAGATCACCAGAAGATGCATCGACCTAGTGGTAACAATTACATTAACGGTATCAAACTTTCATTACCAGATGCGTACGGCTACGAGGAAGACCTTAGCTTCATAAAAGAGGGAAAAAAGATACCAAAGAGACAGTCAAACTCATAAATTGAAAATAAACTGACAAAGCCATGGCCACAAACGAAAAAGACAAATACTGCTCAACATGTGGCACCCGTCCTGTTGCTCATGTTAAATCAAATCCGGTAAATAGTCTAATTCGGTAGGTAACATTCATGAAAGGGAAGAGGATTGTAGTTTACGAAGGGATGAGTTCAATATTTGGAACTCTTTTTTTTTAAGTATTTTTACCTCCTTAGCTTATAAAATATTTGCAAAAGAAAAATCACTTCGAATTCTTTGTAAGTGTGGTGTTCCTCATATATTTTTTTTTCATTTTGTGTATATAGTATCTTACTTTTGTTTATTATCATACATTGAGTGATAAATGGACATCAATCTAAACCAACAACAGG
The DNA here is from genome assembly GCA_019925275.1 of Mytilus edulis. Lineage (NCBI taxonomy): Eukaryota > Metazoa > Mollusca > Bivalvia > Mytilida > Mytilidae > Mytilus > Mytilus edulis. The sequence continues at coordinate 79,958,600 of CM034359.1, forward strand.
AATTAAGCCAGAATAATTCATATAAAAAATCTTTACAGATGTTCTTGGTTCTCTTTGTAAAAATGTTATGTTTATATTTTCATAGTCATATCAACAGTGCCCTCAACAACCAAAATGACAACACCTGAACAATCTACAGTGAACACTACAGAGATGACAACACCTGAACAATCAACAGTGAACACTACAAAGATGACAACACATGAACAATATAAAGTAAACACTACAGAGATGACAACACCTGGACAATCTACAGTGAACACTACAGAGATGACAACACCTGAACAATCTACAATGAACACTACAGAAATGACAACACCTGAACAATCTACGTGAACACTACAGAGATGACAACACCTGGACAATCTACAGTGAACACTTCAAAGATGACAACACATGAACAATATCAAGTAAACACTACAGAGATGACAACACCTGGACAATCAACAGTGAACACTACAGAGATGACAACACCTGAACAATCTACAATGAACACTACAGAGATGAAAACACCTGAACAATCTACAGTTAACACTACAGAGATGACAACACTTGAACAATCAACAAGGAACACTACAGAGATGAAAACACCTGAACAATCTACAGTGAACACTACAGAGATGAAAACACCTGAACAATCTAAAGTTAACACTACAGAGATGACAACACTTGAACAATCAACAGTGAACACTACAAAGATGACAACACATGAACAATATAAAGTAAACACTACAGAGATGACAACACCTGGACAATCAACAGTGAACACTACAGAGATGACAACACCTGAACAATCTACAATGAACACTACAGAAATGAAAACACCTGAACAATCTACAGTTAACACTACAGAGATGACAACACTTGAACAATCTACAGTGAACACTACAGAGATGACAACACATGAACAATCTACAATGAACACTACAGAGATGACAACACCTGAACAATCTACAATGAACACTACAGAGATGACAACACCTGGACAATCAACAGTTAACACTACAGATATGACAACACTTGATCAATCTACAGTGAACACTACAGAGATGACAACACCTGAACAATCAACAGTGAACACTACAGAGATGACAACACCTGGACAATCAACAGTTAACACTACAGAGATGACAACACTTGAACAATCTACAGTGAACACTACAGAGATGACAACACCTGAACAATCTACAGTGAACACTACAGAGATGACAACACCTGAACAATCTACAGTGAACACTACAGAGATGACAACACCTGAACAATCAACAATGAACACTACAGAGATGACAACACCTGAACAATCAACAATGAACACTACAGAGATGACAACACCTGAACAATCTACAGTTAACACTACAGAGATGACAACACCTGAAAAATCTACAGTGAACACTACAGAGATGACAACACTGAACAATCTACAGTGAACACTACAGAGATGACAACACCTGAACAATCTACAGTGAACACTACAGAGATGACAACACTGAACAATCTACAGTGAACACTACAGAGATGACAACACCTGAACAATCTACAGTGAAAACTACAGAGATGACAACACCTGAACAATCTACAGTGAACACTACAGAGATGAAAACACCTGAACAATCTACAGTTAACACTACAGAGATGACAACACTTGAACAATCAACAGTGAACACTACTGAGATGACAACACCTGAACAATCAACAGTGAACACTACAGAGATGACAACTTCTGGACAATCAACAGTTAACACTACAGAGATGACAACACTTGAACAATCTACAGTGAACACTACAGAGATGACAACACCTGAACAATCTACAGTGAACACTACAAAGATGACAACACATGAACAATCTACAGTGAACACTACAAAGATGACAACACATGAACAATCAACAGTTAACACTACAGAGATGACAACACCTGGACAATCTAAAGTGAACACTACAGAGATGACAACACATGAACAATCAACAGTGAACACTACAGAGATGACAACACCTGAACAATCAACAGTGAACACTACAGAGATGACAACACCTAAACAATCTACAGTGAACACTACAGAGATGACAACACCTGAACAATCTACAGTGAACACTACAGAGATGACAACACCTGAACAATCAACAGTGAACACTACAGAGATGACAACACCTGAACAATCAAAGGTGAACACTACAGAGATGACAACACCTGAACAATCAAAGGTGAACACTACAGAGATGACAATACCTGAACAATCAAAGGTGAACACTACAGAGATGACAACACCTGAACAATCAACAGTCAACACTACAGAGATGACAACACCTGAACAATCTACAGTGAACACTACAGAGATGACAACACCTGAACAATCAACAGTGAACACTACAGAGATGACAACACCTGAACAATCTACAGTGAACACTACAGAGATGACAACACCTGAACAATCAACAATGAACACTACAGAGATGACAACACCTGAACAATCTACAGTGAACACTACAGAGATGACAACACCTGAACAATCAACAGTGAACACAACAGAGATGACAACACCTGAACAATCAACAGTGAACACTACAGAGATGACAACACCTGAACAATCAACAGTGAACACAACAGAGATGACAACACCTGAACAATCAACAGTGAACACTACAGAGATGACAACACTTCAACAATCTACAGTGAACACTTCAGATATGACAACACACTGAACAATCTACAGTGAACACTACAGAGATGACAACACTGAACAATCTACAGTGAACACTACAGAGATGACAACACCTGAAAATCTACAGTGAAACTACAGAGATGACAACACCTGAACAATCTACAGTGAACACTACAGAGATGACAACACCTGAACAATCACAGTGAACACTACAGAGATGACAACACTGAACAATCTAAAGTGAACACTACAGAGATGACAACACCTGAACAATCTACAGTGAACACTACAGAGATGACAACCTGAACAATCAACAGTGAACACTACAGAGATGACAACACCTGAACAATCTACAGTGAACACTACAGAGATGACAACACTGAACAATCACAGTGAACACTACAAAGATGACAACACTGAACAATCAACAGTTAACACTACAGAGATGACAACACCTGGACAATCTAAAGTGAACACTACAAGATGACAACACATGAACAATCAACAGTAACACTACAGAGATGACAACACCTGAACAATCAACAGTGAACACTACAGAGATGACAACACCTGAACAATCTACAGTGAACACTACAGAGATGACAACACCTGAACAATCTACAGTGAACACTACAGAGATGACAACACCTGAACAATCAACAGTGAACACTACAGAGATGACAACACCTGAACAATCAAAGGTGAACACTACAGAGATGACAACACCTGAACAATCAAAGGTGAACACTACAGAGATGACAATACCTGAACAATCAAAAGTGAACACTACAGAGATGACAACACTGAACAATCAACAGTAACACTACAGAGATGACAACACCTGAACAATCTACAGTGAACCTACAGAGATGACAACACCTGAACAATCAACAGTGAACAAACAGAGATGACAACACCTGAACAATCTACAGTGAACACTACAGAGATGACAACACCTGAACAATCAACAGTGAACACTACAGAGATGACAACACCTGAACAATCAACAGTGAACACTACAGAGATGACAACACCTGAACAATCTACAGTGAACACTACAGCGATGACAACACTAAACAATCAACAGTGAACACTACAGAGATGACAACACCTGAACAATCTAAAGTGAACACTACAGAGATGACAACACCTGAACAATCTACAGTGAACACTACAGAAATGACAACACTGAACAATCTACAGTGAACACTAAAGAAATGACAACACTGAACAATCTACAGTGAACACTACAGAGATGACAACACTGAACAATCTACAGTGAACACTACAGAATGACAAACATCCTGAAACAATCTACATGAACACTACAGAGATGACAACACCTGAACAATCTACATGAAAACTACAGAGATGACAACACCTGAACAATCTACGTGAACACTACAGAGATGAAAACACCTGAACAATCTACAGTTAACACTACAGAGATGACAACACCTGAACAATCAACAGTGAACACTACGAGATGACAACACTGAACAATCAACAGTGAACACTACAGAGATGACAACATCTGACAATCTACAGTTAACACTACAGAGATGACAACACTTGAACAATCTACAGTGAACACTACAGAGATGACAACACCTGAACAATCTACAGTGAACACTACAGAGATGACAACACTGAACAATCAACAGTAACACTACAGAGATGACAACACCTGAACAATCAACAGTGAACACTACAGAGAATGACAACACCTGAACAATCTACAGTGAACACTACAGAGATGACAACACCTGAACAATCTAACAGTGAACACTACAGAGATGACAACACCTGAACAATCAACAGTGAACACTACAGAGATGACAACACCTGAACAATCTAACAGTGAACACTACAGAGATGACAACACCTGAACAATCAAAGTGAACACTACAGAGATGACAAACCTGAACAATCAAAGTGAACACTACAGAGATGACAACACCTGAACAATCAACAGTGAACACTACAGAGATGACAACACCTGAACAATCTACAGTGAACACTACAGAGATGACAACACCTGAACAATCAACAGTGAACACTACAGAGATGACAACAACCTGAACAATCTACAGTGAACACTACAGAGATGACAACACCTGAACAATCAACAGTGAACACTACAGAGATGACAACACCTGAACAATCTACAGTGAACACTACAGAGATGACAACACCTGAACAATCTACAGTGAACACTACAGAGATGACAACACCTGAACAATCAACAGTGAACACTACAGAGATGACAACACCTGAACAATCTACAGTGAACACTACAGAGATGACAACACCTGAACAATCTACAGTGAACACTACAAAGATGACAACACATGAACAATCAACAGTTAACACTACAGAGATGACAACACCTGAACAATCAACAGTGAACACTACAGAGATGACAACACCTGAACAATCTACAGTGAACACTACAGAGATGACAACACCTGAACAATCTACAGTGAACACTACAGAGATGACAACACCTGAACAATCAACAGTGAACACTACAGAGATGACAACACCTGAACAATCAAAGGTGAACACTACAGAGATGACAACACCTGAACAATCAAAGGTGAACACTACAGAGATGACAATACCTGAACAATCAAAAGTGAACACTACAGAGATGACAACACCTGAACAATCAACAGTGAACACTACAGAGATGACAACACCTGCACAATCTACAGTGAACACTACAGAGATGACAACACCTGAACAATCAACAGTGAACACAACAGAGATGACAACACCTGAACAATCTACAGTGAACACTACAGAGATGACAACACCTGAACAATCAACAGTGAACACTACAGAGATGACAACACCTGAATAATCTACAGTGAACACTACAGAGATGACAACACCTGAACAATCTACAGTGAACACTACAGCGATGACAACACCTAAACAATCAACAGTGAACACTACAGAGATGACAACACCTGAACAATCTAAAGTGAACACTACAGAGATGACAACACCTGAACAATCTACAGTGAACACTACAGAAATGACAACACCTGAACAATCTACAGTGAACACTAAAGAAATGACAACACCTGAACAATCTACAGTGAACACTACAGAATTGACAACACCTGAACAATCTACAGTGAACACTACAGAATTGACAACACCTGAACAATCTACAGTGAACACTACAGAAATGACAACACCTGAACAATCTACAGTGCAGACTACAGAGATGAAAACACCGAACGAATCTAAAGTGACAACAACAAAACAAACAACCCATGCTCAATCACGGTTGACAACTACAAGCATGATGATTGAATGCATATATCCCTGTTCTAAGGTTTGGAAGGACAAATGGAATTTCTTGCGTAGAATGAATCTCACTCTTGATCAATTAACAGAATTACTGGAACCAGAATTAGACTTAATGAAGAAAGAACTGAGTGTAAACAAATACAATACATACAAGATGCGTCGTTCCAAGTCATCAGCTCCAGATGATCGTGTATCGGCTAAATCCATAGGATATGTAGGAGTCGTCTTCATTTGTCTTGTTACAGCCCTATTTATATTCTTTGACATTCACAGCTACATTGTCGCCAAATTTAATAGACATTCTTGATAAAAATTTTGAAAACATGTTTTTTTGTTTTTTTTATAACAGAACTGAAGAAATTTTTGTATACAAAACGTATAAAAAAATGGAAAAAATATAAATTTGAATTGTGGAATCTTTAACGAGTTAAACGTATAAACAAAACTGTTTTTCTTGATTCTATTGGGTCTGGGTTTTTTTAAATGCTGAAAAAATTTCAGATGATTGGGACAATCCGTTGATGGGTTGCAGCCTCTGATTGGTTATTATCGTGAATGTTAATATAGATAGAGATAAACTGTTAACAGCAATAACGTTCAGCAAAGTCAGATCTACAGATAAGTCAACATGAAGGCCGTACAGTGACCTATAGTTGATAATATCCGTGTCATTTTGGTCTTTTGTGGATAGTTGTCTCATTTGCAATCATACCATATCTTTTTTATATGACCAAAAAGATAAGTTGACCCCTCATAGAGTTATTGGCCTTTAAAGTGAATATTTTACAATTTTTCATAAATTTAGATAATCTTTTGACAAAAATCTTCTCCTCTGAAACGACTAAGACAAATTTACCAAACTTTTCCACAATCATCATTAGGGTATCTAGTTTTAAAAAAATGTGTACAATGACCCATCCCGCCATGTTCATTATGCCCACAGACATAAGGTAAGCGACATGCGCTTTAGCGCGTCAAGTTTACTTAAAATGTCTAGTACATACACATGTGGGTTAAAATATCAATATAAAGAGAGAATCTTTCAAACTTGGACATATTTTCAATGATTGTACATTTTTTATACAATGTTTTATAATTTCAGCACAAACTCAACTACAAAGCTATTAACATAAGATTTCAGTGAATATCAAACAAGACAAACTCAACTACAAAGCTATTGGCATAAGATTTCAGTAAATATCAAACCGACAGATGGTGATTACAGCAAATGAAAAAAAAAACTGTTTTGATTTCATACTCACCTTTCATCGTCTTTTGTAGACGACACGCGCGTCAAGATCCTCAAACCTCTTTCACTTTGTACTTGCTTGGCTTAAAAATGTACTAATAAGTCTATTGTTTGTACAATAATTTAGTCCTGGTATCTATGTTGAGTTTATTGAATCGTTGGTAATATCAATAACTCAGGAATTACTTATAGTCTATCAGATATATATCTGGTCTATGAATAAAGGCAACAGTAGTATGCCGCTGTTTTAAATTAATAAATCGATAGAGAAAAAAATATCCGAGTCACAAACTTAACTTAAACTGAGGGACACACATCAAATGTAAGAGAATTACGACAAAACAGAAACACAACATGAAAACGAAACACACACAGAAACGAACTATAATATAACTATAGCCATTTCCCAGACTTGGTACAGGGCATTTAAAGATTCATAATCGACATTTATTTTGTTAATATAAAAATAAAACATTGTGTAGATTTAGAATAAGTAACTACAGTCTCAGATTTGAGGAATGACGTCATAAACGAATTATTGATAGTCGCCCAGATTGGTTTCCGGATTCTAATCGACATTTGTTCCTTAAGTCGACTTCCAAATCTAAGACCAATCATAAATCCCTCTGATAGACGTCTTTTTTGTTGTTATACAATACATGTCTGAATAATATTGACTCTTTTAATTGATGTCGTCCTTTTACAAAGTAGCCACAATTTCATCAAATCTTTATGAAATAAAGGTTAAAACTACTACCAAAATAAATTGTGAACGATATAGTATTTTACATCAACAAATATATGTTTTTATTTCTTTCCATAACTGTCCGTTCTTGTTTATTTTTCTATTGATTGATACTGTATAACTGATCTCTACCTTAATATATTTTGTTTATTTTTGAAGATGGAATGTTGTCGTATTGTTGTCTATATTCACATGGTATTTATGTACACATGTATGATTCCTGTTTGAATTGTTTTACACTAGTAATTTTGGGCCCCTTTTTGTTCGGTGTGATCCAAGGCTCCGTAGTGAAGGCCTTTAATTGGCCTAAAATGGTTTACTTGTAAACATTTTTATTTGGATGGAGAGTTGTCTCATTGGCACTAACACCACAGCGTCCTATATATATATGAAGGAATACGAGAACGTAGATCGAGCGGGTAAACTTATTTCACCAAAGCATAAATATGCATACATGTGTATGATGGTGTATGCGGTTGTCTTATTTCTCATTTTCTTTATGTTGGACCTAAGTCCCCTTTATTTTTTAGATGTTTTCCATGAGTGTTCATATATTCCAGGTTCCATTTGTCTAAATAAGCGAACTAAGCTTAAAAATGCATTGGCAAAATACCATGATTAAGGAGTTAACCAACTAGTGCGGGAGTTTCTCGCTATATTGAAGACTCATTAGTGGACTTCTGCTGTTGTCTGTTCTATCGTCGGGTTGTTGTCGCTTTGACACATTCCCAATTTCCATTCTCAATTTTTATCTTTTCGTCAATGAGATCTTTTGGCCTCTCAGATATCCAAACAAAAACAATATACATTTTCAAGGGGTCAATCACACTCGAGAATAGATTATATATTCACCAGTGAGAATATCGATTGTAGAGTGAACAATGCAAAAATTGTTTATTTTCCCTTCATCGATCACGACGGCGTAACAATTACTATGAACATCGTCGAACCAGAAAGAGGCCCGGGTTATTGGAAAATCGGGGGGGGGGGGGGGGGGGGGGGTTGTAATAGAGAGGCTGGGGAAAAATTACTATATAATGTAAATAAAACTCTATCTGAAGCAGAACAACGGTTATGTGATAGTGAAATTACAAAAGATGAAAATTTCAAAGCAATTAAATTAATGAAAAGGGATAAACCACCAGGGGAAGATGGCATAACTCCAGAATTTTATCAGGAATATTGGTTTTTGATACAGGATGAGCTTACGCAAATATTAAAAGAAACCTTTTTTGATAAAACACTTTCCGAATCGCAGAGACTTGGAATGATAAGCCTATTATATAAAAGTGGGGAGAGGGAGGATATTAAAAACTGGCGACCTATAACATTATTAAATGTAAAATAAAATCTGGATAAATTTAAATAAAAGTATGTCCTCTAGGAAAGCAAATCAAATTAGCTGGAAAATTGTTCATAACATTATCTATACGGAGCAAAAACTATTTAGAATGGGCAAATGAAATAATGGCAAATGCCATTTTTGTAAAACAGAAAACGAAACTCTCACACACCTTTTTCACAGCTGTAACATTATAATGGTTGTTTGGGGACACATTTTTGATGTGCTTAAAACACATAATGTACTTAATAACACAGTATATATTCCATTGAGCGAAGAACTTATCATACTAGGAATGTACGACAAAAAGTATAATGTCATAACTAATACGATTATGAATACAGTTAAATGGATTATTTGGAAATGTAGGAATATAATCAAATATCAGTCTAAAAGTTTTACTTCCAATCAATTGATAGCATATGCAAAACGGGAACTGGGAAGTTTAATTGAATCTATGGACAAATCATTATCATCCAAAAAAGAAAATTATGTAGCTGAAATAAAACTTATAATAAATCTTATACATTAGTAAGTGACGAAATAATTTGTACTTACTTTCTTTCCTTTTTAGAACATAATACACCCAACGATAGAAATATACAATACACGCATTTACAAGGTCGAGCATGTGACCTATAAAATCACTGACCGACACATAACAATGTAATCCAGGTGTTAAAAGTACCAAAAAATAAATGCCAATTATATAAGTAAAGGTAAATTATTGTGTAGATTGTAGTGTGTTTTGGGGGACTTTTGATATATTTTTTTTACTGTAGAATATTGTGAACATTTTATACGCTAACTGAATCTGTGTAATTAATATGAATGTATAACTTATGTATGGAAAAAATATAAAATAGATTTATTTTTTATAATAGAGTCCACCGTTTATCCCTGGACGACGTTGGATCATTGTAAACACAGGGCCCCTTGTGTATGATTAACTGGGATATACAAGGAAAATTGTATTCCGGTGATTTTCAATAAATGTATTTCAAGTCTTAAAAAAAATAAAAAAATGAGATGTTATATTTCGTATCCACTTACGAAACACCAAATATCATTTACTTAGCATAACTGTTTAACTATTTAACTCACACTGTACTTAAGCGTATAAACTTATTAACCCTTATTTGATTGATTTTGTATTTACATTGTATCATGGATTCGTTTAGTGTATGTTCTCTTGTTTTGTTAATAAGTCTTTTGATTGAGAAAAGTCATTATAATTGATATTTGATAGTGTGTCATTTAACACTGTGATGATACACTATTGTTTAATGTAAGGGCGAAGGTTGGTACCTATTGTATTTATTTGCACCTGTCCTTAACATTAAAAAAGAAGATATGGTAGATTGCCAATGAGACAACTTTCCATAAAAAATACCATAACAAAGATATTAACAGTCATAAGTCACTGTATGACCTTCAATATTAAGCAAAGCCCATATAGCTATTCCAATAAATCAAACGTGAGGTACACAAAAAAATGAATGACAACAAGTATGTAACACAGCAACCAATAACAACCATTGGATAACAGGCTTCTGCCTTAGGACAGGCAAATACATACAGAATGTAACGGGGTTAAACATGTTAGCCGGATCCCAACCCTCCTCTAACATAGGACAGTAGTGTTAACTCATCACATAGCCACAAAGAGAAATACATATATCACAAACCTAGAGTGGACGTGACCAGGTATTTGTACTAATTCAGAAACATGGTGTTCAGTAGTTGCTGTTTGTTGATGTGGTTCATAAGTGTTGATCATTTTTCGTTTTTTGTTATATAGATTATTTCGTTGGTACTCCGATTTAAATGGTGTTATACTTGTCATTTGTTGGGGCCTTTATATCTTACTGTTCGATGTGAGCCATGACTCCTCTGTTGAAAGCCGTATATTGACTTGAAATTGTTATCTTTTACAAATTGTGAAACGGAGAATTGTCCTTAAGCTCTTCAACTTCGTACTTTATTTGGAATGTTTTACCTTTTTAGATTTGAGCGTCACTGGTCAGCGTTTTGTAAACGAAACAGGCGTCTTGTGTTAATATATTTAATCTTGGTATCTATGATGAGTTTATTCACTCATATCACACCTTCTTACATCTATAAGCCAGTTGGTCAGATCAAAAGACAATGCTTTTTGGTGACAGGCCTCTTAAGAGGATGACATATGCAAATGATCCATCTATTGCTACATATCTATGAGTGGTTCCTGTAAAATCCCCTTAAACTAGACTACAAGTAATGATTATATGATTGATTGGTGTTAAATACCACGTTAAACACAGTATGATGCACTATCAGCTATTTCGTAGATATAAGCGATTATAGTAGGAAGAAGCCAGAGGGGCCGGACAGAACCACCCACTGTCACTGGGAAGATTGAGAATCATTATCAATTAAGATAATAATGGAGTCACACAATGTTAACGTTGTTATAATTGTTAACAAATTATTAACGTCTTTGGTTATGACATATCGGAAAACTCGATATTTCTTATTTACCTTTATCAAACTTAATCAACATTTTATGCTTTTTGGCTAGTGAATCACTATTTTTTTTTTTCCTTATAAAAAAAAATGTGAGCCAAAATCATTGATTAAAATCATTCGGATAGTGTTATATTCAAGTTAAAGTTAATATGGCTACACCGTAGAGGTATATTTTCATGTTAAAATCATCTTTCATATAGAAAGGTAACATGTTTAAGATTGCATTTACAGGACACAATAAACAATTCTTCAGGTTTGATTAAATACTTGTTTTATGACTAAAATATTCTGGCCAAACTATGTAAATGTATTGAATATTTCCTAATATTTTATATATTGCACTGTCGTGCAACATACATTTTGTTCTTTAGATTGTTAGCATTTCTTATCAAATAGCAATCTAGATTTGCTCCTTTGCACGACTGATTTAACTTATAGTTCAAAGTATTTATTCGATTGTCTCATTTTTTACAATGTTTTAGACAGTTCAGGTCTTGATTCAAATTCTTTGTAAGCTAATTTTGCATTGAATAACAGTTGACTACATTGGCATTTTTATAATCTGATGGTATAAACGAACATCCTTTTAGATACATTAAATTCCCTTAGGGTCAATGTTTGAACTATCTATCCGTTTTTTACTCTATCATCAATTAATTTACAAACGCTTATATAAAGGACAATTACGTGAAATTTAACACACGTGCATTGTTTAGTTTACGCAATGTATTATTCATAATTAATTAATTAATTAATTAATTAATTAAAAATAGTATTGTATTTGGCAAAAGTCAAAGCCTAACATGCTATGCAAGACAACAATGTCATACGGAAACGAAATTTTAATATTACGTCGAAGCATTTTCCGAGTTTTGTCTTTCCGAATTCAATGAATTTGATTTGATATAGAACTGTTTAAAGTGATTATGAACTATGACAATGAAGATCAATACATTATCCAGCTGGTTATCAAAGCAAGCAAAATATTAAATAAATCCTCTTCCCTGAGCAATGGAAACATTCGCCGTAGTGGTTTATAGCTATATCAATAAATTACCTAATCAACTGTATCCTTTAATGTTGACACTGCTAAGCGGTATTATTACAGGTTCCATTGTCTTTACCGAGGCGATATTGTTTGAAAAACTAACACAAATACGGACTTGAGAAGACTGAAAGATCGTCAACAATATGCGATAACTAATTGAAATTTACTTATTTTTAGGTTTTTTAATCAGGGCAAAACACGAGCTAGTGAAATGACTAAAAGTCAAGTATCAACAGATTAATTGTAGAACCATATGTTTAAATGTATATAACAAATATGCTAATTGGGTTTTGATTTCCGTGTATTGATGTTTAAAGACCTTATTACGGCCGTGAATTGGCAACCTTTTACACTTAAATCGTTGTTGTATTATGTTGCTTCTATAAAGATTACTTGCACTAGGAAGAGTTATAGGGATTTGAGTGTAGATCAGACCTAAGTTATATCCTTTTATTCAAAATAAAATGTTGCATTACATTACTATCGCAAACAAGGAAGTCATTGTTTGTAGTTATATGATATGCAGCCGTAATCTCTTGGAGAACTGTAATAACAGCTATAAATTGTACGCTATATATATAAGCTTAAGTTTGCTGTTTAACAAATAGCATATTTTGTTGTACATGAACGTCATTGTTTTAAGATAAAAGCCCGTTTATTTATTATATAAATTCATTTTTTTGAAACATGATATATATGCTGTTCCGTGTTAGAATACCATTGGCAGCTTTTATTTGGATTCTTTACAGGACAACAGTAATAAGTTCGTATGGTAAGTTGGATTAGTAATTAATAGATATTCAAAATTCAGAGTTTCCCTAAAATTTACCAATTCTTATATATCATTTTTAATTTGTAAGATACTAGCAATCAGTATTAGCAGTTCATGGCAGATACAATAAGTCCAGAACATTGATATTATATTTGTGTTTAAATACATTAGTAGTGTACCGCCTTTCGAAAGTCATAAATCGAAAAAGAAAAAAAACAAATCCAGGTTACAAATAAAAACCGAGTAAAACAAATCAAGTATAAGGGTAAAAAACATACACATTGAACTGCAACAAAAAAACGCAACATGCATAGACATGGACAATTTTCTGACTTCGTTTATGACATTGGTTGGCAAAACATGGTTTTATGGCGAGAAAACACCCAATTTAATAATGGCAATTTTAGATTAATGATGTCATAATTATTTTAGTAGAACAATACTTTATCCATGGACAATGGAGATAACCTTCCCCATTATGAAAAAAAAAGACATATGTGAAATGTAACGAAATTACAAAATTCAAAACGATAATAAATAATACTATATCCCACTGTACTTTACCAAAACCATAATATATCATACATACATGAATGTTTGCACCTCCCCTAGTCAGGAATCTGATGTACAGTAGTTGTAGTTTGTTTATGTAAGTTATACGTGTTTCTCGTTTCTCGTTTTATATATAGAGTAGACGGTTGGTTTTCCAGTTTGAATGGTTTTACACTAGTAATTTTGGGGCCCTTGATAGCTTGGTGTCGGTGTGAGTTAAGGCTCTGTGTTGAAGGCCATACATTGACCTATAATGGTTTACTTTTATAAATTGTTATTTGGACGGAGAATTGTCTCATTGGCAACTCCACATCTTCCTATATTATGAATTTTGGATGTATTAATGCCACGACGCTTTATATAGCATTGCAAATTCATACTTGGCAAAACAGTTATAATCGGGAATAGGCCTCATTCGTTACTTCGCAGACATACGACGTTGAATTACAATTCACTCAGGTAGCAGAGTTTATTTATCTCGTTGTACCGTATGATATTATAGTTGCAATGTCAGATTAATTTTTAATGTCAGTGATCTGTTCAACTTCCGCGGCGTCATCGGTTGCTGCTGACTATGAGCATTTCCTTTATAGGCCATTTTTGTTAAGAATGCTTGCGCTATCATTGAATAATAGGTAGATCATCGGTACTGACATTGAAATACAATTATTATTTTCAATAAAATTTGCTGTAAAAAGATGGAAATGATCATAAAGAAAGAAAATAAATTTCCCTCAGGAAGAACTCGGATTTCAGGTATTAGCTCATCCAAAATATTTCTAACCAAAAGTTGCATATATCAAATCGATTGCATGGTTCAAAAACACCGAAAACGAAACAAAACATCAAAAAGATAAGCAAAATATAGGTAAATAAAGGCAACAGTAGTATACGTTGTTCAAAACTCATAAATCCATGGACAAAAACAAATCGGGGTAGCAAACTAAAACCGAGGGAAACGCATTAAATATAAGAGAACAACGACACAACACCGAAACGCAACACACACACAGAAACGGACCAAGCATCAGACAAAACACCACGAGAATAACAAATATAACATGAAAACCAAATACATGAATTTGGGATAGACAAGTACCGTGCCACGTCTTATCTCAATATCTCAAAAATAAGTAAGACTATCCGTTCCTTGAAGTATAATTATTAAATGTCTCGATAATATAAATATTTCATAAAAAGTGCTAGGTTCACATTAGCCACAATATGGCCTGAATTTCATCTTCATTGTAAAAATCGGCAATAAGATCAAAAGTTGGTCTCCAAAAAAATAATCATAAATTCGTGATCATTCACAGTAAATAATTGTAGCTATGATATTTCGTGTCAAAATTGGTAGTTACTGGGCTCACAAAAAACCGTTTAAAATGTTTGATCACATGAATGATGATCCACTTTTAATCTTCACTGGAGATTATAAAAAGCACGTAGGACTGATGTCTGATTGTAAGGTTTTCCGATTTAACAATTATCTACCCTGAATATGTTATATTTGTTGTTTTTACATTGATATTAAGATGATAACACATTATTGACTGCTGTACCCTTATTTTGGACATTTTTACTCTTTGTGTATGTTTGTTTTGTTAATTCATCGTTGACAATGTAATGGAATTTGATGCGACTGTCATAAAAGAGAGGGATTGAGCTAGCTATAAAACCAGGTTCAATCCACCATTTTCAACATGAGGAAATGCCCGTACCAAGTCAGGAATATGACAGTTGTTATCCATTCGTTTGATGTGTGTGGACTTTTGATTTTGCCTTTTGATTTTTGATTTTCCTTTTTGAATTTTCCTCGGAGTTTAGTTTTTTTGTGTTTTTACTTTTGTTTAGATTTTTGATGGATACACATCTCAATTGCAATATGCTCCTTAATCAATAAACTATTTATACGGAATGCAATAACATAGATCATCACTATTGATGTAGCTTACATTCTATTTCCAATATGAATATTATATGTTAGTAACGGTTCTAAGGTTCGAATATTAAAAAAAAAATCATTTAAATTAACTATTTAAACATAATGAGTCAATGCAAAAGGACGGACAAAATGTAGCCTAGACACAAAATTGCATTTCGCATCATGCTTGTTACTCCATGTAAAAGCTTTAGAACTTCATTTTACTTTCTAAATTGGATATTTTTTATGCTGCAGGTAGCCAATTTGTTTGATAAGTTACACAGTACAAACGTGTTTTATTTATCATCTTTTTGGAGGAAATAAATGTTTAGCGTGCATGGTTGATACTCGTGCTTAGTTTGTATCTTGGAATTATGTAATGATACACTTTACACCGTCACAGTGATTGTAGGTTACAATAGACAATCGGGATATTTTCTCATATATAAAAGCCTTCTGTTGAATAAATCAAAACTTAAATTTGAGGCTAGAAACTATTTCTGGTTCTACACTTTGAATGCTAAAAAGTAAAAACAGGTATTTTGGGTTTATGATGTGCAACACGATAGCTAATGCGATAGTTCTACGGCATTGTATTGTGTATTTTTGATTTATGACATTTGAAAGTTCAATGACTTCTTGCTGATTTTTAAATTCAATCTAAAGACACTAACACGCCCGATTCAACAAAAATATATTTACATATGTCCTGTAAACATGCCAACATTGCAGAATTTAGATGTGTAGGAAAAATTCCCATCATATACAACTTTTGTTGTAGTTCAGTGTTTTCGTTGTTCCGTTTTTTTCCTTTAAGATAATGTGTTTTCCCCGTTTTTAGTTTGTGACCGGAATTTGTTTTTGCTAAATCGAATTATGATTTTTTAATCAGCGGCATACTAATGTTGCATTCTTTACACATGTATATGACTTTCACGGGTAGTAATGTCGTCATATCGAGGATCGTTTAGTACAGTCAAAGTTCTGTTCTGTTAGATATAGTTGTTAAGTTTAAACATATTTATTTAGAGTGGATTGGGAAACAAGTTTTGCAACTTATATTAATCCCTTTCCACTTTGCGGGTGCCAGTGCTGCCTTGTAGCGGCATTAGCCTACTCTTTTTCGAAATCTACAAGGGTGTCTTTAACGTGCAAGAGATATGGCTCTCTCTTAACACGGGTCAGCCATTTATCGTCCCCTTCCGATAGTTGTGTTATGTGTTTTTATTGACAAACAACGACACAATATAAACATTCAGTTTTTTTGCTAAAAGGACATCTGAATATTAATTCAAGCCGGTAAGTTTCTTTATCTATGGCTTATATGTTAGTACATTAAAGTATTTTTTATCTTATAGTTATGATTCAAAACAGAATGATACAATTTATAAGTTGTTGTTCGTTTCTTATGCATTAAGTACAATGATGCTAAATCCTATGCATTAGCTATATAGGGAAATAAGTATATAAAAATATATGGTACAAAATGTTAGATGATAATGAAAACAAATATTGACATGTTGAACAATAGAATTCTGCGAGAATCGCCAATTGTGTTGGCCAGCTACAATTACAAACGAATAGTGATTGAAATAGAGCCGGCGTGTGCAGCATCCTAAAAATAACGTTTATACGCAGTTGATTCTCAGTTTATGAAAAACGCAGCAAAGCTACATGATATTTTATATATGTTAAGCTGTTGTTTCTGAATTATTACTTCATCTGTTATATATAACAATACATCATGAACACGATTACTGAGAGGAAGAGACGAATTGATTGATTTTACAGTTAAACTTGGGACTTCAACATACTAACCTTTATACGGGTGTTATTCTTTTTCAGAAATTAAGCACCGTGGTTGCTACTTTGATGACTCACAAAGAATGTTGGATGTTTTCAAATATAATGACCAAATGACACTTGAAATGTGCACCCAATTTTGTCATACATACAGGTTCATGGGATTACAAGTAAGTTGTAACCAGGCACACGTTATGGAAAACATACACACGTGATTTCACAGGGATCTTGGCGTGAAACGTGTATTTGTTCTCTTCATTTTACTTTCTCTTAGTGTTTGCTTATATTTTAAAGTAGATATTTTTTTACTATTATATTATTTTATCTTATTTGACTAAAGTGTCTTTGCACTTATCTATACTAATATAATTTAATTTTGGATGTAACACGTCTTCTGATTGGTTGTCGTGTTTTTTTTAACATATCATAGACCAAATTTTGTCTTGTGACCATGGTGTCATCAACGATTTGTTCATGATTTACGCTTGTTTATAATAGAATTAAGTATTTAATTATAAGAAATAACTGTAATAATTTGTCCATTCCAATATTGTAGTCATTCATTAATTACATAAGTAATGGTTCTTGTATTATGCCCCTTTTTTATTTTCCATGTAGAAAAAACGTTAGAAAATTAGCTTTGGCTCAGACATGTGCATCTTCTCAATACAATTATAGTCCAGCTGGTCATATTATTACTGGTGACCTTGGTATTGTTACCAATGAACAACTAAGAGAGTTGCAAGCAAAGGGACCAAAGTATAGAATCCCCAGCCCATCAACTGGAAAAAGAATGTCAAGTTACTGATGGATGCAGTTGAGGACTATGCAAGAAAATTGGTAAAGCGCGAACCAGACGAACCCGAACTGGACACTTTGTCTGAATGGATCAAAGCTATTCGATCATGCATTCAGAGGCGTATACAAAAACTACGATGTAATATGAGTACTAGAATTTCTAACCATTTCAAGAATCCGGAGGTTGTGGATGCTTTATCCTCTTTGCATGACAAATATGTCGTTGTTCCGGCAGATATAGCCTCCAATAATAATGTCTTCATATGTAAAAAACATTATTTGCAATGTCTCACTACAGAGCTTGGAATTGATAAAACTACTGGTAATCCTACATATTCTTTAACATCATTTACCAAGGATGAAATTTTACAAATTCATAAATCTGTCCTTCTTTCTTTTGGTATCAACATCAAAGAAAACGAAGAAAACTTGCCCTCATTATACTGGATACATAAATTACACAAAACTCCTTATAAAGAACGATACATACCTGGGTCTTCAAAATGTTCGACTAAACATCTTTCTAAAGTATTGACTACTATTCATTCTACAGTTAAAGATGGGCTGCAAAAATATTGTGAGGAGATATATTATACCAATGGTGTTAACCAGATGTGGATTCTCAAAAATTCGAAAGATCTACTGCTTAACCTTCGATCACAATCTTTGAAATTTTGCAGCAACATAAAAACTTTGGATTTTTCTACGCTATATACTACTATTCCCCATGCTCAGTTGAAAGATCGACTTCACCATCTCATAAAACAGAGCTTTTTCTATAAAAATGGGAATCTTAGATATAAATTTCTTGTTTTGGGATACAATAATTTATATTTTGTAAAGAATCACACTGAATCTTTCAGAAAATATACTGAAGATGATATTATAAAAATGCTGGACTTTTTGATCGACAATATATTTGTTGAGTTTGGAGGATTTATATTTCAACAAACAGTCGGTATTCCAATGGGTACTAATTGTGCACCCCTGCTGGCTGATTTGTTTTTGTATTCTTATGAAGCAGAATTTATTCAGAACCTTCTAAAAGACACAAAGAAAAAGCTCCTTGCGAAATTCTTTAGTTTTACTTTCCGATATATTGATGATGTTTTATCATTGAACAACCCATACTTCAGCCAATACTTACATCTCATATATCCCAGTGAACTTGAAATTAAGGATACTACTGATAATAAAAGGACTGCTTCATACCTTGATCTTTTCCTCAATATTGACGTAGATAGACGACTTCACACGGAAATCTATAATAAACGGGACGATTTCAACTTCCCAATTATCAATTTCCCATTTCTCAACAGTAACTTACCTTCTGCCCCTTCGTATGGTGTTTACATATCACAATTGATACGTTATTCACGTGCTTGTTCACACTATACGGACT
This sequence comes from Mytilus edulis, assembly GCA_019925275.1. Classification (NCBI taxonomy): domain Eukaryota; kingdom Metazoa; phylum Mollusca; class Bivalvia; order Mytilida; family Mytilidae; genus Mytilus; species Mytilus edulis. The sequence continues at coordinate 79,978,727 of CM034359.1, forward strand.
TCATATACAGGAGTGTGCTCCTTACGCAGAAACTGCTCCAACAAAGTATGAGGAGGACAGATTAAAATTGACACTCCGTAAATTTTATGGACACCATCACGAATTAGTGGATCCATATGATGTCTCTTTAACCAAACTAGCTAAGGACATTTTTACCACATGGTAGATTGTGGTTTGTCATTATGTCGTCTAATCTTTTAATTACCAAACGTGACTTATTCTCGATTGTGACTGTTTTGCTGAATGTGAATTCGTATTACTATAAGACGTGTTTCTATACTTGTTTATACCAAATTCGTGTATTTAGTTTACATGTTTAATGTTATATTTGTAGTTCCAATCGGATTTTGTCAAATGTGTTGACGTCTTTTTATTATATTTAGGTGTTACGGATAGAAAAATTAATCACCGCCTTTATTAATTATATTTAATTTTGTACGATTATTTACGTTTGAAGTTGGATTCTTAACAAACTGGACACATATATATATATTACAGTTAATTGCTATTAATAAGTATTGCAATATGCATTTTTATTAAATGAATTATCAGTTCTAATATAATCTTGAATCAATCGTAATTCTATCTCACTTTTGAATTATAGTTTTTCATATGTCACGTTATGCTGTTTCTAAATTTCATAAATTCAAATGTGGCATAACGTTTGTGACTTTTCGCCATCGTATGTGACGTCATTTTTTTTAATTGCGTTGACGCCTGGACTGATTCGGGTGTGTCTATGCTGTACTGAAGTTAGCATTATGTATTCGGGTTTAGTTTTCTGTAATAAGTTAATACTTCAATTTCATTATGTATATATCTTTCATATTCATTTGTTAACATTTACTGTTTGCAATAGCATGACTTGTTCTATATAATAATGTTGTTCTTATCCCGGGCATAAAAACAATGCCGTATTTGGCAAAAAGTTTTCAACTTTTGATCTTCAGTGCTGTACAGTTAAAAACTTTTTTCACTTTCGATCTTTTATATCTGGGCGTTATGTTTTCGGGTTTAGTTTTCTGTAATTAGTTAATACTTTAGTTTCATTATGTATATCTCTTTCATATTCATTTGATGAAATTTACTGTTTGCAATAGAATGAATTGTTCTATATAATAAGAATGTTCTTATCACGGGCATACAAACAATGCCGTAATTGGCAAAACCTTTTCAACTTTTGATCTTCAGTGCTGTACAACTTTGTACTTTTTTCACTTTCGATCTTTTATATCTGGGCGTCACTGGTGAGTCTTGTGTGGACAAGGCGCGTTTTTGGCGTATTGAATTTTAAACCTGATGCTTTTTGTTATCTATAAATCATGTTTTTCTTTGTCTAATATGTTCTCCTATTTATTTGTATTGTAGTTCTGTAATATTATGTTGTCATTTCAATGTTATATTTAACTTTGCCATTAAAGTGCGAGGTTTGGCATGCCACAAAACCAGGTTCAACCCGAATGTATTCCCCTTTAAAAGTGTCCTGTACCAAGTCAGGGAGATGGCCATTGTTATATCATTGTTCGTTTCTGTGTGTGTTGCATTTTAACGTTGAGTCGTTTGTGTTTGAGATTTTGAGATAAGACGTGGCACGGTACTTGTCCATCCCAAATTCATGTATTTGGTTTTGATGTTATATTTGTTATTCTCGTGGTGTTTTGTCTGTTGCTTGGTCCGTTTCTGTGTGTGTTGCGTTTCGGGGTTGTGTCGTTGTTCTCCTCTTATATTTAATGCGTTTCCCTCGGTTTTAGTTTGTTACCCCGATTTTGTTTTTTTTGTCCATGGATTTATGAGTTTTGAACAGCGGTATACTTCTGTTGCCTTTATCTAGCATCTGGGGCTTTTTTATGCACGGTATTTCCATTTTAAAAATACAAATAAGAACAGATATCGACTCAAACATAACCTTTTTCGTGTATGTTGAACTTGTCAGTGTGTATGTTCAACCTTTCAGCCTGCTATTGCTCATCTTGTAAATTAAGATACGTTTTATTCAAATTAAGATGTAGCACGTCTTCTAGATGGCAGAACATTTTTTGTGTATCAGCTCATGTACATACTTTATGTCACGAGAACGTGACATCAAAAACGTTTTTCTTCATGATTTTCTCTTCAAAAATGGATTTTAGAATTTTTAATACTTTGGAATGATTGTCATAATTTTTTTTTCATAGACAAACAAACATATTACACTCATTTTCTTAAAAAGAACCCGTCTTGTGCTACTTTTTAAAATTAATAAGGTCGAAATTTTAAACATTTCCTAAACATCTTGGTGTCTTTGCTTTTCATATTTTCATTTTTTTACAGAATCACAATCAGTGTTTTTGTGGCAATTCTTTAGGCCATTCAAACAAGTACCAAAAAGAAGAAAAAAAATGAATGTTCTCAACGATGTCAAGGGAATTGGTTGCAAACATGTGGTGGAAGCTGGCGAAATTCTGTTTATGAATGTAAGTATTTTTTCATTCGCTTCTAGTTAATGCTCCAGCATGTTCCCATTGATGTCCTACGTCCCATTTTTATAACGTATTGTTTTTATTTTTGGAGCTGGAGTAGAATTTTCAACTGGTTTATAATGAAACTTGCATTTGAAAATACAAAAATATCAGTGAAATGCACTTATTTTAGAGTGCAATGTTGGGAGGACTGAATGAACGTTAATACATGTACATCGTGAATGCTTATATACTTATTATCTGTTGGATATGTAATAGTTCAATTGTAGTTAAACTCATCAAAGATACAAGGATTACAAATTATGTCTTTTTACCTTCTTCTACTGGATTTTCTGTTGTATCCATCCGAGCGTTATTACCTTGAATTAAAATGCTAAAATGGATGGACAAAGTGTTTTCATGGGTATCTTATTAGTTATTATTATGCGTGGATAAAACTATCATAAAAAATAAAATCTAGGATAATCTAAATACATTATCGCTATCCCTCAACGTAAATATAGAGGCATATGTTTTTGATTTTGTTTTATCCAATGTTGATGAGTTAAGAAATGCTCGTTTTTATAAGATTAATTTTCTTCTTTTTCGCAGTATCATTTTAGTAGGGATATATACCTTCTACAATTTGTTATATATTATATCATGTAATTTATATCATCCGTGTTTAAGTCTGAAATTTCTGAGCTTCTTTTGTATGTCTAGCATGCTAGACGTTAAGGCCCATGGTCAGAACAACTGTTGTGATGAGGAGATTAGGTACCTAAAACAGGTGTTATCAAATCGTCAGATATCAAGTAAGAATATTAAAGTACAGCATTACAACATAAGATAATATGTATAATTCTAAGCACATTTTTTAAGTGTTTGTTAGATTTCCTCATTTAACATTTTAAGAATCTATATATGTCATTCTGATTTTAGTATTAGACCGTTGGTTTTCCCGTTTGAATGGTTTTACACTAGTAATTTTGGGGCCCTTTATAGCTTGTTGTTCGGTGTGAGCCAAGGCTCCGGGTTGAAGGCCGTTCTTTAACCTATAATGGTTTACTTTTTTAATTGTTACTTGGATGGAGAGTTGTCTCATTGGCACTCACACCACATCTTCCTATATCTATGGTACATCCATAACATTTGATCGAAGCAAGAAGAACATTTTATTTATTTGACATACTTTTTTATATTTTTCATGTTTATAAAAACTATGATTATTTTATTCGAACGTCAATTCTGATTATTGATTTATAGGACAAAAATATAGAGAAAATCCTTGATATATACGAAAAAAGTATGACCTTAGTTTTTTTGGCAGTTTTCTGCTTTTTGATGATTTTTTTCGTATTCAAAGATCACTTGTAAAAGAAAGGTAAACATAAATTGTTTTCTTAATAAGATATGAAACACAATTATCCATCTATTGAAGTAAAATTTTTCACCTGGTTGTCCTCCTGTTTATTTGCCTAGTCGGTAACAATATTTAACTTCCTAGCAGTTCGTGGTTTATGACTCCCCCCATACCAATAAATGCATGAATTCATTAATGGCAGACATAGAGGATGCTAATGATTCATCAGACTATTTCCCATGTTGTTCTGTACATCGTTTGCTGTCATTTTAGCTCTTCGGACGCCTGTAACTTTTCCACTTTTTCATCTTCTATGATAAAAGATTACAAATGTGTGACTTACAAATCTTTGAAAACTATTATTCAATTACTTTCATTTTGGTGTTGAATGAACATCAATTAAAGCCTGCATTAAGAATTTAACCTATAAGAATTCATTTAAAAAAAAACCATTAGTTTGTTTTTGTGTAATATTGGATTGTTTATATTTTTAAAGTTATAACAACAACAGTACCAACCACCGATATGACAACACATGGACATTCTACAATGAAAACTACATACAAGACAACACCTGGACATTCTACAGTAAAAACTATAGATATGACAACACGTGGACATTTTACAGTGCATACTTCAGATATAACAACACGTGGACATTCTACAGTGAAAACTACAGATTTGATATCACCGAAACAAAAAATGACAACTACCACCATGACGACATCTGGAAATTATACAGTGAAAACTATAGATATGACAACACCTGGACATTCAACAGTGAAAACTACAGAGATGACAACACCTGAACAATATACAGTGCAAACTACAGAGATTCCAACACCTGAGGTCACTTCAGTTCAACCACTAGCATGCCTATGTCCATATTCTACTATTCGAAAAGGCAAATGGGATTTCTTACGTGGAATGAATCTTACTCTTGATCAATTAAGAGAAGTAATGAAACCAGAATTAGACCTAATGAAGAAAGAACTGAGTGTCAACAAATCCAATACCTCTCGGATGCGTCGTTCAAAAACGTCAGCTCCAGATGATCGTGTATCGTCGACATCCGTAGGATATGTTGGAGTCGTCTTCATTTGCCTTATAACAGTTTTAATTGTTTTCATTGACATAATCGGCTGCTTTAGAGCCAAATTTAAAAGACGTTTTTGATTACAGCTTTAACGAAAGAATTCCTGTTGATTTTGGTATGGCTTTTTTTTTTTATCAAAGACATAACTTATCTACGAAATTGTTATCTTGATTTTTGAAATGTGCACGTAAAGCTTACAATAGCATATGAGTGAACATAATAATTTGTCTTAATACAAATTGATCTGCTAGACAAGATTATTTCTTTTGGGCATTTGTTACACAGGAACACATATTTTTTTCAAACCAGTAGTGCAATCTATAGTTCTAACCATTTTTCAATACGCGATCTGTTACGTACAAATGTGAATACCTAATATTTTGATCTACTAACATAATTACCACAATGCTGGCTTGTGTTAGGTAAATACAATGTGTTAGCACGGTAATCGACCGTAGTATTGATTACAGTAAGTACACCAGACATATAAGAAGAAACATAAACATTTGCCTTGACCATATTACATAATATATGGCCATATGTATGTTCATTTTATCACTGTACTTTTCACTGTGTTTGTTGAAAATGAAATCTATCTTTTTCTTAACTTGTTTTTAAATTTATTGATCTAAGTATAACAAAGTATTAACGCGTGCACAAATCGACAATACAGCAAGCAAGAAATAACACATTTAGTAATGCGATGCGTCCGAAGCACTTTTCTGGATTTACCATCATGAGTAACGCTCAAAGCCAAACAATTAAAATCCGATGGGATGTATACGTACCGAAACAGTTAAAGATATATATATATATATATATATGAAACAAATACATAAAACAAAAGCCGAATTTAACTTAGGTCAACTTTGCCTAATGGAGTTGAAACCTTAGTTTCTTGAAAATTTCGAACGAACAATTTTATAAAGGTTTGTTATAAATCATGTCAGTACCGAAGTACCGAAAAAGTGTATTTTGTGTGTGTGTGTCGCTGGTAGTCTTTTATACCTAGAGGAAGTTCAAAGAAAAGTGGAAAGATGTTCAATAATTGTGTAGTTTTGGTAAAATTGTTCTGTAGTCATATTTTTTGTGTTTATGGAAATTTAAAATAGAATGTGCTTAGTGGAATTTCCGCTTGAATAATTATATATTGATAAAAAGATTCACATTGTGTATTTACAAACCATAATCTCAGAGTTGAGAGAGGCCGTTCTGAAACATTTATTGATAGTCCAGATATATGTTGTATTAACACTTCATGCTAGAATATGGAAATTTTAATCTTATGTTTCATTTACAAGCATTCTCTAGCATCATTATAGAGCACCACATCTTTCTAACACTTTTCATTCATTTCATAACTTGATGAATTAAATCAAGATAATTTTTTAGTCAGGATAATAACAAATGATGATGACATACAATTTATATCAGAATTCAGTGATGATCCTTATACTTTATTGACAAACGGGTACACGATCTCTCTTGACAAACAAAGTATATGTAAATAACAATTATTATTATAGCTTATGAATATTCGATGTTGACCAGGAGTTATCATTCTTTGTAACTGAACTGACTCTCTCCTTTTTTTTATTTTCTAATACTTTATATAGTACTTTGTATATGTATTTATAATCATACTTGTATTGTTATATCTGTATCTGCTTTTTGCTTAATATGCTTGTAATACTTTATATATGGTTAATAGAATAATAAAATGATATATGCACCGATGGTTAAAATTGAGAGACCAAGTAGCGCCCTGTTAGAGATCATCATTTAGAACAACAATCCTGTCATGAATGCATGAACATTTCTGAATTTCTTGGAACATTCAATAGCAAATAGTTATCAAAGGTACAAGGGATATAATTTAGAACGCCATACGAGCGTTTCGTCTACATAAGACTCACCAGTGACGCTCATATCAAAATAGTCATAAAGCCAAACAAGTACAAAGTTGAAGAGCATTGAGGATTCAAAATTCAAACAAGTTGTGGGCTTTTAAAGGTAATCAAATACACTTTAATAACAGTTATAACATGAGGATCCTATAATCTCGTTCGAAATGAAAAACTATGTGTTAGACTTGAATGCAATAACTGAAAAGATCTTGACATTATAGACAATGAACAGTCTAGACATGTATTTACAAAATGACCGAAATATTGGTTTGCCAGATTGACAACAATGTTTACAACTTCGTGCTTCTGCAAAATTTGACAGAAATTTAAGTGAGAGACAGATGAACTGTAATTGAACGATTTTTCAGTTAGATCCAATATGCATTAAGAACAGCATTTATAACCAAGTATGCACAATAAACATCTGTTTCTCTGATACTTTCCAGAGGCCGGAGATTGTACATGCTTTTTCCTCTCTTTATTTACTACACTAATGGTGTTGTTCCAACAGAACAAGCGTCAAAAACTATAATTTCTATATATATAAAAAGCATTATTCGGATCATCTAGCTCAGGCTTGTATTTGAACCGGTACTTTAATAAATGGTCACTTGGATGAAGATTTGTCTTATCGGCACTCATTTGACATCTATTTAATGCTATCGTTTTCTTTTTTTGTTTTTATTTTGTTATATACAACATTTGAAACTGTTGTCAACTTCTTCAACACTAATGGTTATTTTTTTAACGTAAAAGATGGAAATGTGCTTTTCGGGTCCAATTAAGCCTTCAGCCTTACCTTTAAAAAATATGTATACTAGAACAGTGATAATGGACGTCATACTCAACTCCGAATTATACACAAGAAACTAAAACTAAAATAATACAAGACCAACAAAGGTCAGAGGCTCCTGACTCGGGACAGGCGCAAAATTGCGGCGGAGTTTAACATGTTTATGAGATCTCAACCATCCCCTATACCTCTAGATAGTGGACAAAAGTAAACACATAACAATACACACATTAAAATTCAGTTCAAGAGACGTTCGAGTCTGATTTCGGAAGATGTAACAAAAGAAAATAAATAACTACTAGCAATTAACTTACATGCCAGCTCTAGACCTCAATTAATCTGGTTGAAAGATTATGTCTTCATCATGTGAATATCAGGCATAATCCTTCCCATTAGGGATTTAGTATCATACTATATGAACCGTGTCATGCCAACAACTGTTTTTTGTAAATAAATATGTTTAGTTCCGATGCAAAGACCCTATAAGTGAATCAATTTTAAAGCCACAATATCGTTAATGACCTGAAAACAGTATTGTAACTATACAGCTCCTTCTCAATAAGTCTGTTTTAAGGTTTTGTCAGTTTTGAGGTGAAAACTGACATGTTTATGCTTTGTAAAGAATATTACCATAAAAGATTGGATGTCAAAAACATGAACGTATAAGATGTCTGCATGTTGAGCTATATTTAAGAGTTATTACCTTATACCGATGATAAAATTTAGTAAATGTTTTGACTAGTTTGTGATATTAAAAACCCTGGTGTAATAATTTTTCTGTAACACATAAATTTCCCTCGCTAAAATCTAATACGTTGTTACATTCACGAGCGAATCATACAGGTTTAGATACATAAACACCATGGATGGGGAAGGGAACGGCCCCATCTAAAAATGAATAATTAACGATAGGAAATGAAAAATCATCTCTTTTATCATAAACTTTTGTATTCAGCTTCCCGTTCATGATATAGATATCAAGATCGAGGATAGAGCAGTGGTCATTGTTAGTATTAGCTGTATTTAAAGTAAGTTCAACAGGATACTTATACGTCCTGAACTTTTAAAAAATTTGTAAAAGCACTTCGGACGTTTATAATTTATAAGGGTTTATTTGTAATTGTTGTGTCCCTTATATATTTGTTTTAAAATTGTATGAATAGTATCCAACTATATTTTTATTATAGAGTGATAAATGGACATAAATCTAAGCCAGCAACAGAAATTTAATCCAGAATAGTTCATTTAAAAAATTTAAAACAGATTTATTTGGTTTATTTGTAATATTTGAAGGTTTATATTTTAATAGTCATGATAACATCAACAGCTACATCAACGACCGAAATGACATGACCTGAATAATGTACAGTGAAAACTATAGAGATTACAACACCTGGACATTATACGGTGCAAACTACAGAAACGAAAACACCCGGACAATCTACAGTGACAACAACAAAACAAACAACCCATGCTCAATCACAGGCGACAACTACAAACATGATGATTGAATGCATATGTCCCTGTTCTAAGGTCGGGAAAGACAAATGGATTTTTTTGCGTAGAATGAATCTCACTCTTGGTCAATTAACAGAATTACTGGAACCAGAATTAGACTTAATGAGAAAATTACTGAGAATCAACAAATCAAAAACAACTCGGATGCTTCGTTCCAAGATATCATCACCAGATGATCGTGTATCGACTAAATCCATAGGATGTGTAGGAGTCGTCTTCATTTGTCTTGTTATAGTCCTATTTGTATTCTTTGACATTTACAGCTACAGTGTTGCTAATTAAATAGACGTTCTTGATAACGCTTCAAAAAATATGTCTCTTGTTGGTTTTTTTTTTGTATCAATGTCATATAAAAATTATATTGAAGTTATATAGTATCATGAGATGTGAAATGTATTCAATGACATACCTTTTTAACTTTGTTTACCTTGAACGTCACCGATGAGTCTTTTGTATTCGAAACGCGATACTGGCGTATATACAAAATTGTATCATGGAGTCTTTAAAGAGTTTATATACGTATAAATATAACAGTTTGTCTTGATACTAATGGGTCTGTTTGTTTAGAAATTTACCTGCGACGTCACTTAGTTTGTCGATCCAGTTAAGTATGCGTGGTTTTTTTGTGCTGTGTTTATGTGTTTAACCAACAATTATTTACTTAAAATGTTCTGTATCGAATCAGAAAAATGGCCTTTGTCATATTATAGTGTATGTGTGTGTTACATTTAAGTGTTGTGATTCTGTTGCGTGGTAGTTTATATTTGATGTGTTTTCCTCAGTTTTAGTGTGTAACCCGGATTTGTTTTTTTCTCAATCGATTTCTGAATTCGAACAGCATTATAATACTACTGCCTTTATTTATGCTGTTTTACCTGTTCTTCTTTATTCTACATTTAATCACTACTTTGGTGTTAACATGTATAACAATCATATGGTAATTTTTTTAAATTTACTGTTTGCAAAAGTATGTATTATTCTAAATACTAAGGACTTTTTTTTTTATCCCAGCCAAATAACCGTAACCATATTTGGCAAAATCATTTTGAATTTTGGGTCATCAATCTTCTCCTCTTTGTTTGGATTCTTTTACTAGTTTAACCTGAGCGTCACAGTTGAGTCTTATACATAGACGAAACATGCGTCTGGCATATTATATTATAAGCCTGATACCTTTGATAATTATTAGCTTGTCAAAATGTTTTATTGTATTGTTTATTTGTGTATTTGTCTGTCCTGAATGTTTTTGTTTTTGTTTTGTCACGTAATGTTGCTATTTTCGTTTTAAATTTAACATTTCCATAATAGCGCGAGGTTTGGCCACAAAACTAGGTTCAACCAACCATTTTTCTTAAAATGTCCTGTTCCAAGCCAGAACAGTTGGTAGTTGCTATCTTATAGTTCGTTTCTGTGCGAATTGCATTGTTTGTAGGTTTTTTGTTGCACTTCAGTGTTTTTGTTGTTACATTGTTTTCGTCTTATAGTTGATGCGCTTCCCTCAGTTTTCGTTTGTAGCCCATGTCTGTTTTCTTTCGATCAATTTATGACTTTCAAACAGCTGTACACGACTGTTGCTCTTATCTAGAATACAATATTGTTTTGACTTTTGACACAAAAACATATATTTCGTCAAAACAGTAACATGAGTAATGAAAAATATAATTTTTTACTTTTTCTATATATACGATTTGTTACACAATTGATTGTTATACACGTAAGTGGTTTAGCCAGCCAAAAACACAGATTTAATCCGACTATTTCTATATTAACCCGAATGTTTGGCTTTGAGCGTTCCTGATGAAGGTAAATCCAGAAAAGCGCTTCGGACGCAAGAAATTAATAACGTGTTGTTTTCAATATTCTACGTAAGGAAAAGCCTTTACTAAGTTAGGAACATGTTAGTTGTTCTCCATTCGTTTGACGTGTTTGAGCTTCTTCTTCCAATTAGATAAGGGACTTTTTGTTTTTGATTTAAATTCATTATTAATGTTAGTTTTCTGTTTTTACAAGGCGATTCCAGTATATACACATGTGGGTTAGTATATAAATGTAGAGAGAGAATCTTCCTGGCTGGGACATATTTTCAGTGATTGTACACTATTTATACAATGTTTTTTACCATCAGCACAAACTCTTTAAAAAGCTGTCAGTGAATATAAAACAGGACTGATGGGGATCACAGCAAATGAAAAAAGAAACGGTTTTAATTTCATACTCACCTTTGAAACGTTGTTAATATCAACAGCCCACGAATTACTTATAGTCTCTCAGATAGATATACCTTTTTACAGACTAGCCGCATATACATCACATGTTTCGAAAATAGTAGGTTAAACCTACTACTAAAATAAATTGTGAACGATATAGTATATATACAACTACATGTTATCCTTTTTTTCAATAACTGTCTGTTTTTTGTTTTTTTTTATTTTTCTATAGGTTGAGATTGTATAACTGATTTCTGCATAAATATATATTTTTTTTGACGATGGGATATTGTCGTATATATTCACATGGTATTTATGAAGAAATGTATATGAACATGCATGAAGGAATATGAGAACATAGATCGAGAGGTTAAACTTCTTCCACCAAAGCATTCATATGCATACATGTGTACGATGGTGTATGCGGTTGTCTTACTCTTAATTTTTATGTTGGACCTAAGTCACCTTTTATTTTTAAACTGTTCTACATAATTGTTCATAAATTTCAGGTTCCATTTGTTTAAATGAGCGAACTAGGCTAAATAATACATTATCAAAAGATCATGGCATAGAGGTTGACCAACTAATCTTTGATGAGATGTTACATTACCTATGCATTAACAACACACCATCTATCATAAACTTAGCATAATGGTTCAACTCACACTGAACTTGAGCATATAAACTTATTAACCCTTATTTAATTGATTTTGTATTTACATTCTATCACAGATTCGTTTAGTGTATGTTTTCCTGTTTTGTTAACAAGTCTTTTGATTAAGTTAAGTAATTTCAATTGCTATTTGACAGTGTGTCATTCTACGTTGTGATCACGATGTTACACTATTTATTAAGTTAAGGGTGAAGGTTGGTACATATTGTACACATTGTTTGCACCTGTTCAAATATACAAAAGGAGACATGGAAGATTGCCAATGAGACAACTCTCCACGAGAGACAAATAACACAGATATTACCAGCAAATAGACTTTTTTTAATTGAGTTAATTCCAATTGATATTTTATAATGTATATTTCTATGTTGTGTTATATAGTATTGTTTCAGAAAAGAGAGAAGGTTTGGTACCATTAAACGTCTAATCCCGCTGCAAATTTTTGCACTTGTCCTAAGTCAGGAATCTGATGTACAGTAGTTGTCGTGTGTTTATGTAGTTCATTCGTGGTTCTCGTTTTTATATAGATTATACCGTTTGGTTTTCCCTTTTGGATGTTTGTACATTACCAATTTTTGGGGCCCTTTGTAGCTTTCTGTTCGTTGTGAGCTAAGGTTTTATGTTGAAGGCCGTACCTTGGCCTATAATGGTTAATTTTATTAATTGTCATTTGGATAGAGAGTTGTCTCATTTGCACTTATACCACATCTTCCTATATCTATATGTCACCGTACGGCCTTCAACAATAAGCAAAGTTCAAACGGCAATTAAAACAATTCAAACGTGAAAACTAAAGACATTACTAATGTACAAAAAAATAAACGAAAACAAGTACTTATCACAGCAACAAACAACAACCTCTTGATACCGGGCTTCTGACTTAAAACTTTCACACACATACAGAATGTAAAGAGGCTAAACATGTAAGTGGGTTCAAAACTCCCCCTTAACATGACATAGTGGTGTAAAAGTACAGAATAAGAATGAACTATAAAAATCAGTTAAAAAAGGCTTTACTCATCAGATGGACCCAAAAAGAAATACATATAAAAAGAACACAGAGTGGACGTGAACAAGTATTTTTACTTATTTAAGAACATGGTGTTCAGTGGTTGCTGTTCGTTTATGTGGTTCGTATATGTTTCACATTTCTCGTTTTTTATAAAGGTTAGACCGTTGGTACTCCGGTTTGAATGGTGTTGCACTTGTCATTTGTTAGGCCCTTCATAGCTTACTGTTCGGTGTGAGTTAAAACAATATTTTGACTTAAAATGGCTATCTTTTAAAAAATGGAGAGTTGTCCTCAATGCTCTTCAACTTCGTACTTTTTTGAAACTTTTTACTTTTTTAGATTCGAGCGTTTCTGATGAGTCTTTTTCAGACGAAACTACATTGGCATTTTTATAATCTGATAGGGTAAAATTTGTATATCCTGTCAGATAAATTAACTTCCCTTAAGATCGATGTTCGAACGTTTTATTGTTTTTGTACTGCACCATCAATAAATATATAACCACGTATTTAAATGACAATTAAGTGAAATCGAACACATGTGCATTGTCTAGTTTAAACAATATACCACATCTTCTTATATCTATATGTCACCGTACGGCCTTCAACAATAGGCAAAGTCCAAACAGCAATTCAAACAATTCAAACGTGAAAACTAAAGACATTACTAATGTACAAAAATATGAACGAAAACAAGTACTTAACACAGCAACAAACAACAACCTCTTGATACCGGGCCTCTGACTTAAGACTTTCACAAATATACAGAATGTAAAGAGGCTAAACATGTAAGTGGGTTCCAAACTCTCCCTTAACATGACATAGTGGTGTAAAAGTACAGAATAAGAATGAACTATAAAAATCTCTTGAAAAAGGCTTTACTCATCAGATGGACCTAAAAGGAAATACATATAACAAGAACACAGAGTGGACGTGAACAAGTATTTTTACTTATTCAAGAACATGGTGTTCAGTGGTTGCCGTTTGTTTATGTGGTTCATATATGTTTCACATTTCTCGTTTTTTATATAGGTTAGACCGTTGGTACTCCGGTTTGAAGGGTGTTGCAGTTGTCATTTGATAGGCCCTTTATAGCTTACTGTTCAGTGTGAGTCTTGGTTCCTTGCTAAAACAATATTTTGACTTAAAATGGCTATCTTTTAAAAAATGGATAGTTGTCCTCAATGCTCTTTAACTTCATATTGTTTTGAAATTTTTTAATTTTTAGATTCGAGCGTTTCTGAATATTTTTCAGACTAAACGCTCGTTTTGCGTAAATACAAATTAGATAAGTAATTCAGGTTATAATAAAGTTAAACAATGAAATTATAATATTTAATGAATTGTCTACGTGTTTGTTTATCACATAGCGGAAAGACTAAATTTTATGCCTCCGTTGTTCGTTTTAGAATCACTATTTTGGATTCCTGAAAAAAATGTAAGACAATATCGCTGATAAAAAAACATTAGGATAGTATTTACTTCAAATGAAAGCTAATATGGCTACACCTCAGAGATACATTTAACGTTAAAATCATCTTTCATATAAGATTGTATTAACAGGACACAATGAAAAATTCTCCAGGTTTATTTAATACTTGCTTATTTACTAAAAAAAAGTCAGGGCGAATTTTGTAAATGTATTGAATATTTCCTAATATTTTATATCGTGCTCTGTCGTACAACATACGTTTGGTCTTTAGATTCTATGCATTTCATATCAAATTGATATCTAGATTTTCTCCTGTGCACGACTGATTTAACTTTTAGTACAACTTATTCATTCGATTGTCTCCCTTTTCACAATGTTTAAAACAGTTAAGGTCTTGATTCATATTATTTGCAGGTTAATTTTTCATCGGATAACAGTTAAATACATTGGCAATTTTATAATCTGATAGGGTAAAATTTGTATATCCTGTCAGATAAATTAACTTCTCTTAAGATCGATGTTCGAACGTTTTATTGTTTTTGTACTGCACAATCAATAAATATATAACCACGTATTTCAATGACAATAAAGTCAAATCCAAAACACGTGCATTGTCTAGTTTAAATAATATAAATTATTCAAAATAAATTGGTTTGTATTGAGCAAAAGCCAGAGCCTAAAATGCTATGTAAGCTAACAACCTCATAAGGAAACGAAATTTGAATATGAAATTGAAACATGCGGAAACGAAATTTTAATATTGTACATGCATTAAACATGTTAAAGCATTTTTCCGATTGTTAATTTCATGGATATTGTTGTTAAAGGTTTTTTGGGGAAAAAAACTCAATATTATAGTGTTATTAACTGGCTGTTTCTGTATTGGCACTGGTATAGATTCAAGGTTTGCTGTATTGGCCTCGAGACCCGTAGGGTCGAGGGCCAATACAGCTGACCGAGAATCTATACCAGTGCCAATACAGAAACAGCCAGTTCATAACACTTTTATTAAATGATTATAAGAGAATTAAAAACCGGAAGTGAACGTCTCGTATTAGCCGATGGGCCAATACAGCTTTTTTCCCGGTTTTTTCTGTATTGGCCCTGTTTTTAGCGTATCAAAACTTTAAGACGTTACAAAACATTGCACATCATTTAACCTGTTTATTTTATGACTTTAATTGAAAAAATATTATACAAATGTTTTTATGCATAACGATACTTCCAAAGTTAAGTAATGGCGTAAGACAATTGAAAACCGGAAGTGAACGTCCTGTATTAGCCCTAGGGCTAATACGGCTTTTTTCCCGCTTTTTTCTGTTTTTGGCCCTGTTTTTTACCGTATTGGTCCTGTTCGAAGAGCAATATTAAATCTTGATTTATATCGACAGTGGAACGTTTTTAGTATTGCACATGCTGATTTATCCGTATTTAGGGCTTATTTGCTCATATCATTTAATAAAGATCAATATACTATGCATGTTATCAAAATAAGAAAAATATTAGTTACATCCTGTTCTCTGAGCCATGGAACTATTTTGCCGTAGTATTTATAGCTATTATAACAAATTACTATACATAATTTACCATGAAAAAGAATATTTGAAGTATTTGCTAATTTTCCTTAACCAATTTTTGAAAAGAATTATAAACAAGTAAAAAAATAGAATTGACCCGAATTTATGTAATCTCCCCACTTTCTCTGCTTTCTTACAAATTAAGGTAGCACAATACAAAGATTTTTTTTACTTCCAATCCCTACCCGTTAAAATGCTGTAACTTTCTTATGAATGCATAGAAAATGATAAAAGAGGTAAATATAGATAGATAAAAGATTAATCTTTTAAATGAATGCAATATTTTTATTATGCAATCATAATGTAATTAATTATTATGTAATTAGTGGCAAAATCTGGGCAAGTTCACTTGAATGAATTTAGCTCTATCATCTCTTTAACTATACAGAAAATTGTAACGAAATCTTAATCAACACATCATGGGCTTCAAAAGGGTGTCTCATATTGTCTCTATGGGATTCCATTCTCTCATAAATCTCTAATTAGTGTAAACATCCTAACCACATAAAAGAAGATAATGTTTAATTAGGTGTAAAATTTGCTCTATACATTCTATCTGAAATCTGAGACACCCTTTTGTAGATAATGGCCATAAGAACAACATATAATAAAAGCAACTCTCTAGGGATACATATGCAGGAGCTAATTTCATTTGAAAGTGAAAATATTGTGAAAAATATTTTAAACACAGTTAACATTATAATTGGTTACATAATTGTTGCATAGTACTAACATTGCATTTATTTGAAAGAGTAATCTGTTAGCTATCTGAAACTACCACTTTTATAACTTTTCAAGCATTATTAAGAAAGTTACAGCATTTTAAAACTTGGGAATTGGAGTTATAAAATCTTTGTATTGTGCTACCTTAAGTCTGCTTGTTTCATATATGTACATATGTATGTAATCAGTACCTTTTAGAATACGCAACCACACTCATGTTTATTGCATTGCTTCCTTACTAATAAATATATATCTTTTACATTTCTCTTTTTCATTATTGTTCCGTGTTTTGATAGAAAATTGTACTTTATTTTTGAAAATTTGTTGAATAATACTTATTTTATGTAGGCTAGCAGTTGACGATGAAATGCGTCATTGAACGATTTAAGGAAAGGGGCAATGTCAAAAAGTAATATCTCATTTCTGCCTCAATGTTTAGTAATAATAGAATTTTTTTGTATTTTTACATTTCATATTAAGATCTAAGAAAAAAATAAAGTTGTAAAATACTTACCAATCTAACACGAAAAGTTAATGTATATATATTGCATACCAAATATTAAAGTATTGATGATGAAATTAGGGAAGGGAAAGAGATTTTGATAGAAGAGACATTTATACATTTAATACTTGCCAAAAAGAAACTTACATGAATCCTTGCCAAAAAATTTCTATTTTTTGGGGGGTTCTTTACATTAAACAATACAATTGACAATAATGGTCATTCTAAAACCCTTTACTCCCTCTGAATTTGATTAAGAATATAAATAATGATAGATTTCTAGTATGAACGGTCTTACTTGTGTTATTTTGAGCGCCCCAAGTATGCCATAAGGTAGCACTTTACAGTTATGAATCAGTGATACCTTTCTTGAAACTAATTACATATATATTTGATTGACTGTTGCGATACAGAGCTTATTTTAAAAAGAGAAACACATCAAAACTTTGACCGAGATGTTGTTTACTGAGCATAACAAATTTGAAACTTTTAGGTTAAACTTATCGGTGCTTTAAATAAAGTTATCGGTGCTTAAAATAAAGTTATCGATGCTTTGAATAAACCTATCAGCGCTTTAAATAAACTTATAGGTGCTTTAAATAAACTTATCGGTACTTTAAATAAACTTATCAGTGCTTAAAATAATCTTATCGGTGCTTTAAATAAACTTATCGGTGCTTTAAATAAACTTATGGGTGCTTTAAATAAAGTTATCGGTGCTTAAAATAAACTTATCGGTGCTTTAAATAAACTTATCAGTGCTTTAAATAAACTTATCGGTGCTTTAAATAAATTTATCAGTGCTTTAATTAAACTTATCGGTGCTTAAAATAAACTTATCGGTGCTTTAAATAAAGTTATCGGTGCTTTAAATAAACCTATAGGTGCTTTAAATAAACTTATCAGTGCTTTAAATAAACTTATCAGTGCTTTAAATAAACTTATCGGTGCTTTAAATAAACTTATTTAAAATTTTTACAAATTAAATACTGTTATTAAACCTTATTGATTTTATTGGTTTAAATATTGATTTTGTTATTAGGAATCCTTAACCGAACTAAATATTATTGTGTAATATATACATGCATGTTAATGGTTCTCGAACAGTTCTTACCTTGGACAAGCACATTCAAAAATATTTTCTAGCGCCCAACCCTCTATTTAGTTGTGTAACAGTACAATATATGAACAAACTACAAAAAAATAGCTTTACTCACCAGATTTATACAAAGCTCAACAACAAGAAACACAAATTTTGACCGGACGTCGAAGGGTATTTATGCACGCCTACAACTAGGAAGACAGTAAATACAGATCTGAGTGTACTCGTAGTTACTAACTATTAGTTCGAAGGCAAAAACAACTAATAATAAATCGTTTATCTGGGACAGAGCATCAATCAGAACACATCCAACATCAAATGAATTGAGAATAAAAAAATCATTTACAATCAGAAATAAACATGACCATGTGCAATGCAAAAAAAACATGTATCGACGGATTGGTTCTAGAACCTTGTAAATGTATACAACATTTATGTTAGTTTGGTTTTTATTTCCTGATAATTAAATCAATATTCAAGGATGTTATTTTATTTCAGAGTTTCATTTCATTCAGAATGAAATATTGCATTACATTATCATTGCAAACAAGGAACTCATTGTTTGTACTGTTGTATTTATATGAACTGCAGGCTTAATCTCGTTGAGAACTGTAATAACAGCTATACAATGTACGCTATATATATATAAAAGCTTAAGTTTGCCGTTTAACAAAAAATATGTTTTACATGAAGGTTATTGTTTTAAGATAAAAAGCCTGTTAATTTTTTAATAAATGAGTATTCTGAAACATGCGTGATATGCTACTCTGTGATAGAATAACGTTGGCAGCTTTGATTTGGATTCTTTACTGCACACCATGTATAACTTTGTTTGGTAAGTGTTACTAGTAATACATACATTTTCAAAATAATTTTTTCCCCAAAATTAACTAATTTTCACATGCAATTTTCAATTTGTCATATGCAATACGCATATTATTTTGACTGAAATTCGCTGAAAAAGTATAGAAATCATCATAAATTAAGAAAATAAATCTCCCTCATGAAGAACTTCGATTCCATGGCTTAGCCGGTCCAAAAGATTCCGTACCCAAAACTCATATAAAATATATATAAAAAATAATACATGATTGAGAGTTCATAACTTTGTATGTGAAAGTTATTTGACAAGCGTAACGTGTATTGGTTGTTATATCACCAGTTTATATATATAAAATGTGCAGTATTATAGCCAGACTGAACAAACATAAAATTCTAAACCAGTAATCCTTCACAGTAAATAATTGTATCTATATCATTTCGTGTCAAAAGGGCTGATTACTGGGCTAACGATAAACTGTAGAATGGTTAATCACATGAACGGTGACCCACTATTAGTCTGCATTGGAGATTTCGAAAAGAATGCGGGACTAACTTCTGATTATTAGGTTTTTCTGTTTGTGTAAACCATTAATTTCTCTGTATGTGTTTTTAATTTTTTTATTGATACACATTTCAATTTGAATATGATCCTTAAATATTAAAGTATTTATGCGGAAAAAACAACAAAAGCGACTGTAAACGATTTTGCAGAGTATTTTGGGCACCATCACTATTAGTTCGATGCTTCTTGATCCTTTACATTTAACCTGTACAGTCCTGTGATCGGAAAAAATATATCACATGTAATGTATACTATCATGCTATTTTTTTTCAACTCTGAATTTGATAATGGGTAAAGATGGCATAACGCGGACACGTCCTCGATCTATTGAAATGTTATGCTCCTACACTGTAAAATTGACTAGTATTGGTCAACAATGGTCAGTGCCATTTTGAACTTCACACTATCCTTTACTATTTACTTTACCTACGACTTGGATTTTTAATCAACTGTTCTGATTATCATTTGATTATTGGTTGTCTACGTAAACCTCATCAAAAATTTAAGGCTTATCATTTGTTTCATCAGACGCATGTTTAAATAGTTATTAAAAATAAAGTTCAAGCTTTATGGTTTATATAATTATTTCATAGAGTCTTTATTGACAGTGATTATCGATGGTAAAAAAAATGCTACAATGCTAACTACTCCGTTGGGACTTATTTGATGGTCTTTTAAAATCATTTGTAACAGAAGGGTTATGTTGTATATATCACAACACGGGTCCCAAGACGTCATTATCAAAGCTTTTGGCTAACAAAAAAAAATTTGGTTGCTTACATTCTTTTTCCAATATGAATATTATATGTTAGCAACGGTTCTAAGGTTCCACGATTAAAAACAATCATTTAAATTAACTATTTAGTATACAAAATGAGTTAATGATAAGTACAGACAAACTAAAATTGTAGAGACAACGTTGCATTTGGCATCATGCTTGTTATTCAATTTAAGAGCCTCAGAACTTCATTTTACCTTCTAAACTGGATAATTTCAATGATACATATAGTTAATTCGTTTGGTAAGTCATATAATAGTAGTATAAAAGTAGTTATTTATCGTTTAGTTTGGATGGATTGAGGATTAAGCGTGCATAGTTGATATGTATACATTATGTGTACCTTAATTAGTTTTGGTTTAAGGATGTTCGCTGCTCAGTTTCAAAATAAATAACTTTTCATAAACTCGTATGTATTGATAGGGAATAAATTGAGGAATCAAAAAAGCAAAACAAATATCGGGGTCGATGTACTTTTTTTGAGATATAAGCCATTTGAATTTTGGCAGGAAAATGTTCTCTCTTGATTTTTCATAGCTTTATCGTTGATCAGTTAAATTCTCAAATACTATTAAAAAATAAATAAAATTTTATAAAAAGACTTATACAAATGACTTATAATTATACATGTAAAAGATTTATAAAAAGAAAAAAGGGGGTTCATGGGGATTTGTTTTAGGGCATTCAAATGTATAAATCTAGAGGATTCTGAAAATCTGACAAAAAATCCAAAGCATGACAAGCAGACATCCTTAATGTCAAACCAAACCACCAATACATTCTCTTTGTAACAATAACAGTAAGTGTATGTCACAATAAACCGTCGTGATATTCTCTCACTTAATACAACCTTCTTTTTTTTTTTATTAGTTTATTAAATCAAATCTTAAAACCTGAAAATTGGAAGTTCTATCTGGATTTAATTATAAGATAAATGCTCAAAAATGCAAAACCAATAATTCATAAAAATTTAGCTCCATGATGTACTATACGACAGTTAATGTAAAAGTTCTATAAGGTAATTTGCGAAAAAAAAAAAAGAGTAAAATATCAGGAATTTTTTCAGGATTTGTCAAAAAGATTACCCATTGTCTTGTTTACAGGGGGACAATGTATTCTTCCCGGTTTATAAAAAGTTTTCTCTGAATTATCTGTATATACTTTGGTGAATATTCATTATATTTCTTCTTTGCCATTGTTTGATGGTATATCTTTTTTATGCGTTTTAATATTAGATGGTTATCTACTGACTCCTTTTGTTTTTTATCAAATGACACTATCACTCACGCTATCTGCTGACGAATCTGGACCGTATGAGAAAGCACCTGTAAATGCTATTCAGTCGTTATTTTTTTATTTTTTTTTAACACTCTAATTGATAACTTATTGCACATATTGCTGTTTAACAATTAAACTTGGTGTATAGTCGTTAGTTTTCTATGTTGTTTTGTGTTTTGTTGCCTTTTATTGGTATTGGTATCGTTTTTTTCCTTTTACCATTAAGTTGTTAGATTGTTTTTTCACGTTTTGAATGTCTCTTTAGTATCTTTTGCCTCTTTTTTACAGCAGAAATGTCTCCATCGCCGTTTTCAACCTACGGAAAATAAACTCATCATAGATACCAGGACTACATATTATATATACGCCAGACGCGCGTTTCGTCTACAAAAGACTCATCTTTGACGCTCGAATAAAAAAAAAGTTTTAAAAAAGCCAAATAAAGTTCAAAGTAGAAGAGCATTGACTGTAGCGTGTCAGGAATAGGACATATTTTTTCATTCGTTTGATGTCCTTGAGTTTTAAATTTTGCAACTTGATATCTGAACAGTCGGAACACTTTATAGTGTGACTGAAACAACACTAAGTTTGTGACTTGTTAAAAACCTAATCTTGAATTCTTTCCTAATTATTTCCTATTTATAATCCTGGTACCTTTGATAACTATTATAGAATTTTTTAGAAATTCAAATGTAAGCCATTTTGTGCGTCGATTTCTTCGGCTAACTCGGCTGTGACTTTTTATGTGCTGGATAAGATTGGTTTATGTATTCAGTTTTGTTCGGTAGTTAGTCCCCACTTTGGGGTTGTCATGTATATCTGTTGTCATTTTTATAAATCTACTGTTCACAAAAGTATGATTTTTTCTAAATGATAAGAATGTTCTTATCCAAGTCAGAAAATACAAGCCGTAATAGGCACAACATTTTGGAACGTTTGGTTCTTAATGCTGTTCATCTTGGCACTTGCTTCGGTTTTCGAACTATTTGATCTTAGCGTCACTGATTTGTCTGGTGTAGACTGAACTCGCGTTTGAAGTATTAAATTATACCTGGTACCTTTTGATAGCTGTGATTCGTGTATTTTCTGTCCTATATTTTATCCAATGTATTTGTATTGTAGTCCTGTCATGTAATGTTGTAGTTTTAATGTTATATTTAACATTGTCACAAAAGGAGATTTGACTAGCCACAAAACTAGGTTCAACCCACCTTTTTTAAAAATTTTCTATAAAAATATCCAGTACCAAGTAAGGAAAATAGCAATTGTTATCGTATAGTTTGTTTCTGTGAGTGTTGCATTGTCGTTTTTGTTTATTTGTGTATTTTTCTGTCCTGTATGTTATTACATTTATTTCCATGTAATGTGATACATGTTTTCTTCAGAAGTTAAATACCTTGGTTGCTACTTTGATGACCAAAACAGAATGTTAGATGTTACCAATCATAATGACCAAATGACACTTGAAATGTGCACAGGATCATGTCATGGGCACCGGTACCTGGGATTACAAGTAAGTTGTAAACAAGGAAGTTCTATGGAAGATCTTCGCAATTTTTAATTCAGGTGTGTGTAGCATTGACCAGTATTATTCCTTTACATTCTCATTCATTTTGTTTTGCCTTTTTTAAAGTACATATCTTATATGTTCAATATTATATTTTATATAACTTGATTAATGAGTTCCTGCACACATATCAATGCTATCTCTCCAACATCATTACAAAGCAGGAAATATAGAACGTTAGCTTTTGATCATCTAATATTATACAAAAAAGTCTTACCGTTTTGTTTACGGTTTTGGTTTTTATGCACCTCTTAGCTCTGGATATTTTAGAATTCCTTTGTTTCGTCAATTTTCAAGTCTTTTACTGATGATTAATGTCGACTGCGAAATGAACTGGCACTCGTAAAATCCAAAATGCGTAACATGAAATTATAAAAAGCGGAAAGCGCGAAAGGTTCGTGTTTCCCTTTTTAAAATGTGGGTGTCTGTCAAAAATGTCCTGTATCAAGCACGGAATCTATTATCAAATAGTACATTGCTATGTGTTTTGGCCTTTGTTTTTGTTGCACTTTGATGTTCCTGCTGTTCATTTGTTTTCTTCTTATATTTGATGTGTATCCGTCGGTTTTAGTATGTACCCGAATTTGTTTTCTCTCAATCGATTTATATTATGACTTTTAATGCCCGGTATACTACTGGTGCCTTTATCTTACAACTGGACAAACTTTTTCAAATTTTTCAGACTGAATGTTACCACATTTTCCATTTGATGTCTGATCATCACATGCATTTTACATCTGTCTCCGTATCTATAGACCTTTTGTGCTAATGCGGCGTAAAGCAACCAACAATCAATCAATCATCTATCTCCGTCATCGGCAATGATCTGTATTTGCAAAAAGAAGAAAAAAACAACCGAAAACAAAACAAAAAACATAATTGATCCAACTTTAAGCACAATGACTGACTTTTACAAAATACATTGAATTACAATTAAATAGACTATTGATATATTAAGTTTTAATAAACTGGTGTTGTATTTATTGCACAATGAATTGAACACAGACAGCCAGCATTAGTATTTGTTTTCCACAAATCTCACGTTGTTCGTCACTTATCACATTTTGTAACTTACAAGGATTGTGTTTACTTTTAGACACAACATGACAAATGCAACAATTGTAGTAAGTTTATAAAAATCAAAAGATATGGTATGATTGCCTCTAAGACAACTATCAACCAGACGAGGACGTTAATAACTATATAGGTCACATAACGGTCAACAAAAAGAAAAATGGAAAAGAATAAGAGTCCAGTACACATGTTATCTAAGGTTCTGTCTGTCGTTTTTAAATGGTTTATGATCTATGATCATATATTGATAACAAAATTAACATAACCCTTTTTCTCCTTCAGATCAGTATCTCGGCATATCTTTTTTATTTATTTTTTTTTATCTTAAATGATAGTTGATGAAGATTTGTTTTGAAAATAGATAACTCATTCATAAGTTATTAAACAAAATGTAATAAAAAAATGAGAAAACGTATGTCCAAAGTCGGGCAAGGAGTTTTGCATGGGTTATGATGAAGAATATGTTGTGTCTTCTGTACTATTATTTGTCTGTTTGTCTTTTTATTTTTTGCCATGGCGTTGTCAGTTTGTTTTAGATCTATGAGTTTGACTGCCCCTCTGGTATCTTTCGTCCCTCTCTTATAAATATTCCTTAATTTGAAAGAATTTCCATAATTTGGCTACAGCACAGTGTTTGAATTTTCATGCACTACTGGCTACTGTGCTGATGATACCTCAGACTTACTCAGCAGAGATATATATTTAGTAGTCGTTATAACGAAAATGATACCAATTTGCAGCAGACAATGAATGGCTCTTTAGTGATGCTTGTAGCCTTAAAATATGATATTGATATTGTATTAAAACATGTAGCGCTCATCAACCAAAAATGAAATAAAAGATCGTAAAGAAAAATCAAATTTAAGAGAATAGTTATCAAAGGTACCAGGATTATAATTTAGTACGCAAGATGCGCGTTTCGTCTACATAAGACTCATCAGTGACGCTCATATCTAAATATTTATAAAGCCAAACAAGTGCAAAGTTAAAGAGCAGTGAGAATCCAAAATTCCAAGGTTGTGCCAAATACGGGTAAGGTTATCTGTGCTTGGTAATAAGAAAATCCTTAGTTTTTTCAAAAAAATCAAAGTTTTGTAAACGGGAAATTTATAAAAATGACCACAGAAGAGAGAGTTAATTTCTTTAAATCAAAATCATTTCCAAAACTTTAAAGTAGCAATTTCTTAATACACAACTTCAATATTAAAATACACGTACCAAAGTACTGGCTACTACACTTTCGTAACAATTATACAAACGCTATTACCATGTTTGATGCGCTCATTGTCATCAAAGTAGCTGCAAGATAATTCCAAAGAGATAATGTTTGCCTTTTTATCTATTATGTTGGAACCTAAACAAACAAACATAATAGGTAAACATGTCAAAAATCGGAGTACTTCATTCAACATTATTTTATGATTTTAATCAGTATAAAAATGAACAAATATATAACAAAGACGCATGAAAAGGCATTACAACAAAGAACATGAAAAACAAGAATTTAAAACTCAGCTCCAGCACAATAACACAATGACGGGAGTTATAAGTTCAGAGCCACAACATATATAACAAAAGAAACACAAACAGGCATACAGACAAAGCACATTAGCAATAACCAGACAATCATACAAAACTTCTACCATATTGCAATTACACAATGACGAGATTTTTATAAGTACAAGTACAGATCCACGTCAGATGGATATCGCCAAAAACGGACTAAGCAGTAAAAGAAATAAACATAAACACCAATAAAAAATAAAATGACACGTTATTAAGATGATAAACAACATCAGTACCCAGAATATATACATCAAAACGATTATGTATTATCAACTGTGAAGTGGATACTGAATATTTATCAACAAATTCTTGGTATCTTCCGCAAAACGTTATTTAAGAAAAAAGACGAGACGTTCTTGCGTCCATCAACTTTTTTGCTCAGACACTGGTGACGTGTTTCAAAGTCTGAGTAGGAACTGCAATCACTTGAATACCGAATAAGTTGTGAAATGTATTTCCCATATGCATCTGCATTTGGTATGCTGCTATTAAGTTGATTGAAATTGATAATTTCAAAATTCCAATCATCTCGTTTATCAGAGATTTTGGTACTGATATGACTGTGTTTGTAAAACTCGAGGTATAAGTCTTAAAATTAGACAGAGGAAGCCGTTTCTGTTGTTTCTATAATTACTTGTTTTGGGGGATATATTTAATGAACCCAATCAGAAAAGTTAGGATTGTTAATAGAAAGAACATTATCAATATATTTAAATTTCTATATTTTTTTCACAGAACTCTAATGAGTGCTTTTGTGGCGATTCTTTAGGCGATCCAGATGTTTACAAAATGAAAAATGAAAACGAATGTAATAAACCATGTCGAGGGAATACGGCACAAACCTGTGGTGGTTTCTGGCGCATTTCTGTTCATGAATGTAAGTAGGTTTTTAGTTGCTTACAGATAAACAATTGTAGAAAAGTAAAAAAAAAATCGTTTCCTAAGAAATTCCTGGAGTCTTGCATCTTTTTCATAACAATATGGCATAACATTAGCAGTATAACTTGAAGTTTTGTTTGCTTTATTCTTTTGATGTCCATTTTTACTTTGTCTTAGGTTTAATTATATTTTGTAGTACATTACATACAACACGTACATTGTGTGTATTATGGTTCTAAATACAATATGTAGCTTATTATCTGCTCTTAGCTCGCTTGACATCTGCTATTCCAGGTGAAAAAATTCCTCGACAATCCTTTTTTTCACGAAGCCCTCTTCTGCATACAATATAGTGTTCTTTCTCATGGGAAGAATTCGACAAAAAGTGACGTTACAGGTACTTAAAAAAATAAAAATAAACAATTTGGATTAAGTTTGTAATTGTGTTATTTGATGTATTTTCTAACCATGACAAACATATATATATATATAGAATTCTATTAATTTTGTAATTATCTATATTTTATAACAATCTCGAATATCTTCTGAATTAACTTTTGACAAAACAAATCTTCTCCATATAGCAACTGAGAGTAATTTAGGAATTGATTTTCTACATAAACCAATACTTTTATTGAATTCTAAGAATTGGTGTCGGTAACATTGTGTAGGTCTAATTTTGCACATTGTTGATATAGCTCTACAACATATTGAGGTATTTTAAAGACTCATTATGAATCGTTACATCTGCTGTCTAATCCTTTTTTAGATCACACGTGTGTCAATACTTTTAATTTATTTTGCCAAGAAAATAAATGTACGTCGGATGCATAAAACTGTTTTAGCTAT
Organism: Mytilus edulis; assembly: GCA_019925275.1. Taxonomy (NCBI): domain Eukaryota; kingdom Metazoa; phylum Mollusca; class Bivalvia; order Mytilida; family Mytilidae; genus Mytilus; species Mytilus edulis. The sequence continues at coordinate 80,006,444 of CM034359.1, forward strand.
AAAATACCACAAACAAGTTTGTGTTTCTAGCGATTGTTGCTATACATGAGTAAAAACATTTAAATCAAAATCAATCAATTTTAAAGGTTTGCTTCGTGAGTTAATGTATAAGTCTTTATCAATCAAACATAGCTATGAAATGTTAACATTCAGTTTTGTTTTCACTTAGCTATCTAGCCTTGCTGCAACTCCATAACAAAAGAGTAGCCACCATTAGTTCATTGTTATATCTTAAATGCAACTGTGGTATACCGCTGTTCAAAATACATTAATCGATTGGAAAAATAAAAAAAAACGGGTTACAAACTAAAACTGAGCTGGGAAACTCATCAAATATAAAAGGAGAAATACGCTACAACAGAAACACTAAAACTAAAAACATTAAATTGTAACACACACAGAAACGAACTATAATATAACAATGGCCATTCTCCTGACTTTGAACAGTACATTTTAAGAAAAGAATTGTTGGTTTAACCTGGTTTAGATATGAAGGGACCTAAGTCAAAGCCAGCATTAATATTTTAAGAACTATAAGAAAGCATTTCAAAAGTATGTAAAGATGAATTTGATTTTTATTTTTTCCATAAATCATAGTCATAACAGCAACAGTGCCACCTACAATAATGACAACGGAAGAGCAATCAACTGTGACAATTGCAGAAATGACAACCAAGAGACAATCAGTAACGACAGCAGAACTTATAACACTTGGTCAATCAGAAGTCACAACTACCGACATGTCAACACAACTAGAATGCCTATGTCCCTGTTCTACGATTAGAAAAGGCAAATGGGATTTCTTACGAGGAATGAATCTTACTCTTGATCAATTAAGAGAAGTAATGAAGCCAGAACTAGACTTAATGGAGAAAGAAATGAGTGTCAACAAATCCAATACGACCCGGATGCGTCGTTCCAAGATATCGGCTTCAGATGATCGTATATCGGCGAAATCCGTAGGATGTGTTGGAGTCGTCTTCATTTGTCTTATTACAGTTTTTATTGTTTTTATTGACTCACTCGGCTGCTTTGTAACTAAATTTAAAAGACTTGTTTGATTACTGTTTTCAAGAAATGATTCGAGTTGTGTTTGCTTGATGTTTCATTTTCGATCCAAGACATAACTAATCTAATTAATTGTTTTCTTGGTTTTTGTAAAGTGCACGTCAAGTTTACAATGACATATGTATGAGCATAATAGTTTATCTTGATACAAATATTAATTGATGTGTTGACATAAACTATTTCTTTTGGTCATTGTTACACAGGGACACATGGTTTTTTTCGAACCAGTAGTGAAATATATAATTCTATCTTTTTCCATATACGATCTGTTACGTACAAAGGTTTTACACCTATGTTGATCTACTAAAACAATAACCTACATTGCAGGCTGGTTTTTTGGTAAATACAATTTATTAGCACGGTAACGGACCGTACTATTGCATTTTCACACATTTTTCACTGCGTTTGTTCAATATGAAATTTTATTTTTCCAACTTGTTTATATATTTATTAGATGTTAGTAAAACACTGCAGTAGCGCGTACACAAATCGGCAATACAGCATGTACAAAATTGAAAACAACACGTTTAATAATTGCATGCTTCCGAAGCACTTTTCTGGATCTAGCTTCGTTAGGCACTCTCAAAGCAAAAATAGGTAAATCCGAGGGATGTATAAGTACCAAAACAGATGAAGATCTCTATGACTAAAATACCTTAAACAAATATTCAAGTTCATCTAAGGAAAACTTTGCCTGTGGGAATTGAAACCTTAATTTGTTTATAAATTAAAAATTTATAAATGAACTATTTTAGAAAGATTTGTTTTACATCATTTTTAGTTTTTTAGTGTTTTGTTTTTGTGTTGTTTTAATAGACATTAATTCCTAGAGGAAGTTCAAAGAAAGTGTGGACAGCTATTCAATAATTGTGTAGTTTTGGTAAAGTTGTTCTGTAGTCATATTTATTGTGTTTATGTAAATTAAATATAGAATGTGCTTCGTCAATTGCGAGTTTCCCCTTGAATAAATAAATATTGATGACAACATTCCTGTAGAAAAGATACAGCTGGAATTAGATGCAACATATAAATTATATAAATGAGATTTTGAAAAAAAATATATTTTGGTGATAAAAAAAAGTTTTATCCGAACTAGGAATATTATCTTTTTATATTCATATTCTTACAAACATGTATATGTACTGGTACCGCCTTGTTAACTCACATACAAAACTTTATTTATTAGCTTTTAGTGATTATCAAACCGTAGAGGTAGTTACAACTAATACCTTATATAGCACAATCAAATTGTTTTGGTGAAAAAGTAAATTTTTAATCTCTTCATTTCCAACAAATATAACGAAAATAATGTTAAGAGATTGTTAAAAGAATTCCTCAAATTAGTTTGAACTTAGCTTTGGAAAAGCATGTCTCATAGGGAGCACAGTAAATAAAAAAACTAATTTAATTGCATATTCAAAGTTGATTTTGGAAATTTAGTTAATTTAAAAAAACTAAAAAACATGATCATGTTGATTCACATTTTGTTTTTAGACTAAGTAACCATAATTTCAGAGTTGAGAGAGGTCGTTATGAGACAATTGTTAATTGTCAAGAAATAGGTTGTTATACCTCGTTATGATAGGATATTAAATTTTTACTCTTCTCAACATAGTTTAAGCTTATATTTTATTTACATGCTCTCTTAAGCATGATAATAGAGAACCATATCAAAATAACATTTTTCATCAGTTTCATAACTGGATAAATTAGATCAAGATAACTTTTTAATCTGGATAAAAACAAATGATGACAAACATTTTATTTCAGAATTCACTGATAATTTTAACTCTTTATTGAAACAAAACGGTCAAAAGATCTCATAACGAACATTCTCTCCTGACAAACAAAGTATATGTAAATAACAATTATTATTATAGTTTATGAATATTTGAGGTTGACAAAGAATTATCATTCTTTGTATATTGTATGAACTGACTCTCTCCTTTCTTATTTTCTAATACTTTATATTGTACTTTTTATATGTATTTATAATCATACTTATATTTGTGTATCTGTATCTGTTTTTTGCTTGATATGCTTGTAATACGTCCTATAGTGGTTAATAGAATAATAAAACAATATATACACCGATGGTTAAAATTCTGAGACCAAGTAGCGCCTTGCTAGAGATCATTTAGAACAACAATCCTGTCATGAATGCATGAACTTTTCTACCTTTCTTTGAACATTCAAATAGCATACACTCTTTAATACCAGTTATAACATGAGGATCCTATAATCTCATTTGAAATGAAAATCTATGTGTAAGACTTGAATGCAATATCTGAAAAGATCTTGACATTATAGACAATGAACAGCCGAGAGATGTATTTACCGAATGATCGAAGTATAAGTTTGCCATATTGACAACAAAGTTTACAACTTCGTGCTACTGCAAACATTTGACAGAAAATAAATAAAAGGGGGGAGAAAGATGAACCGTAAATTGACACTTTTTAAGTTAGATCAAATATATTCGACAATGCATTTAGATCAACATGTTTAACCTACTGTGCACAATGAACATATGTTTTTCTAATACTTTCTAGAAGCTAGAAATTTACATGCTTTATCCTATCTGTATTTACTACACTAAAAGTGTTGTCTCAACAGAACAAGCATCAGGAACTATATGTTTCCTTTTTTGTTCTAATTTTGTTGTATACCAAATTTTTTAACTGTTTTCAAATTCCACAACACTAATGGCTGTTTTTATAACCAAAAAATTAGAAATGTGTTTTTCGGGTTCAATTAAAATGTGTTTTTCTGAAGAATCAATTTGCGTCAAAATGAGATTTAAAAACAAATTGTTTGTTTCAGCCTAGTTTTTCCGTTATTTTGTTAATTCATGGTTCTAAATAAATCACTTAGATATAGCTATAAACCAAAAAAAATTGAACCGAGAATATGGAAAGCTTTTTTTTCATTTATATATTTAAGATCAACGGTTTAGCTATAGATAAAAAAAAAACAAATTGAAAACAATCTGAAATTTGAATAAAGATGTTATAAAAATGAAGCAATATGTTATTGTTACTCATGAGACAATAACTCACCGAAGTTAAAATGCAATGGTAACGAGAAATAACATGCCACTGTATGGTCAGTTTTAATGAGACAAAAACCCATACTGATAATATTGCTTTAAAGACCCCAATAGTGAAAAAATAGAAACAAGGAGAAAAAATAATTAAATGCATGATATATAACACAGAAATTTACGTATAAAAAATAAATGTATAAAAACCAACGCCAACGCCAACTAATTTAATAGCCTTCTGAATTGGGACAGGCACATTAAGGATGTCAGAAATATGACAGTTCTTGTCCATTAGTTTTTTATGCGTTTTGTTATTTGAATTTGCAATGTGATTATGGACTTTCCGAATTGATTTTCCTCTTAGTTAGGTATTTTTATGATTTTACTTTTTGTTATTTGATAATCAATCATAAAAATTGTATTTTTATAGGTGTGTGATGGATCAATTAATATCCATGTACTTTAAAGTTTATACGAACAAATGATTGTCAATAACGTTTTCATTAAATATTTATTGAAATCATATAACGACTTATTTTCTAATAACTATTAGATTTTTATCGTTTGAAAAAAAAGTTTGTAGTTAACTTTGTTGTTTTTTGAATTGTATAGAACAGTTTACATTGAACATTTATTATTTATGATACTTTTGAAAAAAATACTTTTGTGATTAGAAATATACAAACAAAACATATTAGTCTGTTCTTCGAACTTGTTGATTTCAATAAACAAAATAATTTCAAATATTATATAGCTGTTCCGGACCATATGAGTATTTGGACCAAACGCGTATGACCATGACCATATGCGTATACTAATATGGTCCGACAATATGAGTTTATATCGTTGCAAATGAAACGATAACCTTCTTTGAGGCTACGTGTAGTGATGTCGAGATTTTGGGTTATTTCGATGTGTCTACGGTTTTTATGAAGCTCTAGGTTTAAAATATCGTAATAAGACTACAGTACACCATATTCACAAAACAACTTATATAAAAAATGTTCCTTGTCAGTGACTTTTTGTGTAAAGGAGGGACGAAAGATACCAAAGGGACAGTTTAACTCATAAATCGAAAATAAACTGACAACTAAAATGAAAAAGTCAAACACACAAACAATAGTGCACATGACACAACATCATGAACATAGAAAACTGAAAAATACACAACAAGAACCCCACCAAAAACTTGAGGTGATCTCAGGTGCTCCGGAAGGGTAAGCAGATGTGGCACTCGTCGTGTTGCTTATGTAATAACAAATCCAGTAAATAGCCTAATTCGGTAGGTGACATTCATGAAAGGGGAGGGAACTGTAGTTACGACGTAAGGAACATATCCGATATCATTTGTGAAACGGTTATTTCATAACGGTCAACCAACTCGTGATGGCGTCTGTAAAATTTACGAAGGGATGATTTCAACTTCACCACTTGGAACTCTTGGTTTAATAGCTTCCTCGTGAGAAGCAAACCTATATCAAGAAAATCATGATAGGAAATGCTAGCATGGGAATATAGTATCAATTAGGAGATATATTATCCGTTTGCAGTTGCTGCTTGAATGCTGCTACTAAGAAATGGAAAGTTCACAATTAGAAAGCTGAAATCATCTCTTTTGTCGTAAAATTTTGTTTTCATCCGACCCTCATTGTAAATTTCTAAATGTAAGTCAATATATGGGGCCGACTTAACTGTATCTGTAGTATATACGTTCAACATAGTCACCAAATTTTGAATTTTTGGTGAAAGAACATCATCAATATAGCGAAAAGTTAAAGGATATCGCTAACTTCTTATCTTTCTTCCTAAGAAGTTTCTGCAATAAATTAGCCGCATTATAATAAAGAAACAAGTCGGTAAAGAGAGGGATTCCATTTGCTCCCATTAGAATGCCAACAGTCTGTTGGAAAACACGTCCTCCGAAAGTAAAAAAAACTATGTTGTCAATCCAGAAATCAAGCGACTTCGATCAAGGTCAAAAACAGGTCATGATACCTATCTATAAAGATAGAATGGAAACTCCGAAACTTTCCGAAAATAATATAAAACAAACCTACCTATCGTATGAAAATTTGGAATAATCTTCACATTTGATCTATTAGCTGTAAGGGACTACAAAAAGATGAAAAAAAGATAAAAGATTGAAAGAATGGTTAAAACAACAAAAATGTGATATCATATTAGTGAAAGAAACTCACTTTGTAAATTATATGTTAACGCAATTAAAAAATAAATTTGAGGGACAAATTATATTGAGTAACGGAACAAGCAATTCACGAGGTGTTGCAACTTGGATGGAAAAAAACCCAAATTAAATTTGAAATTAATTGATAGTTTTCGACTTGTAAATACGGAAGTAAATGACAACATATTAACAATAATTAATTTATGTGCACCTAATAACCCACACACTAGAAATAACTTTTTTAAAAACATTAATTTATCAGTGGATAAACATAGCATAGGACAAATACTATCAAAACCAAAGAGTAAAGAAAGACTCACAAAACCAAAGGACATTTACATCAACAGTTATAAATAATTAAGGCACAAGACGAACTCCACTAAAAACCCGGGAGTGAAATCAGATGCTCCGGAAAGGTAAGCATTCCCTGCACCGTATACGGCTCCCGTCGAGTTATTTCTTTGTTCAGTTTGGTAATAATGGAAGGTTATTATGACCGAGGAAGAATATCAGATATGATTTCTGACACACTTTTGTCATAATGGCCAATCAGCTCATGATGGCGACCGTAAAATTTCTTAAGTGATGACCTTAATTTGATTGATTCATAGCCCTGTCTTGGCAACGTTTGAGAAAGCAGTAACAAATTACTCAAATCATTAAAAAATATCGATGTTTGGAGGGAAAACAACAAACTCAAAACGCAGTTCATTTGGTGTAGAAAAGATAAATCTGAAGCATCAAGATTTGACTATTTTTTAATGTGACCCGAAGTTTACAAAAACTCCACTTCATGAGATTTTTGACCTATAGTTCTGCAACATACTGATTATAATTGTGTTTCATTAAAAATAGATAAAAAATAGAGGTCCTCAAGGCAGGGGGTACTGGAAATTGAAAAGCAGTATATTAGATAATGAGGACTATGTGAAAACAATTTCTAATTTGATAACCAATTAGAAAAATAAAAGTATAAAATATCCCGATCTCGATCTAAAACGGGATAATTTTAAAACTGAGGTACGAGATATTTCAATTAATCATTGCAAATCTAATCCTTAGGATAAAAGAGATAAATATATATATGCTCTTCATCTTTTATATAAGCTTTGGATTTCAAATATTTTGGCCACGAGCATCACTGAAGAGACATATTTTGTCGAAATGCGCATCTGGTGCAACAAAATTAGTACCGTTGATTTTATTGAATAATATATTATTCAATATTGTATATAGGTATATTTTTGCCTCGTTGTTGATAGGATTTCAAACTCCTGTGGTGTATAATCATGTTTAACTTTGCTTATAATTAAAAACATCACGAAAATTATGGTCATCTTACCAAACTGTCTAAGTATCATTAATCAAATTTATCCAAATCACATACATGATGATGGCAAACACGATGCACATTGGATGGAAGTAAAATTCTCCGGTAAACATTAAAGCATTGTAGATATTGTAATGTAACATCATTTTACATTTATTAGATATTCTCCCTAGATACATAATAAGTAATATATCAGGCATACTCAGTGCAATGCTGTACACGAAGTAAATTGTGAACAGCAATAGAGTGCAATAAAATATATTAGTCACGTTAAAAAAAATAACAAAATATCAAGTATCTTATCAAGTATCTTGATAATATCAGTTTCAGAGAATTGTTTGAATCAGAGTGATCCTTTACAAAGTAGGATTTAACCCTCCCTGAGACAAGATACTTGCATCTACGTTGTCTATTCTTTTTTATGAAGCAAAGCAATACCAACTCTATCAATTTGTCTTTTATTTTGGAATGCGGAATACTTGTGTACAGGGTAGAAAAGTCAAATGTTTTAATACTATTAAAAGACGAATGAGAGCTAGATTGTGTACACTCTAAAGATTTTTGGAATTTTTAAGTATCCACATCAGATTTACGCCATCTTAAGAATAGGCAGTTTCACAATAACTTTGATTGCTGATAAAATAGATGTATATAATTCAGAAAGAGGTTTCGTTGATTTTAGTGCAACAGTTTATTGAGAAATTTTTGGAAGTTTTCTTTCATGTCTGTTGCTATTCACTCGTAATAAAAAAAAATGATAATGGACATCGGTATAACATGTGTGTTTTTTTTTTTTTTTTTTTTATAGTTTTGACTAGTGAAACCTCTTTTTTTCTCAGTTAATCTCTTTATTGTAATATGACACAAGAATGAAGAGTTTAGAAGTATCTAATGTAAACTGTACCAGAGTGTTAATTATCCCGACGCGTATGGTCCATATACTCATATGGTCTGGAACATACACACATAATGCAACTTCCATTACTTATTTCTGAAAATGGACATCAGTAACAGGGGATACGATTTCGAAAGGGATTACAAAAACGAAATTCGAGGAGAAATACAAGTGGTTGATAGAAAAATGTGACAGTCCAACAATACATCACACAGAACAGTCAAGTTTTCATTTTTAGTGAAAATTGAAAAGATTGAAAAAACGGATCTGCTGTGAGACAAATTTCAAGCGCAAGATACCAAACGGACATTCAAATCATAGATCGAAAATATACAGACAACGCTATGCCTAAAAAAGATAGATAAACAGACAAATAAAAGTACACAAGACAAAAAGACTAATTAACACGAACCCCACCAAAACCTGGAGGTGATCTCAGGAACCCCGGAAGGTAAAGTAGATTCTGCTCCGACTAGAACTTTCAATTTCTATCAAATACACCAAAGTTTTATACTACCAATTTATTTCATCACAGGGAAAACTTTTATTTCCTTTAATTGTTTTATTTTTGACTCTCATAGTACATATCTCAATTTAAATGAGAGGGAGGCATTATCATGATAACATGAAAAAGGAAGGAAATGCATGTAAAAACCAGAACCAGGGCAGTAGCTGAAAAAAATGAGAGATATATTTTGGTACATATCTCCCAATATTCCTCTGATCTTCTTTTGCAACAAACAATGATCAAACTTGACAGAAAATCATTGTTAAAGACTGAATCGAGTTATATATATCAAGACGTTACGCTAAAAAGGCTACACTACTAACATTTATAGATACCATTTCCGTCGCCTGTTGTATTCACAGCTACAAAACATTGGTTGAACACTTAATCAGGTACCTCAATTTAGCTACTTCGTAAATTTGATGAACACCATCACCAGTTAGTTGATCGTTATTGAATATCCGTTCACTTTGAACAGCAGTATACTACTGTTGCCTTTATTCAAAGACGATAGCGAGTACCCGGTATGTTCCTTATGTCTTTACTACAGTTCCGTTCCCTTTTTCACGAATGTGACCTACATAATTAAACTTATTACTGGCTTTTTACTAAAATGAGGCAACACTACACGTAAGTCGTAATCGAAAAGGCCGACACATATTTCCGTTTCAAGACGTTAGAAAACACTTAATATCAATGATATTTTTCATGATATAAAGATTGAAAATATGAAAATAATATGAATTAATTTTTTTCATACTTTTTCACAAAAATACGTCTATATTCCACTATTAAATAATCTTAGGCGGAAGAAAATTGAAACCAGAATGTGAACTTCCAATATTACTCCATGGGCAAATAAGGCTTTTTCCATATTGACCCTCATATTAGTTTCGTCTGAAAACCAATATTTACTCCGGATTTATTTCGGCAGGACAACATCAACAGTATTGCAATGGCTAATTTATCCGAATTTGGACTGAATTGCTCATTTAATTTAGTTAATTTAAACATATTTTATTTGCTTAAATATGCAAAAATGATGAGACACACGTTAATCAAACTTATACAGTCTTATTTCAATTAAATCATACTAGTATTGATTTCCCGTCGTTATGAATCATAATCTGAAAAAGTATATAATTATGAGAAAAAAAGAAACAACACCTCACTAAATTTCTTTAAAAGCTTAGAACAACATGAAGCAATGAGAAGTGACAAAAGCAGAAGCACGTAAGTTAGGAGACTGTATTCAATGTGTCTAACATGTTGAGTCACTGTATTTTTAGGAGTTAGAAACGATGCCTGTTCTTCAACTAGAAGAATGGAGTAGAGGTGAAATATACCAAAACTCATAACCAAGGAGAGGTGCAAAGGTCATGGCAAAAAGAGAAAAACACTAAAAACACATTCAAAATATTTACAAAAAAAACCAAACCTATAGAAAACTTTGTGTATTGCTGCCATGAAAACAGAAACCTTTTATTAACTTTTTTTTTATAGGAATGGAAGCTCTGGAAGATCGATCCAGCTAAAAGATGTTTACTTAGTATGTAGGTGCTGCAATAATGCTGCTACATGGAAATGGAAAATCACAGTTGAGAAATGTAAACCATTTCTTTAGTTGTAAAAATTTCCTTTCACCAAACCTTGAATGTCAATTTTAATTAAATCAATTCTAAATAATACGATATCCCGTGCTTGCATTTCCTATCATGATTTTCTTAATAAAGGGTTGCTGCTCACAAGGATGGTTTTTAACCAAGAGTTCCAAATGTTGACACTGAAATCATCATCCCTTCGAAAACTTTACGGACGTCATCATGAGTTGGTTGACCGAAATAAAAAAAAAAACTTTATCAAATGATATCGGATATGTTATTTACGTCGTGCTACAATCCCTTTCCCTTTCATGAATGTGATCTATCGAACTATACTATTTACCGGATTTATTATATAATGCGCAACACGACGGATCTGCTTACCCTACCGTATCACATGAAATTACTACTTGTTTTAAGTATGGTTCATGTTGCTTATTCTTTAGTTTTCTATGCTGTGTCATGATTTTTAGCCAGGCGTTGTCATTTTTTTTCAATTCATGAGTTTGAATGTCCCTCCGGTATCTTAAATCCCTCTTTTAAATATGCATTTCTTGACATCAGGGTTCATTGTATAAAGAGAGCCGTGTTTTAGTGCTTAGTGCATCGGACTACTAACAGAATGTTACTGGATGGATTCCCGTCTTGGATGAATATTTTAGGGACTAGATTTTCGGCTCTCCCTGGACACCATTTGAGAGTATGGTCTTGAGGAAACGATGATAGTCCGTCGGAAGGGGACGATAAATGGCTGACCTGTGTTAAGAGAGAGCCATAACACTTTCACGTAAAAGACATCCTTGTAGATTTCGAAAAAGAGCAGGTTAATGCCGTCACAAGGCAGCACCCGCACCCGCAAAGTGGAAAGGAATTAATATAAGTTGCAAAACTTGTTTCCCAATCCACTATAAATAAAAAGCTTTAAACCAATTGTTGTTTGTTGATGTTTCCTTTTTTGAAAGCTCGATGAGAGCGAAGCGTTTATCATAGTCACCAAACAATTTTTTTTTAGATGACAGCAATTAAGAACCTAGGGGTTACTAACATTGTAACAAGACAGTTATGCTCGTGCTCCATGTGAATCAATTATTGTAACTGTCTACTTGTGTATCTTTATGAATGATAAGGTAAATATCATTCTGTATAAAACGAGTCTTGAAGCAGATGATACAAGTCATTTTTCTTATTAAATAGTTCAGGATCAAAGTGTGAAAAAATGTTGGTTTGAGAAATTGTTAGCTACTTGTAAGGATAACAAAACTGAACGTAAGAAAACAACTTTGTTGTCAACAGCTTACAACAATAATTTTCTTCGACCTCTGTAGAACACTCACACACACACACACACACACACACACACACACACACGCACACACACACACACACACACATATTTTGATCTTAATGATAATCAATTGCTATTATCAGAAAACATATCGACATACGTACAAACAGTTGAATTCTAATTCAGTTTCTTAAATTTTCCGGTTTGAAAATTCTATCAATTATGAATAGAGGAATATTTCAGCTCTAAGAAACAAAATTTACGTAGATGAATAGAAATATTTTAGGCCCCCTTTATTATAATAATTCATGTCTTCTTGTTCTTTCCTTTTTGAGGATTTGGCTTGGTTGTATCTGTTTTAAGACAAATTTAGATTATCAAATAATAGCTAAATACTCATTTCTAAAAGTTTAAATCCGTTTGGTGTTAATTGCACTGTGTCCGTAAATTTTTTTTGTTTTAATCTGTGAAACGCTACAATTATGAAAGTTCAACAACCTAAATATTTATAAATGCTTAAGTCTGATAACTCATGGCCCAAATCTTCTGACGGGCTTAATGACCTGTGAAATGAGAAACATTAGTTTAATTGCAACAGTGACATCTTTCTAATTCCAATTATATTTTTTGTGTTTATTGAATTTATCAAATATAAAGAATCAACTATCTTAACTTTGCAGAATAAATTGATATATGCTGAAGTACTGACATATTGCTTTTTTTTTTTTAGAAAAAAACTGCCTGCTGCACCATGCTTGCTTTTCGGGTTATACATTTTCAAATTGTATTTAATATTCTTTATTGGATATTTTACACAGTACAGATGATTCATTCTGTCGGTAAGTCAAATAAATTATAATATATTTTTTTCATTTATCATATATGCTTTCTTTTGTCTAAAATTAGACATGCGCTGATTCATTTAGTTTTTCTTTATATATTTGTCAGTTTTATTTAATAGCTTTTATGCAGGTGTGTACCTGTGTTGTATATTGTTTCTTTATACATAAATGTTTGCACCTATCCTAAGACAGGAATCTGATGTACAGTAGTTGTCATTTGTTTTTGTAATTTATACGATTATTTTAATGCTATCCATATGAGTTTATACTGGTAACATTCCATAGTCAAAGTGCAGCTATAAAGTTTTCAACTGTTTGAGCACACGGAAAGTACGTATTTAAATGTGACTTTTAATTCAGTGAATTAACAATGTTTTAACATTCAAAGATAAAACAATAAGCGGTTTTTCATTTAATCGATACAATAAGCCCCATTTTAACTAATAATGTGACATCTTTTCAGCCTTACAGTTGCGTTATCAGTTTGACCGACGTATCTGAGAGTTCGAATAACCATTTAATTATCAGGATCGCTGCACAAGAAATAAAAAGGTTTTAGAGAGTAAATACACGTACAAGGGCAAAATTAGCAGACGTGAATTTCATATGGCTCTCACATGAAGTTCACGTGAAAATTTTCATCCGATATTCACCTCAAACGAGCTTATACGTACAACTCACATGAAAAGTAACATGTGAATTTCCTTAGAATCGAGATTCACATGATTCTCACGTGAAATGTTTCAAATGAATTTTTCATTATCTTAATTTTAATTTGAAAAATTTGATGTTATTTGAATTACTTAATTTTAATAATTCATGTGAACTCCACATTAACTGAATGCATGTGATTTTCATGTTAAAATCAAATGAGTAACATCCTATCAATATAGGTAATGCAATGTTTAGTTGTGGTTCATTCTTAGCTCTTAATTGGTTTTTTTTAATGAGAAACAAACTTAACAAATATACCAAGCTGTACAAAATAATTGTAATAATATGCCTCGAGGTTAGCCTGCTAGAAATATCATTCATGTAAGACGATTTCTTTTCCAGAAATTAAATACATTGGTTGCTACAATGATGACGAAGACAGAATGTTAGATGATATGTATTTCAGTTTCCAATTAACACTTGAGGTGTGCAAAGAATTTTGTCATAGACACCGGTACCTGGGCTTACAAGTAAGTTATATTGAAGACATACTCAACTGGGGTCTGAAGAGTTTATGGCATGGTCACGATTTTGCATGTTTTTAAAGTAAATATAGTAATACACTCGATTAGCGTGTTTCTGCACTCAATACGAGATTACTTTAATAGTTGTTTTATATATGCTTTCATTCTTCAACATATAATACGTTCTTCTACTGTGCTGTTTTTATGTGCTGATTTAGGGTTTTTACGTATTAGTTTTTATTCTGTAGCTATTCACCACTTCCGTGTTAACATGTATATCTATTACATAGTAATTTTAATAAATTTAATGTGTGCAAAAGTATGAATTATTCAAAATACCAAGAATTTTCTTATCCCAGGCAGAAAACCTAAGTCGTATTTGCCACTCCTTTTTTTTTAGAATTTTAGGTCATCAACTCTTTCATCCATGTTTGACTTTTCATTATTTTGACCTTAGCGTCACTGATGAGTCCTATCTAGACAAAACACGCGTCTGGTTTATCAAATTTAAAGCCTGAAATCTTTAATAACTATTATATTTTCGTAATGTTCTATTGTATTTTATTTGTGTGATTCTCTGTCATTTATGTTCTTCCATTTATACATGTTATATGTATTGTAATCCTACCATGTAATGTTGTCATTTTAATGTCATATTTAACATTGTCATAAAAAAGGGAGGTCTGGCTAGACACAAAACAAGATTCAAGCCACCTACCAAGTCAGGTAAATTGCCATTTTTAAATTATAGTTCGTTTCTTTGTGTCTGCATTTTAGTATTAATGTTTTGTCGTTGTGTTTCTCTTATATTTGATGTGCTTCCCTCAGTTTTAGTTTGTAACATGCATTTATTTTTTCTCAGTCACTTTTTGAATTTCGAACATCGATATACTACTGTTTATTTTGTTTTACTTTCTGTTTTACTTCCAAAATAATAAAAAAAAGATAACAAATAAGCAATCGTAATTCACTAGCATTTACTGACAGCTGAAGTTGATGTCGAACAGGTGTTCTGTTGTTTCTGGTCTAATAAAAATTTGACCATACGCGTACGGTCTGGAAAGTATGCAACTTTTTTCAAAATACTCATACGGTCGGACTGTACGCGTACGTTCTGGTTAATATTTAGAAGTTAAGTTATTCAAGTTAATTAGATACAACTGTATATAAAAGATCAATTTACTGAAATCTCTCTATAAAAATATATAAAAACAGTTAAATTGGGATTGAAATAAAAACTTTGGTGGATTATACCTGGTTTTATAGCTAGTTAAACCACTCACTTGTATAACAGTTGGATACATTTCTAGAGGTTACAAGAAAAACATGCAACTTGAGATGCGACTATGACAAAATAATTGGCATTAACAAAAAAGATTAACAGAAAAATTGAAATCAGTTTTATTTTGCAGCTAGATGTCACATAACATTTATTCTCAGATATGTCTGGAAGCATCTGATAAACTTGATTATACAACATGGTCTGTGTCTAGAATGACAGTATCTTTTTTGTGGCGCTAAGATTCAGCCTTTTCCAATGAATCAACAAAAGAACCAAATGAACCTTTTGGTAATAGAATTCCCTTGAAAAATAAAATATTATATTCAATATTCAACTACCTGAACCATATAGTTTCTTCGGAAAATTCTTTGGCATATGATATATTCACTAAATCTGTAGATTCAAACCCTTGGGTCATAAAGGTCAAGAGTCTTTTGAATAAACTTGGAATGTCTTATATCATCAATAACTTTAATTATGTTAAAGGTAATTTAAATTCTATTAAAGAAAGAATTAATGACCAATGTTTGCAAGTTCAAAATGCAAATATATTTGAATCCAAAAAGTTAGACTTTTTCAAAAGTGTCTACATAATGGGCAGAAGACCACCCTATGTTGATATATTAAAAAACAGAAGTGACAGAGCTGCAATATGTAAGATCCGTATAAGCGCTCATACACTGATGATTGAAAGAGGGAGACATCTAAATATTCCCAGAAATGAGAGATACTGCTCTGTATGTAATTCTGGTCAAATTGAAAATGAAAAACATTTTCTTTTACATTGTGAAAAATACTCAACTAAGAGGGACATATTTTACCATAAAGTTTCAAATATAATCGTTGATCCTACAAAATTTCAAAAACATGAAAATAATATAATCTTTTTATTAAATAATAATTCATACACAATCCTAAAATTAACTTCCTCTTTCATCTCAGACAGTTTGAACCTGCGTAAAGCAGAACAAACTCTATAAAATTGCTAATAATCATTGTTCATAATATTACATATTAATATTGTCATTATTTTCAATACTTAATATGTTTGACCAACTATGTAATTGATATATTTTTTTTAATCATTTACTGTTGATGATATTGATATCGTTCGATGATATTGTTCTAAATATGCCTATTGCTATTCTATGCA
Source organism: Mytilus edulis (assembly GCA_019925275.1). NCBI lineage: Eukaryota > Metazoa > Mollusca > Bivalvia > Mytilida > Mytilidae > Mytilus > Mytilus edulis. The sequence continues at coordinate 80,022,814 of CM034359.1, forward strand.
TTATTACTATTTCAATTTTGTATACCAGTTGTATGGGCCATTGCCAATTATTGTAATTGTGTTTGTGCCAATAAAATATTTGTATTTGTATTTGTATGTATTTGGTAATACTTGAGGTTTCTGTTCCTGGTTATTAGAACTCAATTACATTGTCAGTGAATGAAGGACATCTTCTATATTTTGTGGAAAAACAGTTGTAATAATTTTCTTCATTATTTCAAGTAATCTATTACAATAAACAGATTTGGAACTTTTAGAATACATATTCTTGAAACTCATTTCTTCTTCTGAAAAACACCTCATCCTAACTGCTTGTAAAACTCATTAACATGGTGAAATTCATAATCTGGAAACTGCTGGATTATTTTTTAATAAAAGAAAGTATTTTATTTTACAAACTTAATCAAATATTAGATATAAGCAACTTTTACTAGTTTAAATAATTTGTTCCTAATGATTGATGCTTACACAAAATTCAAAAGATAGTTTTGTTCCTTTCATGGTTATCTTTTGAGTGCATTATTTATGCACTTTTTATACATCATTTACAGGACTATTATGGCATACTGTTGTCCGTTTGTCTATCGGTCATCAACATGTCAGACATGAACTCAATAAACTGCTGCGCCATGATTGATGATACGCCCTTTGTCTTAAGTGTAAGTTTTATGCAACAATCATCAACATTTTCTGAGATACAGCGTGACAGGTGCAAAAAAACCCTTTTATACCAGAAAACTCAATAACTCTAAAATATAAACATTTTGAATCATCACCAAAAAGTAAACAGATCTTTAGATTAACATAACTAAGAAGTGTGTACAGTTTTTAGCAATCATCATAAATCATTTTTGAGATACGGCGCGACATGTGAAAAAATCCACCCCCCTGTTTTAGTTACAAAGTCTTGTAACAAATGTTATGGTGCGACATGTTTACGCTGGACAGACAGAAGGAGGACATTTGTATACCATAATAGGTCTTGGGCATATAATTTATTTTTAACCAATTTGCATAGCCAGAACCAGGCTTGATACAGCTCTGAATATGGATTGTGATTAAACATTTGACAATTAAGCTTAAATGGTTCAATACCCAAACTCTAAATAGATTCAACATGTCAAAGAACCCCAAGATTTCAATTTTTGTTGAAATCAAATAAAGTTAAATTTTGGAACTTGATGTGGACCAAAATGAAAACTCGGCCCATAATCAAAAATCTGAACACATGTTTATATTCAGCATATATAAGAAACCCAAGAAATCAATATTTGTTAAAATCAAACTAAGTTTAATTTTGGACCCTTTGGAACTTAATGTAGACCAATTTGAAAATGGGACCCAAAATCAAAAATCTAAATACACAGTTTGATTGAGCATATCAAAGAACCCCAGGAATTCAATGGTTTGATGAAATTAAACAGTTTTAGAACCTTTACACCTCAATATGGACAAATTTGATAACAGGGCCCAAAAATTACGATACATGGTTAAATTCAGCATGTAAAAGAACCCCTTAAATTATTTTTTGGTAAAATTCAAACTAAGTTTAATTTTGGACCCTTTGGACCTTAATGTAGACTTATTTGAAAACGGGACCAAAAATTAAAAATTGAAATATACAGTTAAACTGGGCTTATCAATTAATCTCAAGAATTCAATTTTTGATAAAATCAAACTAAGTTTAATTTTAGACCCTTGGTACCTTATTAGTGTAGATCAATTTGAAAACGGGACCCACAATTAAAAATCTAAATAGACAGTTAGATTTGACATATCAAAGAACCCCAATAATTCAATTTTTGATAAAATCAAACAAAGTTAAATTTTGGACCCATTTAAAAAAGGGACCCAAAATCCCTAAACTTAATACATGTTTAGATTCAGCACATGAAAGAAGCCCCGAAATTCAAGAATAAAATCGCATTGAAATGGGTCAAGAAATAAGCAATTTATAAAAAGTTATAGAAAAGTAATGTTTCTGAGTCATGTTTCTCCCTATTGCATAGATATTTCTAATTAAAAGAAAAATTTGGCTCTAATTTTGGCCAATTGATGTTATAATCACTTGTAAGCATTAACATTTTGGCATTAAGTTTAGATTCCCAAATGTTTTTGACTGGTACTGGACAACAGATTGTTTATTAGATAAATACCCCCTCCCCCTCCCTCCTTTGCCAGAAAAAAGGGCGATTCTATATATAGCTAGTTTGAAGGGGTTTAGTATAACGTTTAAACACAATTTAAAAAATATTGATTAAGAAACTGTTGTTGTTGATTAACAAGGCAAAACACTTTTTTATCTGTCTGTCTAAATAATACCTGTGATAAAAATTCCATGCTACTTTTAAAAGTGATGCTGTTTCATTCACTTAAATTCTTGCCTGTGTTACATCACTCTGAAAAATATAAGGTTTCTGATGACGTCATGTTGAATTGCTATTTCCCCTGGTTACTTTTAAGGAATATGTCAAATAAATCTGGCTTTGAAAAGATAAAAAAAAACCTGAGGAACATTTGTAACTTACTACAATATAACTCAGTTATGGGCACATAAAATATTGACTCTGACATGTTTGAGTGATCATGGCTGCCCTATACTGTTTACTTCTATGTTCTTTGATCTCTAGTAGAGATAATTTTCATTGGCAATAATTAAGCAAAAATATATTTTTATTTTTGCCAGTAATAGTTTCCTGGGGTTCAATTCTATGCAATCACTTTATGATTATTTTTGATATAACATTTGCCTTCTGTACACCTTTTCATCAACAGTCTGCATTGATAACATTTCTTTAAAGACTACAATTGAGAAAGGAAGATTTATTACAATGATTACACAACCTCGGGAATAATGGATGTCAGCACTTCTGATTGTGACAAATTTTACCTTTTAACTGATGAGTTATGGAACTTTGTTAATTGGAAAATATCGCTTATGTTAGATGTCTTGTTACTTGTGTTTTATATTTGTATATTGGCTGTCTTATATTGTTTATATACTCTGTATGTACTGTATATGAATTCAAGTAGTGAGACTATAATAACATATTGAATCTGAATCTGTCTTGATGTAAGTTAGCATTGCTCAGCAATTGCATAAAATACAAAGTTGATTATAGTTCTTAGTATAAATAGAATCTTCTTAAATGGATTGTTTTGGGAAAATACAGGGATAAATTATTTGGCAAACATTTTTGGGAGAATAAACAAATTACTAAAGTGGGTTGATGTGGTATGATAACATACATCTTCTGTTGTTTCCATGTTTTCTTAATATGTTGGCAAATCCCCTTTTCTACTTGTTTATTTAACCTGTAAAATTTTTTTTAATTAATACTAACAGGATCTATTATACTAACAGCATCTATAATAAGCTGAAATATTTGCCAGTAATAAAAATTAAATTGCAAAATATAATTTTAAACAGCAATTAATTCCCTTCATTGTATCTTACTAAATATATAAGGCATTATCAGTTTAACAAAATATTTTCTATTTAGTGGAAGTAAATTTAATTTTGATTATAATGTAAGAATAACAATTATTTACACAACAATTAAATTGATTCAGCTTATTTAAATGGAGAATAAAAATAAGAATCAGCAATATAAACAGCAAATAAGGTTTGTAATTTTTGTTAAAATGATTATTTTTTCATAGACAAAAAAAATTTATTATGATACAGTTAAGTATAATTTTTAAATAAATTTAAATAGGTGCAATTTGTAAAAAGGACAAGACTCTCTTATATATATTTTTCTAGCCTACCTGTCTCTATCCTTGTTTGTGAAGACTTTGTATGACAAATATGTACCTGTATATCATAGTATTATTGCTTAACACATGCTGAACCATTTGTGAAGATACAAGGATTACTTTTAAACAATATATTATTATTACCTCATTTCACCTTCAAGTACTGCATCATTGACATCTATTCTTATTTTCTTCAGAAACAAAGTACAACATGCTGGAAAAAATGATAGCAATTATTTATAAAACTACAGTTAAACATTGAAACAAGTTCTGTGTTAATCTATACATGTATTGCTGTTCAAGATTTATTACTGCTAATTTCCTAATGCTTACAAAGTAAAACTTTGATTTTCTTGCTTGCTTTGTTTGTATAATTGTTTATACAAGCTTTATTAATAAGAATGACATCTTTAAACAATTTATATTGGCATAGTTTAACCTGTATATCATATTTTAATTTAATTGGGTGTTATCCTTATGAGTGTACAATATATACAAACAAAGCAAGCAGGCTAACCCAAATTTTATTCTGCATGCATTAAGAAATTAGCTGTAATATTGCATACAAATTATTCATATGTTGAAGTGAAAGGTAATAAACCATACACGGATTTTATTTGCAACAGAGTACTCGTCTATTTTCTACAAAATGTTTTTCAATATTTTTTTGGGGGGGAAGCTGGTTTAATATTTACAGCTTCAAACCATTGTTAAAAGATACTCATTATTTAGGATGTTTTATAAACCTGATCAAATCTCAGAGATGGGGAGGAGGGATATAAAATTCACATCTAATCTTGGGTCAGGGGGTGGGGAGCTTGATATTGAATGCAAATCAAATATTTATATTCACAACAATGGTGTTATGTAAATAGGAGTTTTAAAGTTTTGACAATTTTACAGCTAAAGTACTGTTTTGAAATCAATAACAAATAATTCATTAATTGTAAAAATAATAGATTAAACCATGAACACATCATTTAAGAAGCTTAATAGGGTTTACCAAACAAAGAATAATTAATATAAGCAAATTATTGAATTAAAAAATAATTATGAACATTATAATTGGGGATAAATAAGCACACATAATTGATCATAATTAAAATAGAGAATAATGGGATGCAAAAGTAAGAAGAATAACTATGTAAAACAAAATAAGGTAATACAATCAGAGGTGGATTTAGGGGGGACCAGGGAGCCCGCCCTCCCCCTTTTAGGAAAAAATTTAGTTGGTTATCTAGGAAATCACTGAAGCGTGACTGAAGCGGGCCCCCCTCTTAGGTCAGTTCTGCCACTGACAATATAGATTATAAATCTCAGAATGAAGGACAAACATTAAAAAGAAATCAAATTACTACAGAAATCTACACTTTAATTATAAAATCATTTTCCTTAGAATTGTACAGAATAAGTATTTGTTTTAGAAAATGTGTAAAAAGTAAATAATACTATATTAGAGGACCCCAATTCTTACACTCATGAAAGTCATGAAAGGAGGTACATTGTAAATTATATATCTGTTTTGAAGCTAAATAAATACATAGAAAGTGCTCCTGCTTTTCATTAAAAGAAATGTTTGCATTGTCTTAGTAATTGAGCATGTTTAACAAATAATCAATGATAAATGATAATTATGAAAATCTAAATATTACATACATGTAAACTAATCCAAACTATAAAAGGGGGAAAAAAGGAGGGGAGGGGTCATGTCAATTTCATTTTATTTTCATTACTCACATTCTTGTCTAGTTAATAAGATGAATAAAATCCTTTTCCTTCCGTCCACTACTTGCTAGTTTAAGGCTAGTTCTGTAAGGTAACGACTTGAGTCCAGAATCTTTGATGTGGTCAATATCTGGATGAAAACTTTTTGTTGGCATAACATGCGACGTGCACAATTTGAATTGTTTTTTCTTCTTCATTTAATTGAAATACAACATTGATGTGAAGATCTAGAGCTACTGATGGTTCAAGACCATTCTCAGAAAAAAATAACAAACATTTGGCACATGTATGTACTGCCTGTGTTTCACTGTTTCAGTGTTTGGCAAGAGGTTCATCAAATGAGTGTATCACAATCCACAAACTTTGGAGATAAATTGCACTCCATAGTACTATCTACCTCGTTATATCTTATTTTTACCAACATTATAATGGTTTTATCAGTGTCTGCATTTCGTCTGCACTTTATTTTGGGCATTAACCCTTGTACTTCTTTTTGTTTCTTTATGTTTTCAATGAAGAAGAACCATAAAGGGGAGATAATTCATAGACACATAGTTGATTTTTTCAAGTTTTCAATCCCCATTTTTTCTCTTAAATCAAAAAACACATCCCTGATTTTTTTTTTATTTTTAAATGGGGGTTTTATCTTTGTGATTTTGACAATATTTTCAAAAAACTATCTCGGAAACTTTTTCAAAGCTTCAATGAATTTTGGTGAAATTTGGTTTTCATTTAGATGTCAGAATCACCCCCTTCTCCAATAGAAAATAAGCATATGTACACAATTTTCAGCCAAATATCTGATATATTTTTAAAATGGCAAAGGTAACAGCTTTATGTTGTGATAATTGTCTGCATCATTTACTGTCAGGATTACGGGAAAATAAGCATTGATATTTGGGAAATTTTTTAGAAATTTTCATTGAAAAAAAGCCCAAAATCAAAATGGCCGCCATTTCCATAGTAACAAAGCCTAAAATCAATTTTTAAAGTGTTAGTTGTTAAGTATATTAGTTATGTAGTATGTGTACAAAGAATGGTAAAAATCTGTGACATAGGTGTGAACACTTATTTTGGTCCTTACAGAGAATGGCTCTTTAAAATTATTAACATATTTTAAAATAAGGTTACGTTAATGCCATGGATTATTCTCCTGCATTCAGCATTTATGTCAGTAATACATGTAATTGAATTGGACTGACTAAATTGAAGTTTTCGGAAGTTAATATAATGTGGAAGAACGATTTTAAAAATATTTAGAACAATTAAAGCTGTCAAACCAGTTAACTTGTAAAAAGACCGATACACTTTTTGCAAAGACACATAAACTGAACATTAGAAAACAGAAAGAATTTTATTGCAAGGTTCTGCAAAACAATCAAGTTTTTCTATTGCTAACAATAGATGCAGATGCAAAGGTACATGCAAAAATAAAGCATGTAAAAAACACAAAAAAAAACCTGACGAACCTCGTAGCTACAAGTGTCCTTCTTGGTGAGAGCGCCAAAATAGAGTTTAGATGTAATATGTAATCCCAATTGATTGAATGCTTACCTATGCACTTTATTTGTCAAATAATAGTAATATTTATTTCTAAAACTTAATAAAATATTTTGATAAAGGTTTGTCAATATAAATCTGTATGGTTTAGGTAAATGCATGGTTATGCTCGTATTAGACCGTATAAGTATGCATATACCGTCTAGATCGTACTCGCACGGTTGAAATACTAATATAGTCTGGAACACTTACACAATTTGAATGCATTACATGCAATCATTAAAACCAATTTGTTCAAAAGGTTCCCGTTGCTCTTGTAAACAGTTCGGCAACTTTTCCTTTTCGTTGGACTTCAGAATGTATCTCTGCATTTGAAGTCTACAGGCGAGTGAGTATGAAATCTTATTTCGTCAAAAGCAACAAATGTTGGATAGACCAAATGTAGTGTAAGTGTCAAATTGTTTATAATCTCTTTTATTATGATTAAATTGTTAACCGTACCAATATTTTTGCAGCAGATACGCATTTTGACAATAAATGTCCGTGATGCTTACGGACAAAATATCTAAAAATATAATATAAAAAAACAAAAACAAAACGAATACCAAAGCGGAGCAGGGAATCATATCGTTGCATAATTGAGATATTTCCTTGAAATTATTTCCGATTATTTGTAACTGCAAATATTAATTACACGATGTCTGCAAATCCATGACAGTAGTCTATCTACTGAGCTGATGAAACCCTAATGAAAACACCGCCAGTGTGTTTTTGAGCTTCAATGCTATTGAAGGGACAGTAGAGTTTTTTAAAGGTGATCTTTACGGCTTGTTGATTTTGGATCTGCTAATCTACTGTCCAAGTAACTTACATGTATAACCTACTACATTCTTGTCTATCGAAAGTCAAGAGTCTACTGCTCATTGGTTATTGTCGGTTACTCTATACCATAGCTAATATTCAATTCATCTATTATTCTAATACTAGTCGTTTAAATCTACGACCTAGTGACTACAATTGGTTGGTGTTTTTTTGTTATTGACCTTTCTTTATTGTCTTTAGTATTATTTTTTTACAGAGTTACTATCAGTGTTTTTGTGGCAATTCTTTGGGCAATACAAATGTGTACCAAAAGAAAAATGAATCTGAATGTAATCACAAATGTTCTGGAGAGTCGTCGCAAACATGTGGCGGACAGTGGCATAGTTCTGTTTATGAATGTAAGTTTTTCTTTAAATTCGCTCTAAATGAATGCCCCTCACATACATGTATCATTTGCTCGAGTCCTTACGGATCGCCAACTCATAGCCAATGTTAGGCATCAGAGAATAACTTGTACAATCTTAAGAATCTTGTAAAGGAGAGGCAGAGTATTTGACAGAAGCAATGTATGTACAATATTTTCTTAAGATTGTCCAAGGATAGATTTTTCCCATAAGTAACGCATAACTATCCGTAAATATCGTAAACTGCTCATAAACTGCTCGTTGGTACTCTTAAAGACACGTTACAATTCTTAAATTGCTTTCATTCATAAAAGATATGTTACAATAACAATTTGCTATGGTTACATGTAGTTAACGATTTTGTTCGGGGGGAAAAGTTATTAAACAATCAAATTCGTAACTACTCGTAAATACGCATTACTAACTAGTACACATTCTTAGAACACATCAAAAGATCGGAAATGACACGTTTAAGCCTCGATGAATATTAACATTCCATAATAAACTACTCATAGGTACAAGGATTGAAATTTGATATTGCGCTAGACGCAAGTTTGGACTATATTAGACTCATGAGTGACGTTGGAAGAAAATATTTTCAAAAGGTCAGAAAATTACGCAGTTGAAGAGCATTGAGGACCACATATTCCAAAAGTTTTTGCCAAAGGTAATCGAATTAGTTATCAAAGGTACCAGGATGATTATTCAATACGCCAGACACACGTTTTATACTCCTGACAATCCGTCAAAAGATCGTAACATTTCGTAAGTTACTCGTATTTATCTCTTCATAAATCGTGGAATTTTCCCGCATCTAAATCGTAATAAAAGAGAGGCATAAGAAACCGAAGGGACATTCATACCCTAAAAATCAAGTAACAACACCATGGTAATAAAATAAAGAAAACCAATAAAAATCCAACAATTTTCAAATCGTACAAAACTCAAGAGATAGAAACACGAGCATATAATTAAAAACTACGTATACTAAGAAGTTCCTGAAGGGTGAGCAAATTATGCTTTACATTTGACACACGTCGTAAAGTTCAGGCAAGTATACACCCAGTGATTATTCTGATTCGATAGATCACATTCAGATAAAAGTAGACGGAATCGTAACTACAACAATTGGAACATATTCGTCTTCGTCTTTGAAAAATATCTAAACGGCCAATTATCTAGTGGTGGCGTACGAAACATTTACAAAAGGATGATTTCTACTTATAACTACTGTTTAAATAGCTTCCTTATGAGCAACTCGCAAAAGGAAAATTATGACAGGAAATACAAACCCTGTTATACCGAATCAACTGTAAAATATATACTCCATGTGCAGCTGGCGGTGATGTTGGAATGATGCATCATAGAGAAAGAGAGTTTACAAATGAAAGCTGAACTATTTCTTTTGTGGCAATTTTTTTAACCGTCAGTCCTTTTCTTGATGTAATTGAAGATATCCGGCATACCATACTTAACAGTACCTGTGGTGTCCTGTATATTGATAATGCCAGTTTCGGGGCGTTTTTGTATCTTTCGCCTCATTTTAAGGTCACACGTATTTCAATACATCATTTTTATAACGGAAAAGCCATTCGAATTCATTAAACTTCCCAAGATTGACTTCCATTTTTTAATTACAATAAGGTTGTTATAGCTATTGTTTTATTCTACCTAATTAATATGACACACTTGGGTTGACTAAAGACGATTAGACATACAAACTGTAATGCATGAGTGCAAAAATAAAAACAATGAAAGGGGGACGTAAGATACAAGAGGGATAGTCAAACTCATAAATCGAAAATAAACTGACAACGCCTGGCGAAAAATGAAAGAAGACAAACAGACAAACAATAGTACACATGACAAAACATAGAAATCTAAAGGAAACTCAATCAAACAATTTTAAAGATTTGCTCCATAATTTCATGTATTACCGTTTATCAATCAAACATAGCTATGGTCTTTTGAACATATGGAATCGGTCAAGATTTTCATTTAATTAGTTATAATTGCGGCTCCTTTACAAATTTAGAATTGCTACCTTTATTTAATTATACTATCTTAGAGAAAGGGGTATAATTTAAGGCCAATAACCAGACTTTAAACCATAAGAAGGAATATAGAGATTGATTATCATGTTTTGTTTTATTTATTATTCAGTCATAACAGCAACACTCCCAACTACCACAATGACAACAGAAGGCCATTCTAGAGAGACAAGACCACCCCGACAGTCTTCAATCACAATAACTGAAATTATAACTCTGGGTCAATCAGAAGACACAACTAACGGCGTGGAATGTCTTTGTCCCTGTTCTAAGGTTGTAGAAGGCAAATATGATTTCTTACGAGGAATGAATCTTACTCTTGATCAATTAAGAGAATTACTGAAGCCAGAATTAGATTTAATGAAGAAAGAACTGAGTGTCAACAAATATAATACGACCCGGATGCTTCGTTCCAAGATATCAGCTCCAGATGATCGTGTATCGGCGACATCCGTAGGATATGTTGGAGTCGTCTTCATTTGTTTTATAGCAGTTTTGATTGTTTTCATTGATATAATGGGCTGCTTTGTAGCCAAATTTAAAAGACGTTAAAAGAAATGATTCCTGCTGTTGTTTTTTTTTGGGGGTAATTATTATCTTGAGTTTTGAAGTGTGTACTTAAAGTTTACAATAGCAATGTATGAACATATTAATTTGTCTTAAAACGAACTATTTCTTTTGAACATGTGTTCCCCAGGGACACATATTTTTTCGAACCAGTAGTAAAAAAGAATTCCATATAAGATATGTTACGTACATAGGTGAATACCTATGTTGATCTACTACAACAATTACCTACATTGCTGCATAGTCTTTGGTAGATAAAATGTATTAGCACGGTAACCGACCGTATTATTGTATATGTACACCAGAGAAACATAAACATTTGCCCTGACTATATTTAAATAATATACAGTGCTCTACATTTTCATTTCATCACTGTACTTTTCACTGCGTTTGTTGAATATGCAATTTATCTTTTTCTTAATGAAGATAATAACAAATGATGACATACAACTTATATCAGAATTCAGTAATAAATTTAATTCTTTATTGCAACAAAACGGGAAAAAGATCCAATAACGAACATTATTTCTTGACAAACAAAGTATATGTAAAAACAAATAGTTGATTAATATTTGATGTTGTATACTGTATGCACAGACTATCTTCTGTTTTATTTTTGAACATTTCTTGTTTTATATGTATTTGTAATCTTACTTTGCTTGATACGCTTGTAATACGTCCTATGGTTAATAAAATAAAATAAATGTACTTTGTTCACAGTAAACACACCGATGGTTAAAATGTCTGAGACCAAGTATGGCCTTGTTAGAGATAGTTTAGATCAACAATCGTGCCATGAATGTACGAACTTTTCTACCTTTCTTAGATTACTCAAATAGCAAACATACTTTAATAACAGTTCTAACATGAGAATCATATACTTTCATTTGAAGTGACAACCTATGACTTAAATGCAATAACTGAAAAGACCTTGTCATTTAAGACAATAGTCTGTTAACCAAATAGCTGAAATATCAGTTTCCGCGATTGACAACAAGGGTGATAAGTTCATGGTACTGCGCAATTTGACAGAAAATAAATAAAGTGAGAGAAAAACGAACCGTAACAATACTCTTTGTCAGTTAGATCAAATATGTCCAATCATACATTTAGAACAGCATTTATGAACCTACTATGCAAAATGAACATATGTTTTTCTAATACTTTCTTAACGCAAGATATTGTACATGCTTTATCCTCTCTTTTTTACTACACTAAATTAAATGGTGTTGTCCCAACAGATCGAGCGTCAAAAACTTTATTGTTTGTATGTGCAAAAATTATTATTTGGATCATCTAGTTAAAGGCTTGTATCTAAGCTTTATTTAAAATAATTATGACTTGAATGGAAAGTTGTATCATTAGCAATTATGCTCATATCACTTCTTCAAACACTATTTAATGCTTTTTTGTCTTTTTTGGTTCAAATATTTGTGTATAAAATATTTGCACTGATTTCAAATTTCACAACACTAATGGCTGTTTTCTTATAAAAAAAAATGGAAATGTGTTTTTCGGGTCAAATTAGAATGTCTTTCTCTAAAGAATCAGTTTGCGTCAAAATGAGATTGAAAGACACATTGTTTATTTCAGCCTATTATTTCCATTATTTTGTTTATTCATTGCTAAATCCAAATAAATCAATTAGATACAAATGTATAGCTTACAAACAAACAAAAATGAACGAGAATGGAAATGGGGAATGTGTCAAAGAGACAAAAACCCGACCAGAAACACACAACAGCAGAAGGTCACCAACAGGTCTTCAATGTAGCGAGAAATTCCCGCACCCGGAGGCGTCCTTCAGCTGGCCCCTTAACAAATATATACTAATCAGTGATAATGAACGCCATACTAAAAGCCTTTTTGTCATTTTTTCCTACTTACCTTACTTGAATAGCATCGTATCATAATTTTAGATCAACGTTTTAGCTATAATTACTTACAAAAGAATGTTATATTTCAAATAAAAAATTTGAATACAGATGTCGTAAAAATGAAGCAAAATGTTATTGTTGCCCATGAGACAATAACTCACCAAAGATAAAAATGCAGTGGTAGCGAGAAATAACATGCCACTGTACGTATGATCGGCTTCAATAGGACAAAAACCCAGACTGATAATATTGCTTCAGAGACCCTAACATGAAAAATTAGAAACAAGGACACAAGAACACTAAATGCATGATTTTTAAAATAATAAGTAGAAACAAACCAACTCCAACGTCAACGCCAACTGATGTTGACGTTTAAATTGGGACAGACACATAATATAAACATATAACATATAAAAAATGCTAATAGATTATGCAAGCAAATCTAATGTTTGTATTACATATTTATTGAAATAATAAAACAACTTATTTTCTTATAATTCTTATATGATTTGCATATTAGGGAAAACGTTGGTGTGATTGGTAGAGAGGACTTCCGGTAGCTGAACTTGACGTCGGATATTTTTGATAGACGACGGTGATCGAACATCTTTTCGTGACCAATGTTAACAATATGGCGGCGATAATAACACCGACGTTAACAACATTTATTTTCACTGCACGTTAATCGTTATGATATAAGGAGTTTTTGCAGTAACTTTTTATGAGAAAGCAAATTTCATTGAGTACATTTTTTTGCGCTTACCAACAAATATATTCATGCGTCAGGCCTATTTAATGACATAAATATCAAATTTACGTGTGAAAGAGGTAACGAGTGAGAAAAAATATCTTCTCTTTCTCCAATTTTAAAGAATAATCAGGATTAATAAAGGAATTCATTGGTGTATAAACTGAACCAAGTCACTCACAAACATATCTTTGTGAGTGAGTGAATTGGTCTAGGTTATACACCAATAAATGGTTTGTCCTACTTAGAATTGTATAGTTCAGTTTACATTGAAAATTTATTTTTATTACCTTTTCAAAAATATACAAACAAAACAGTCTGGGTCTATTCTTCGAAATTGTCGATGCTGAAAAGAGGTCAATACTGCCTCTTCTAAGAGAGATCTGACGATAAAATTTAGAGAGTTTCATTGTTCTACAGTACATTCTCTACAGAGTTTAGAATTTATCAACACAATTAAAGCAGTCACCATAGAAGACTTATAAAACAAGGAAGAAAGATACCAAAAGGAGAGTCAAACTCATAAATCGAAAATAAAATGACAATGCCATGGCTACAAATGAATAGTACATATGACACAACATAAAAAAATAAAAAAATAAACAACACAAACCCCACCAAAAACTAGGGGTGATCTCAGGTGCTTCGGAACGGTAAATAACGGCAACAGTAGTACACCGCTGTTCAAAACTCATAAATCCATGGAAATAAACAAAATCGGGGTAACAAACTAAAACCGAGGGAAACGCATTAAATATAAGAGGAGAACAACGACATAACACCGAAACACAACTCATCCAGAAAAGGACCAAGCATCAGACAAAATACCACGAGAATAACAAATATAACATCAAAACCAAATACATGAATTTGGGATAGACAAGTACCGTGCCACGTCTTATCTTTAGCATATCCTGCTCCACCTATGGCACCCGTCGTGTTGCTTATGTGATAACAAATACGGTAAATAGTCTAACTCGGTAGGTTATTTTTATGAAAGGGAAGGGAATTGTAGTTACGACGTAAAGAACATAATCAATATCATTTGTGAAACGGTTATTCCATAACGGTCGACCAACTCGTAATGGCGTCCGTAAAATATACGAAGTGATGATTTCAACTTCACCATTTGGAACTCTAGGTTTAATGACTTCCTTGTGAGCAGCAAACCCTCTATCACGAAAATCATGATAGGAAATGCAAACACGGGAATATCGTTTCAATTGGGAGATATATACACCGTACGCAGGTGCTGCTGGAATGTTGCTACTTAGAAATGGAAAGTTCACAATTATAATCTGAAATCATCTCTTTTGTCATAAACGTTTTGCTTTCAACCGACCCTCATTGTCAATTTCTAGATGTAAGTCAAGATTTGAGTAGTATCCTTTATCTCTAGTTTGATTGAATAGATGCGTTCAACATAGTCGACAAAGTTTGAATTATTTAGTGAAAGAACATCATCTATATAGCAGAAAGTAGAGTAAAAGGATATTGGTAACTTCTTATCTTTCGTCCTGTATAAAGTCAGTCTCATAATAAAAAAGTCGGCAAGAAGAGGTGCACAATTTATTCCCATAGGAATGCCGACAGGAAAAACACGTCCTCCGAACGTATCAAAATTGTTGTCAATCATGAAATCAAGCCTCTTGATATATCTGTTTCAGAGTCTTTTTTGTTTGAATCAGAGTGATCGTTTACAAAGTAGGATGTATCCCTCCCTAAGACAAGATACTTGTATCTACGTGGGCCATTCTCTTTGTCATGAAAAAAAGCAATACCAACTCTTTCAAAGTGTCTTTTAGTTTCGAATCTGAATATTTGGGTAAAGTGTAGAAAAGTCAAATATTTAAAGACTATCTATTACAAAATAAAAGAGAGTTAGATTGTATGTACTCTAAAAGATATTTGGAATTTGTAAGTATCCACATTCGATTCACGCCACCTCAAGAATAGGCAGTGTCACATATGATTATCAAGGATTTCCTCTTTTGTAAGTGTCGTGAGGGTATATACCATGTTGGTTACATTGGTTACGAATCAGTATAAGTGATATTGTAACTAATATTCTGTATAAAATTATACTTTAAGCAAATGCTACAATTGATTATTATAATAACAAAACTAAACGTGAATTAACAGTCCGGAAAATTACACTTTGTCATCCACAGCTAAAATTTATGGTTTCTTTTTTAACTCTGTAGAATACACAAACACATACATGCACATACACACACATCTTAATTTTATAATGTTAATCACTTGCTATAAGTAGAAATTATATCGACATAGTAGAATATTAAATTTTCCGGTCTCCGATGCAAAGTTGACATAGTTGAATAGAATAGTTTAAGGTCCCCCTTTATTGTATATAACGTTAAATTATGTATGTCTCCTTATCCTTTTCTTCCGTAGATTTGACTTGGTTTCTGCTTACGATCAATCTCGATGATCAAATAATATTTAAATTTTCAAATATGGTTAAAATATGAAAAAATACTCATTATCTTTTGAAATTTGGTGTAAAATTAACGTAAAACCATGTGAAACGTATCAAGTAATTTTACGTATAAGTTCGTTTAATGTGATCTACCTGTGTGATTCATATAAAATTAACATGAACAAAAGATGCCGTTTGAATTCATCTATATTGTGTGTCAGCAAAAATTTAATGTGTGAAATGCTACAATTATGAAAGCGCAACAACGACAAATCATATAAATAATTAATTTTAATAACTCATGACACAAATCCCTAGACAAGAAATAAAAAAAAGTATAATTATGACAATGTCATATTTCCCAATTATATTTTAATTATCCTTTTTTATGAACATTATCAGATACTTAATATAAAATATCAACCACCTCAACTTTGCGGAATAAACTTTATATCTACTGAAGGACTGATATATCGTTATTTAGAATAACTACCTGCTGCACAATGGTTGCTTTTCGGTTTATACATTTTCAAATTCTATTTAATTTCCTGTATTGGATATTTTACACAGTAACGATGATTTATTCTGTCGGTAAGTCTGATAAATTATACTTATTTTGACATTTTCAGTTCTTGTCCATTCGTTTTTAATGTGTTTTGTTATTTGATTTTGCCATGTGATTATGGACTTTCCTAATTGATTTTCCTCTGAGTTCAGTATTTTTGTGATTTTACTTTTCACAGTTTTTGAGATCTTGTATGCTTCCGTATTAAGAATAAGATAGTTTCAGGCAACATAGTATCCAAGATATGACGCATTGTAATGGAACTAAGGAGATGGTAGACATATTGGTCTATGTTTGTCTGATGGTGAGGTTTCTATAAAAATATTGTTTTTAATTCAGGTCTCTTCTCCCCAACTTGCTCTTTATTTTATTATGGGTTTATAGTTCAAAATGGCGGAATATTATAACGTTCTGATAATCTAATTTTGTAGGTCCGTTTTACAAGGTTGCCTCATTCCCATAGAGTAAGATTTAAATCAACTCTCCATCGGATAACTAGATACTAGAGTTTTCTCGATTCAATATGTTAAGAAAAATAATTTAATATTCTTAATATCAAACAACTGTACGCGATTGTCATACAAAAGAGGGACGACAGATATAAGAGTGACATTCAAACTCATGGATCAAAAATAAACGGACAACACCACGACTTAAAAAGAAAAGACAAACAGACAAAAAATAGTACAAAAGAAAGTAACATAAAAAACTAAAGACGCAGCAACACGAACCCCACCAAAAACTGTGCGTCAGAAGGGAATGCAGATCCTGTTCCACATGTGGCACCCGTCGTGTTGTTATGTTATCACAGACCCGGTATATACTCTACTACAAGTGAGCCGTTTAACAGTACATAAAACCACTATTTTCTACATATGGAAATGCCTGTAACAAGTCAGAAATATGATAGTTGTTTTTCAATTGTTTGTTGTGTGAGAGCTTTTGAAATTGAAATTTGTAAAGGGACTTTCAATTTTTAAACTCCTTAGAGTTTCGTTTTGTTGTAACTTGACTATTTACGACAGACGCTCTCTTCAGGTACAATGCATAACAATTTACGTACACTCTATTTGAAATGTCATATCTGCATATTGATGGTAGACAGTTGTATTTGCTCCCTTGTTCGGTTATATCATTGCAACATTATATGTCACGCACTGCGTCTAGCGCTTTATCCAGTCGACCAAATAGTTTCTGTTGTTGGAAGGACAAAACTTACTACCGTCCATTTGAAGATCTTATATTGTTAGAAATATATATATTAAGGCACAACATAACGATAGAAATGCACTTTAATGTATAAAATGAAATAAACAATCATTCAAACATTTCAATATAATATCTATCAAGTCGGTTTCAACAGGTTCAATATATTCAAAGTTCCATGCATGCATGATAATGAATTATTGTGTACATTATAATTTGCAATGTATGTTATAAATATGTGAATATGGTTCAGGCTAACATTATAGAAATATTCTGTGTTTTTGAAAAGAATATTAAGTTATTAGTCGAAAGGCGTTGATTAATTTAAAATATATATTCCTTCGATATCGGACCGGTATTACCTCTAGACTCCAATATCAACAAAAGACGTTAGCTGAGGATAATATGGGATGGTCCGATCTTAAACAGGTAATGAATTAACCTGTCTTTTTCGACTTTGTACATTAAAAATCCATATTTCTTGAAACTCGAATATCTTATAAGCCGGTTAACAAAATAAAACTCGCAGAAGATTGTTTTCAAACCTCAACTGAAAGACTGAAAGCATATTTATTTGTACTCAGCATTGTCTTTAGTTATTTTGAGTAAATTTTACTCTGTACTGATGCTGTATAAGTCAAAACCTCATTTCCATGGTCTTTCATAGAAGCTTTAGAATATGCGGTGTTTAATTGTCAAATTGTTATCATTGCGTCGTGAAAATTAATGTAGTTGTTTTTAGATTTTCATAATTATTGATAAATACTACATTTTACATATATAGTGTTTTTATTGAAATTAAGAAATTGAAGTCAAGATTTTTATCATATAATATTACAGGATTCTGTTAAATTATTTAGAGACTGAAATTAACCATTTTTCGCGACAGTTAAACGATTTATGAATAATTATTGACGTATTTGCTAACAGTCGAGGTATCAATCAAGTATTATTTATTGCAATAACGATACAAATCGTACTGCATCACATACGTATTTCAATTTTTCATTATTTAAACCTGATATAATAGATGTATCTATCTCACACGTTTTTTGTTTCTGGTGCAACAATCAAGATATATGAAGAATCATTTGAACTCACAGATATTAGTTAATTTGGGTTATGGTATCTTTTTATGAACAACCGCTTATTGGTTTATGTATGAAAGTTTACACAATTTTGTCTGGCGGTTCCAAAGTAATGTTACTTTCGCCCATTGCTTCGGCGTTTTAAATTAGAAGATATCTAAAAATTCAGTAATTTGTTATAATTTTATTGTTAACAAAAAGTTGGGTTTCTTTTTAAATGTAAAACGACAATGCTGAATCGATATGATGATTGAGCTGCAAAAGAGGGACGAAGATACCAGAGAGACAGTCAAACTCATAGATCGACAATAAACTGACAACACCATGGCCAAAAATAAAAGGAAAAACAATATAACAGAAAACACAACATGCAAAACTGAAGTAAAACGAACCTCTCCAAAACTAAGGGTGACCACATGTTCTTTGAAAGGTTAAGCAGATCCTGCTCCATATGTTTCATCCGTCGTGTTGCTTATGTTATTACAAATCCGGTAAATAGTCTTATTCGGATGGTCACATTCGTGAAAAGTGCAGGATGTTGTAGTTGTGAAATAATGAACATATCCGAAATCATCTGTGATACGGTTATTCCATAACGGTCAACCAACTCGTAATGGCGTCTGTAAAATTTACGATCGGATAATTTCAACTTCACCATTTGGAACTTTGTCTGGTTAGTTACTCATATACACAGAATATTCAAATATACATGTTCATCCATTGGAAATTGACTGATTACGCCATGGCCAAAAATAAAAAGACAACCAATACTACAGAAGACCTAATATAGAAAACTGAAACATGTTCATCCATTGAAAATACTATGATTAAATAGTTTAGTATTCTCGTTTCCGAAACCGCATTTTTTAATATCAAACATATAAAAAAATACTGTGAAAACAGAAATAAACAATCAATGTGACCTATGACATTGCAATCACTGCAGTAAAAGTCACCAAAAATATCAACATTTACAGTACGTTATGTCCTTGCTGTAAAAACTCTGTTCATATATACTATGAATTAACTTAAAGATTTATTTATATATTTACAAGATTGATCGTTTATATAAATATACAGTATTAATTTCCATGGTTTTACGAGAGCGTACATTTTAAATGAATAGCTTGAATGAAAACTACGGTTCCTTATTTGTGCGTTGTGATTATAAATTCGTATGTACAATTACTTTCATTTGTTTCCAACTCTGTCTTGTATTGTTCTGGTCGTACTATTACAAATATTCAATTTCATGACTGCAACATATGTTTCTATCAGTGTACCATAGTGCTATCACATGGTAAGGGTAGGAACTAATGGTAAAATCTAGGTTTAAGTGTTTTAATGTCTTTTCTCACCGTTTTAATTTAGTGCAATAGCTGCACGACCCCATTTTCAATTAACAGTGGTAAGATAATCGTTGCATGATCATTGTTCCTGACCAATGTTTCCTGTATTTGGCATGTGTAGTGCATCATGACATAAGACATTGTTACGTGTACCGTAATGGACTTTCGTGCAGGACTTCTTCGTGTATTTTTTACATGTAACTCTTGACCAGACCTATGCACTTTGTGTGTGTCACTATGATACAGTGTGTTCCTTTGTATAAAACCATAACCTTAAAGTATAATTCTAAATTAACCTTGCTTCTAAACATGTAGCATGAAGATGTTTTGTCATAAGATGGTGAGTTTTGTGACACGAGAAGCTTTATATGAGCTTGACTTTTGCCCTCATTTTACAACTTGCATATTTTGTTTGAATTATATGAAGAATTGTCTGATTGCACTGATACCACATCTTCATATAGCGGGACGGCTGCAGTTCAGGCGATTTGGTGTCACGATATCACAGTAGCATGGGTTCGAATCCCGGCGAGGGAAGAACCAAAAAATTGCGAAAGGAAATTTACAGATCTAACATTGTTGGGTTGATGTTTAGACGAGTTGTATATTAGATATATCGATATATTTGTTAGTTTTGTGTACCCCGATGGAACTCTTGACTAGTCGATGACTTTTTGCCTCTTGGCCTATGCATATTAGGTGTGCCTCTTGGTATGATTACCTTGACAAAGTCAGGAGTCTCTGCTTTTTGTTAGTCTTATATGTTTTTATTTGTAATTCGGTTTTTTGTAATGAAGTTTGAACTAGTACACATTTTGTTTAGGGGGTCAACTGAAGTCCGCCGCCGGGCGAGGAATTTTCTCACTTTATTAAAAACCCTTTGGTGGCCTTCCACTGCTTTTTGCTCTTTTGTCATTTTACTGTCTCTTTAACACATTTCACATTTCCATTCTCAATTTTTGATTTGAAGAATGTTTTGATCAAAAGAAAATTTAATCTTTTAATTGCCGTGACAAATTTGAAAGAACATTTACTGCTTCAGTAGCATCATGTGCTGCCAATTATGATAGATAATTCAAAATGTTTCTTTCCTTTTACCTTGGATTTCATTTCATAGGCATGTAGATATGAATAGTCTGTTTAAGTATCTTTAAAGATCACACAAGGTATACGCATATCAATAAACTGAACTCAGTGCGAAGCACCTTCAAAGTACACTCAGACATAGAGTTCAATCTAGTGAAAATTCTTATAGAAGTAAAATCCAAAGGAAGTAAATAAACTGTTTACTGAAATAAATGTACAATATCGGTATAAAGACATCATTCGTAAATATAGCTCAACATGCAGACTTCTAATACGTTCAGGTATTTCACATCCAATTTTTTATGGTAATATTCTTTATAAAGCACAAAGGTGTCAGTATTCACCTCAGAAACTTACAAAACCTTTGAATAGACTTATTAAGAAGGGATATAATTACGATACTGTTGTCAAGTCATTAAAGATTGCATATTTTGGCGTTAATATTGAGTCACTGATAAGGTCTTTGCATCGGAACTAAAGTTGTTGGCATGACACGGGTTATGTTCTTCTCATATATGTTATGATGGTATGATACTAAACCCCTAACGGGAAGGATTGTGCCTGATGTTCATATGATGAAATCATAATCTTTCAGTCAGTTTAATTGAAGTCTGGAGCTGGCATGTCAGTTAACTGCTAGTAGTCTGTTGTTATTTATGTATTATTGTCATTTTGTTTATTTTCTTTGGTTACATCTTCTGACATCAGACTCGGATTTCTCTTGAACTGAATTTTAATGTGCGTATTGTTATGCGTTTACTTTACTACATTGGTTAGAGGTATAGGGGGAGGGTTGAGATCTCACAAACATGTTTAACCCCGCCGCATTTTTGCGCCTGTCCCAAGTCAGGAGCTTCTGGCCTTTGTTAGTCTTGTATTATTTTAATTTTAGTTTCTTGTGTACAATTTGGAAATTAGTATGGCGTTCATTATCACTGGACTAGTATATATTTGTTTAGGGGCCAGCTGAAGGACGCCTCCGGGTGCGGGAATTTCTCGCTACATTGAAGACCTGTTGGTGACCCTCTGCTGTTGTTTTTTATTTGGTCGGGTTGTTGTCTCTTTGACACATTCCCCATTTCCATTCTCAATTTTAAATTTTACAACAGTCTATCGGTCACAGATGCCCCTGCTTGTGAAAAAAAACCACAAGTAACTTCCACATATAGATGCAAGATTCACGTAATTTTGACTGTTTTGTGACCATAAGCATTGTGTATAAGTTTCAAAACATTTGTTTGAAGTAAACTAAAATTAAAGAACAGAAACAACAGATTTAGCATTTTTCCTATAGTACTCGTTCAAACTTTTTTTCTATCTTATAACTCATGAACAGTAACATGACCCAATATCGAACTTGATATCTGTGTCATGTGGTAAAAAGCATTACGTATAAGGTTTACAACATTTGATTAAGTCAAACTTACTAAAAAGAACGAAAACAAAAAAGCAACATTTTCTATGTTTTTAAAGGAATATGATAACTCATGTACGGTAAAAGTGACGCAACTAATTTTCATTTTTTTTTTGTGGAAATAAGCATTGTCCCAGGTTAGGGAGATGATGGAGACGCCGCTAACATGTTCAACCCCGCTTTATTCAATATCTAACTTGGTATATCTGTAATATGGGGTAATAAACCTTGCGTATAAGGTTTTTGTTTTTGAAAGAATTTTCAAATTTGATTTTGTGTTGTGTGGTATTAAGCATTGCCCCAGGTTAGGGGGATGGTGGGGATCCCGTTTAGATGTTCAGTCCCATCTATAGTTGTTAATGTCTGTGTCATCTGGTCTCTTGTGGAGGGTTCTCATTGGCACTCATGTCACATTAGGTTGAGGGTGCCGTTTGTTTTTTCGTTTAAATTGTTTTACATTGTCATTTCGGTTCCTTTTATTGCTGACTATTCGGTATAGACTTTGGTCATTGTTTAAGGCCGTATTGTGACCTATAATAGTTGTTACTTTCTGTGTCATTTGGTCTCTTGTGGAGTGTTCTCATTGGCACTCATGTCACATCGTTTTTTATATATTGCGTATAAGTTTTGTAGTATTTGGTTGAGAAAAACTAAAGATAGAAGAGCGGAACCCATTTTATGGGACATTCGGAACGGACGTACTATGGTAACAATTTATGTCCCTCAACTATGGCACCAACACAGAAGTTCTGACTATTGTGCTGGTGATACACATCACACGAGCACTGTCATTAACACATACACATAATTTTTTATAAAAATATTCAATCTTAACTTTGATTTCTTTATTTTGAGCCGAATGATTATTATGCATGCCCTTCACAATGAGTATCAAATTGACAAATTTATTGTACATATACATAATTTTATGTAATATTTTATAACTTATTTTTCAACTAATTAAAGCTTACCAACTTATTGGTCATCACTTTCCTTGTATATGTCCTTGTATATGTCTTTTAACATTCTGTTTTGAACGAAAAGATGATACATATGCTTCACATGTATTTCTATCAAATTTGACATTATTACAAAGGCTTAAGATAAAATTCAGTCGAACTTTTAAATAAATGTGCAATCAAATATATACACAAGTCGTCAACTGGTCAAGTAGCTAGATGAACATATCGTTGGCCATATAAACGACATGTCCTAATTGGGTGGTTTTAAAACTTCTAGACATATTTACAGAACGACTAAATTAAATAAAAGGATGATCAATATACTGCATATTTCCGTCTATTTTTAAAATCTATACGGTTCTTTATCTTTATCTATAAAAAAGAAGATGTAGTATGATTGCCAATGAAACAACTATCCACAAAAGACCAAAATGACACAAACATTAACAAATATAGGCCACCGTACGGCCCTCAACAATACGCAAAGCCCATACCACATAGTCAGCTATAAAAGGCCTATTCAAAATATCTAAAATGAGATGGTAAATACCTTACAGATTCATTTACCGTCGATTCTGAAATGTTTAATGGTACTAAAAAATGCGTCTTTGACCTACCTAATCTTTTTATTCGGATACTTGCGATTATCTTCTGTTATATTCAACGGGAACTTTAGAATGATCTAGAACATAACCCAAATGGAACTAAGAAGTTGGGTTGCTTTTACCAAACAACCGGATGTTGAACCAGTTACCATGGTATCGAACCAAAGAACCAAGGTTCAGAACCAGAAAACCCAGATGGAACCAAGGTTTAGAACCCGAATGCCCGGATAAAACCTAATTGCATTCGGAATTCTCGTGACTTTGTATACCTTCAACGTATTTTCCAAATCATTTATTTATTTAGTATATTTATATATAATTATATATAATATACGAGCTGTCCGTGTACTTAAACAGTTGCAACACTTTATAGCTCGAGTGTGACTGCAAATGCCTTTATTTCTTTTGATCAAAATATACCTTATTTCATTTTGAAAGATTCCTTTCCCGGCTTATAAGTGCATTAAAGAACAATTTTTGTAATTTTTGTAACTCAATGATAAACTTGAAATCAATAAAGGAGTGTTCGAATATCCGATAATGTATTTTTTGTATACAAAGTAGTTATATGTTTTCTAAAACCTATCTATAATATCGAAATATAAAAAAATGGCCCCCAAACGATATTGGGCAAAGTCTTAAATACCCACAGCAAACTTATATGCTTTATTCAAAACTTAAATTGAAACACTTGAAAGTAAGGAATAGCAAAATTTAAAGCATTATGCCAAATTTGGTGAAGATCAGTTGTGACTAGGTAAGAAGAGTCAACATTTGATATGCATAAAATATTTTTTTAGGCATAATTTTTTAATCAGTTTAATTTTTAAATCAGCATTTTCTATGTTGTGATGTTGTGATGTTATGGTTTTGTTTTTAGAAAAAGGGAGAAGGTTTAGTACCATTAAAACGTTTTATCCCGCTGCAAATGTTTGTACCAGTCCTAAGTCAGGAATCTAATGTACTGTAGTTGTCGTTTGTTTAAGTAATTTATCGGTGTTTCTCGTTACTCGTTTTGTTTATAGATTAAACTGTTGGTGTTCCAGTTGTAATGGTTTTACACTAGTAATTTTGGGGCCCTTTATAGCTTTTTGTTCGGTATGAGCCCAGACTCCGTGTTGAAGGCCGTACATTGACATATGACGGTTTACTTTTATAAATTGTTATTTGGATGGAGAGTTGTCTCATTGGCACTAACACCACATCTTCCTATATTTAATTGAGATCTGAAGCTGGCATGTCAGTAACTGATTGAAGGCCTTTGTTTATTCATGTACCATTGTCATATTGCTTAGTTTATTTTGTTACCTATTCTGACATCGGATCCGGATTTTTTTTCAAACTGAGTTTTATTGTGCGTATCACTCTGTGTTTCTTTATTTCACATTGGCTAAAGGTATAGGGGAGGGTTAAACACAGCTCCATTGCTGCGCATGTTCCAAGTCAGAAGCCAAAAATTTAGTTTATTTATATGTTTTTTTTAGTTGAGTGTGACGACCATTTTCACTAAACTAGTAGACAATTTTGTAAGGTCTAGCTGAGGACTACCTCTGTGCTAGGACCTATTGGTGGACTTCGGCTGTATTCTGTCCTTTGGCCTGCGTGGGTTGTTGTCTTTTTAAAAAATTACTCATTTCCATTCTGAATTTGATTTATACAGATGTTTCACAAACCGCGCCTCTTTTTTTGAAGATATATAATACTCATAGATATGAGGTAATGTTAACGTACTGGTTCCAAGAATTGTAGTATAAGATTAAACTCTTAGAAGTTCGTGGCTTATAAATGTTGAAAGTATGCCACACGGCCGTATGTTTTGATCTTTGCAAAAGATAGTAGTGCAAATGATAAATCATTATTTACAATCTTTAACGTAAACGTGGCACTATTTAAGCCGTAAAAGGAGTGACTATGGGAAATGTCATTTACTGTGATGATGAAAGTGTTTAACGACCTTGACTGGATGTACATCCATCGCATGGTCGGAAAGTTGGTTATATTTATAAAAGAGCAAAAAAAGAAAGAGATTTGCAAAAAATACAAAATAAATGATTTTGTTGATCACTACAGAATATACTGGAAAAAAAGGGACGACCAGCATTAGAGGTGGTGATACTGTAGTATTAACCATATATGGATTCTTAAAAATTCTTAAGAATAACTGGATAATTTGTTATCTCGGTCTGTTTCTGAAATTAATTCTAACAGAACGTTTGATCTTATAACCCTTCAAACCATCATTCTACATGTGAAATTATAATTGATTTGAAAAGACATTGAACAACAAAATTCCTTCTGATGACGGTTGCATTTTCTGACTCCCAACACGCGAAACAAGCATCATTATCAATGTTATTAAATTTAATACGACTGTCGTAAAAGTGAGAGGTTTGGGGCTATAAAACAAGGTTCAATCCACCATGTTCTATATTGTAAAATGCCTTTACCAAGTCAGTTGTCCATTCGTTCAATGTATTTTATCCCTTTGATTATGGACTTAACGTTTTGAATTTTCCTCGGAATTCAGTATTTTGTGACTTTTTATTTTTTTAACAATGTATACAAAGAATATTTGAAAAAAATAATGTTATGTTGAGCAACTTTCAGTATAATCAAAGCCTACAGAAAAATACGCATCGAATGGCTTCCGATCAACGAAAGAACAGCTTGAACTTATTTTAGATATATATATTTTTGACAATACTGAAATGTTATGCATTAACGAATGAAGCAGTTTTGAAAACTAAGAAGGAGTGCTATCAAACTTTGAATAACAAATTGCTTATAGTAATCAGTGAAATAAATAAAAGGACAGACTGAGAAAGAGGAATATGATAATGTGATTGGAAAAATGAAAATGACATTATAACAATATAAGTCATTCAGAACTTTTGTACGACTATCAACCTAGTTATTAGTTAAAACATATTGGTTTGTTCAAAATAACGAATGGATTAAACACAAGTTTTACAACTTAGTAACGTCTTCAAGAGAAAAATAATATACACAGTAATTAAAGAACACATCAAGTATTTCATACTAATAAATAATTTTAGAATAAAAACATGAAAACCAAAGGAAACGAATCAATGGATTTGAATCGAGTGCATCTTTTTTACAGTATAAGTTTAACACAAACACACCGAATTGTTTGTGGAATTACCTATGCGCAAATACTTTTAGTGTAGACATAACTTAAGTATTAGTGTCTGTGTCTATATCATTAATATTTACCAAAAACAATGGCGGTCCTAATTTTGAATCCTGAAACACACTGGCGTTTAATTTTCCAAATTTTGAAAGTGAATCTTTTAAGGCAACTTTCTAAGATCGGCTACATAGGTAGTTTTTTTTAACCGAAACACTATTATGTATAGTAAAGTCTTATCCAAACAGTATCAAAAGCTTTACTTATATCAGCAAATGTAAGGGTAGTTACTAGCTTATAATTTAGCGCCAATGAAATGTTGTTGTAAAGTTTAATTAATTGATGAGTACTGATATATCCTGGAATAATTTCAGATTGATACATATTGATAATAGTTTATATCTATTTAAATGGTAAAAAAATATTTAAAAAACATTTTTCTTATTACTTACTCACACATGACAATAAGGAAACAGCCCTGTAGTTGGAAGGTAATGATTTGTCACCACTTTTGAATAAAAGAATAACATTTACAATTTTCCATTGATCGGGTAATACTCTAGCATTAAGTTATTTATTAAAAAGTAATTCTAATATGACGTCCCTATTACGCTTTGTAAACAAAGATGTGTACTAATCAGCACAAAAAATATGTTTGACACATGCGCATAAACTGACTATTTACATTCTCGTTGTTTTCATTTTTATCTTTATAAAGTTCATATATTTTATCTGCCTACATAAAATCTATTAGTTATTTACATAAACCATTATATAATTGCCCTCTAGTAGTTTTTAAAACCTTATTTAATATGAAAAATTGAAAATGCCTGCAAATGGATGCAACCGGTATCGTTGTTATGGCTGTTCCGTCCATTTAGCAAACCTCCCATGTAAAAGCATATGTTTGATGACTCATCGTCTGCTGTCACAATGAATAGATACACAGTATCGCCGTTGAAAATTGGACTCAGAGTAGATTATAAAGGGGCATCTTATAAAATAACAGACCACTTCATGGAACAAAATGCTGTTAGGCAATACATAATACAATCTATGGCTGATGGAGGAACAAAAAGGGTTTTCAGACACGAGATATATACGATGCCAGAGTTATTTCAGTTTTCTCAAATTTGACAGAGGACACCATATTCAATTTTGAAAATAATGAACAGTCACAGTCAGATGAGGAACTATCCCAGAATGATGAAGACTTAACTGCTAACTGCATAAACTAAGAACCACCTGCCAAAAAGCCCAGATTTAAGGAGCTGCCTTGCAAAGAAGAAATTGAAAAGTTAGCGCTGGCAAGAACTGAGCCAAGAACCAACCAGCAGACATTATGGGGTGTAACACTTTTAAGAGGTAAAAACCGTAAAATGCAAAAATATTGGAAAATATAATCATAAGTTGATTGTAAATTAAACATTTTAATGATAAACCTAGAAAATCGTGAGTATTCGGCAACGAGTCAGCAACCTAGCAATATTTGTTTACTGTTTCAAACATAAAATTTACTCTTCAGTGTTAGGAACTATAACGTAATAAACAAGAAATCAAATGATTCAAATTACAAAATGTAGTATTCTTGCAATTAAATGAGATGTTATTCGATTGTCACTGTCAAGATGTTGATTTAAAGTAAAAATATTATACAATTACTGCCTTTCGTGAGGTAAATGTGTGGTTTTATTGACTTTTGAAAAACTGATATTCACTGAGGCCAACGGCCGAAGTGAATATCAGTTTTTCAAAAGTCAATAAAACCACATATTTACCGAAACAAAAGACAGTAAATGTTTTATTCCATATTCCGAGAGAAATTTTATGTAATGGAAAATATTTACCAAAACCAATTGTACATCAAACGTTTTTTTACCAAAATTATACACGTAAAAGCACGCGACGTTTTGCGCCGTGAATATCCTTTTTCCGCAGGTGAATATGCTTATTTATTCAAAATCCCATTCATATAGAAAAACCTACTAGGATTTTATCAATATGGAATAATCCTTTATATTTTTCTGTACATACATGTACGGTAGTGTCATTTATTATATATGCAAAAAATAAAAATGTTTAAAATAAAATATATTAAAGAAATTAATAAAACAGTTATGGGCATGCTAAAGTAGTAAACAAAACACCCCGGTGGGGAATCGAACCCCATCCTCCTACAGATAGGTGTACTTCCAAAATACTACCAGAGTTTAATGTTTTGTTCAGTATTACAACAGCAAAAGCATAACGTATTTTCACTACAAAATTTTGAATGACACAAACATGTTGGTACATGCACATGAAAAGAAGACTAGCTGAATATTATGTTTTTAGTCTAAATAAATATTGATAGAATTCTGTACATGTATATATATAGGTCGCTCTTGTCTACATGCAAAGACACCAACATGCTTTGAGCATAAAACGCTTAATTAAAACATGCAGGCCTCTGTTATTTATTAAATGAATCATGTCTTTGAAATAAATTATACTCATATAAAATTCATCACAATTGAATAAAATATTTATAAGAATTATTTGAATACATAAAAATAATGGTACAAATAATTTCAGGTTGTCTAACTGAAAACAAGCACAGCAGCAGTTTTGAGGAACTAGATGAAACTACCCTAAATGACAGATTGTGCTACTTTTATGCAAGTTTGCAGACCAAACAAGGCAATGATTATTCAAAGTCAGCACTCGTCGGTATTCGATCAGCCATTGCAAGACATATAACTGGTCCACCTTATAATCGTGACATTAACATTATAACTGACAAATCATTTATGCCATCAAATCATGTAATCACGGGAATGATGAAGAAATTGAAAAGGGAAGGGAAAGACATAACAGTACATAAAAAGGCTGTAGCTGAGGGTGATATTCAGAAGCTATATACAAGTGGTATATTCAGTACTGATCACCCAGTAACCCTTCAAAATAAGGTTTTCTGGGACATAATGCTCAATTTTGGAAGGAGGGGACAGGAGGGGCTTGCTGAATTAAAGAATACATCTTATGCCAAATCTAAAGGTGACAAAGGACAAGAATACTACAAATGACTTATAATGAATGTGACAAAACACACCATGGTGTAGATTCTAAAGAAAACTCAAGGGACGTACGAATGTATGCTAAACCTGGGGATATCCACTGTCCAGTGTTTAGCTTGGACTTTTATCTAGGAAAGCTTAGTCCAAGGTGTACAGCATTTTTCCAGCAAGCACTCCAGTACCCCCAAACAAACGGTATGGTATGCAGGTCCAACCGACAAACATCGCAGAGAGTTTCCCAATACACAACATGGAGTTGCCACCGCAAATTCTGAAAACAAAACAGAATCAACTGCCCTCGCCACATTTGCACAGAATAACTCATGCCAGCTCGCTGTTTCTTCCTCTTTAGCGAGAAATCCACTGTCTGACTTTAATATTTTCACCAATGCTACAATCACTGGGGGAACAATCCATATCAACGTGATAAATAAGGAATAAATGTGTCTTACCTTCATATGCAACCGTCCCCCGCCATTTCCACCATCGTTGTAAGCTGACGTAAAGAAATCTCTGAACAGAAAAAAAACTTCTTGTTTGATATCTAATTGTTCTTTTTAGAATAATAAATGTTAAAATTGTTTATCAAAAGTTTTTTATATCTGTTTCTATCATAATTCCATTTAGGAACCTTTTTTTCCGGTATATTTTGTACACGTTTATTTGGGAGGAAATTGGAACAGCCAAACATTCCTTAGGTATTCTCGTACGCTTCGACCTATAAAAATATCGTATTTTTCCTACTAGAATCGAAATAATTCCTTCATGTCATGATCTATGCTCATTTTTACATGGGTAGCCATTATAACGCTCCGTGTAAAATATCGACAAATATAACGCCTACACTGCTACTTTTGCACAGGTACTTTATCTGTACAAAAAATCTGTGGTACTCGAAAATTACTTTTAAAATATAATACTTTTTTAGTACTTTAAATTTATTGTAATATTTAGGTACCTGTATTTTTTAGTACTTGATTTGTACTTAAAATTTAAGTACATATCAAGCACTTCAAAATAAAGGTACAAAATGAGTACCTAATATTTGAGGTACACATTTAGTACTACACAATTAAAGTACAAATTGAGTGCTAAAAATTTGAAGTACAAATCAAGTACTGTAAAACAAATCCGGCCTGTATACTCAATCTCCATTGATGAATACCCGACAATGTTTGGACATGTTTGTTATTATCATCGCCAATGTCTAGTTGTGGAAAGTAGAAAATGCTGAACTTCGAGGTAAATTCAACGGAAAGGTCCTAATTAAATGGCAAAATAAAAAGTTGAAACACATCAAACGACTATATTATGCTATGTGGTTGATTCGTAGCTCTTAATTTGTTTTCCTTTTATGAAATAACGAATCAAAGATATCAAGCTTGAAACAATAATTGTATTGAGATGTTTCGAGGTAAGTCTGCTAGAAAAATCATTCATACAATACGATTTTTTTCTCTCCAGAAGTTAAATACCTTGGTTGCTACATTGATGACGACAACAGAATGTTAGATGATATGTATTTAAATATATGGATGACACTTGAAAAGTGCAAACAAGCGTGTTATAATCACAGGTACCTAGGCTTACAAGTAAGTTACAAACACACGTTATATAGAAATAAACTCATTATAGCTAACAGGTTCAACATTTTCTACTTTCGGCAGATTCTCGTTTCGTCTACAAAAGACTCATCAGTGACGCTCCAATCAAACAATATTTATAGGGTCAAATAAAGTACGAACTTTAAGTCCATTGAGTACTTAAAATTCCTAAAAGTTATGTCACTACGGCTTAGGATCTATTCCTGAATTAGAAAAGCCTTAGTTTTTCAAAAGATCAAAGTATTGTTTAATGTTAATTTTTTATTATGAACATTGAGAATAATAACTTAAGTCGAGACATTCGCAACTGGTTTCTTGAGGATTGTTATATTTGCATGTCTTTTTATATACTTTATGAAGAGAATAGTAAATTCAAAAAGGTGGAGTCTATAAAAAATGACAAAATCAAACACACTTTAAAAAATCATACAAACATACAAATAAAATAACATTAACAGTACCAATGTTTTGCTCAGCGGATGTGCAAATCTATGTTAAATGTCTCCTCTGCGATGATCAAGGTCAACTTATCTGGAAATCCCAAACAGTTTTATTTTTTACTTCGTGAAACAGTTCTTTTAATCCTTGGCCACACTTAAATAAGTAAAAAAATGTTGCATCTCCAAATTGCTCAGACTGAGGAGTAAAACATTGAATAAGCCCATAAGCATACTGCAAACAGGAAAAGGTGAACGTGCTGCAAACATAGTTTGACTTTTGAAAGACGTCTTACTGTCCTATCGACAACGATACATGAAGAAGGGATGTGTCGCTGACCATCAATGACCAGATCAACATGTAGTGACTATGCAACGTCAATAGAATTTGATAACGCAACGTCATTTGCTAGAGATGTTAACGAACGCAACGTCAACTGCTTCTCAAATTGCCGAATGCCATTGCGCACGGATTCATCCAGAAATGTTTCTCATAAAATGAATTACCATAGAATAGGCTGAAGAAAACATTTTAAGTCCTAACGTTTTAACCGCATAATTGCAAATTGTAATGGGTGTAACAAAGGCAAAATCCGAAGGTGTAAAACAGAACCCAAAACTTGTCGAACAGAATTTGTTGACCTTTCTGACATTCATTTTGACGTTTGTGTCAAGCAGTCTTTGCTTTTAACGGTGACACATTCATTCAGCAATATGAAAATAATAATCTAGTGTTGCTTTTCTAAAGTCGTTCAGTATATAGTCCTTAATACTGAATATATCCCAAATATTGTAACATCAAATTATGACTGTGATCTGTTTGTTGATGTAAATCCACTGTCCCTATTACTTACATGTCAAACTCCAACCACAATATTCTTGGTGTTTCTTGTCTAATGTGAATTGCCCCTTTTTTAAATGGTTGGTGTCGATTATTTTCTACCATATTTTATGTTCATCCCGTGTGTTGTTTTAACATGTAATCGCTTACATGCAGGACCTTGTGTCTCCTGTTAATAATTTTCTTAATGTATTCATGTCACATTTCTTTTTTTTAGTTTAAATTAATTATTATTTAACAGGTTTCCGTTGAGTGTTTTTGTGGCGATTCGTTGGGCGATTCATGTGTTTACAAAAAAACAAGTGATAATGAATGTAATAGAAAATGTAAAGGGAATCTATGGAACGCCGGAACTGTCTTATAGTGTAAATATTTAATGTGTTATGTCGCTTTGCCTTTACGTCCTGTCATTTCTTCTTTATGTTATGTGCAGATGCCTTTATGTCCTGACACGGCATCTCTGTGTTATGTCAAATTAGTAATTTGTTTGGTCAAACAATTGTATGATATGTCATTGCTAAACTTTGTTGTGTAAAATATGCATTACATTATGCTGTAACTACTATATATTCTGTGAATACTTCGGAACTTTATGATCAACCAACTTTACATTCTCTCATATTTTATCTATGTTGGGTCTATTCTTCTTTTACGTAAAGTCAGTTAATAATTGCGTCATGTCTCAAGTGTTATTGTTATGTCAAATGTTCTAAACGTTTTGTCGTGATACACATTTGTTCTATTTAAATCTTTTGATATTATAGTATTTTGGCGTTATGTTGTGTTTATTCAGATGTATCTCCAGTGAAAAACATAATACATCATGATATAATTCATATGCGTTTTGTCGTACAGTAGATACTCTCTGTGAGCATTCATTGCGTCATGTGCAAATGCCTTTTACATTATGTGCAAACAACTGATACGTTTTGTGCAAACCTCGTTTACGTTATGTGCAAACTTTGTTTACCTTAATATGTCCAAACACCTATTACGTTATGTGCAAATACCGCTTACATTATGTGCAAACATCATGTAAGTTATGTAAGTTATGTGCAAATGCCTATTACATTATGTCCAAACATCTATTACGTTATGTGCAAACACCTAGTACTTTATGTCAAAACACATATTACGTTATGTGCAAACACCTATTACGTTATGTGCAAATACCGCTTACATTATGTGCAGACACCATGTAAGTTATGTACAAATGCCTATTACATTATGCAAAAACATCTATTACGTTATGTGCAAACACCTATTTCTTTATGTCCAGACACCTATAACGTTATGTGCAAACACCTATTACGTTCTGGTAAACGTTTTTTTGACACAGATTTAAATAAAACGCATCAATGATATGCATTTTGAAAATGAAGAAAATTAAAATTTTGACCTTTTTAACAAACTGTGGATTTTCATAATTATATTGATTGGTGTAAAAATGCTATATACAAACTATGTATCTAGTTTTATGGGAAATTATTTTGCTCCACTTTAAAAGTGTGCGTTATGCATCCATGCTGTTGTTTTTTTCTATGGTCGGGTTGTTGTCTCTTTGACATTCCCCATTTCCATACTCAATTTTATTTGAAAATTTGTTCTCTTTACTTGTTGAAAAGTTTAACAAATATACGGATACGACTCTAGTTTTTCCAAGAGGTGAAACCGAAAGGAACAAAACGATATAAAAAAGAAGATGTGGTACGAATGACAATGTGACAACTCTTCACAAGAGACAAGTATGATTTTTTATTACCCTCCAAGTATGGTTTTCATCTGTACTAGATTAATTCTGCACATGTAATGACGTCTCCTACGATCATCATGTAGCAGCTAAGGAATCATACAAAACATTTGAGATTTTATTTTCGTTCATTTCCTTTAACAGTTGTGAATATTATTCTGAAAACCTTCCTAAGACTTATTATTTCCTCCGTCCCTGACTAGGCTTGTTGAACATGTTGGTGTCCTG
Source organism: Mytilus edulis (assembly GCA_019925275.1). Classification (NCBI taxonomy): domain Eukaryota; kingdom Metazoa; phylum Mollusca; class Bivalvia; order Mytilida; family Mytilidae; genus Mytilus; species Mytilus edulis. Next base: position 80,058,046 of record CM034359.1, read on the forward strand.
AAAAGGGGTAGTCAGGTGACCCGCCCCTCTTATCTGACAATTTTTTTAAAAACTCACAGGGATGTTGGAAAAATTTGATCCGATTTTGGATCAGACAGGTAGACGGGTGTAACAAAAAGCTGCATTTTCCCTATAAAAACCTATTTTTTCATATATTAAAAACTGCCTTATCCTGTAATCCACAAAAATGACGCATACATATATTTTTCTGAAAGAAATGGTTATCAGCCTTGTTTAACCTTCACTGGCCATACTCGCGCGAAATTAAATCCCGCAACTTGGAACTCCAAATAATGACTTTCATTTATCCGTATTTCGTCCGGTAACTTTCGAATCGTGTCATCAAGAACGATACAAAAAAATACATAATTTAGTAAATTGTTATTGTTTTCTTCTATTAATTTTTTTATAAGTGATGTGCATATCGTTTCTTCTGTTGTCTATAAGAATAAATAAATAATTTCGTTGCTAAAATGGTCATCATAACATAATTTTCCCTTTGAATTTCAGAAAATACTGACTATCTTTTAAAAAGGATGTGGTGTGAATGCAAATGAGACAATTCTCCACGAAATATCAAATGACAAAGAAATAGATAACAATAGATCCCCTTAAGGCCTCGCTTTTCGTCCTGTTTCTAAAGCTCGTACAAATAAATTTCACGTTTACCGACAAAGTACATTTATAATCAATACATTATTCCACAGTTGTTGATATGGATTTATCTATTTGTTCAATATTTCAACGAATATCGTCGTATACATTAGAAACATAAACTTATTTTCCGAACGGAGAGTCTTACATTCAATGAATTTTACGGGATATACGGTATAAACGGTAAGCTTCGATGCGTTTAGTTATGAACCCGAATGGTTCGATCAATAAAGCTAAATACACAATTAAGCCAAATTTTCATAAAAGGAATTTGCTGCACATCATTATTCTGACAAATCTTATTTAAAAAAATATAAAATTTCACACAAATATATTCTATTGGATCTAAATGTTATCATTCTAAAATATGTTTTGACAGTTTCCGTAAAATATTGCCATTTTTGTCGAGCCTTCGACTTTAGTCGAAAAAGCGAGAAATAGCGATCCTACATTCCGTCGCCGTCGGTGTCGTCATCGTCGTCGGCGGCGGCGTCCACAAATATTCACTCTGTGGTTATAGTTTTTGAAAAGTCTATAATTCATAAATGTAATTTGGCGCTTCAAAAACTATATGTTATGATTATGTATGCAAGATATGGCGACCTATGGAATGCCCCGCTTGGTGCAGATGGAAAAGAACATTTAATTTACATAAATAAGGCCGTTAGTGCTCTCGTTTGAATTGTTTTGCATATTCTTTTCGGGGCCTTTTATTGTTGACTATGCGGTAAGGGCTTTGCTCATTGTTGAAGGCCTTACGGTGACCTTAAGTTGTCAATTTCTGCTTCATTTTGGTCTCTTGTGGAGAGTTGTCTCATTGGCAATCATACCACGTCTCTTTTTTTGTATATCAACTTATTTTCCGTTCACATTTTCCGTAAAGAAATGAGGTTGCATTTTGTTTTTTACATGTAGCTTTTTTTTTGCTTCGAATAACAGGGCGGACCTTTTAGTTTCAGTCGACATACACGCTATCTTGAAATAATTACTTTTCACATATAAATTATGTTTGGTTGCTTCTTGATATGGCTGAAATTCAGCAACAACTATTGCCTTACATGAGATAAATAATTACAGACTGTTCTCTTCTGAGGATATTAAGCCATCAAATGCCGGAAAATTAACTGTGTGTATTACATTTCAGATCAAATGTAATTAATTCATGGTCGTTTTATTATCTATATATTACACACTGAAATTGAAAATTGAAATATCAATCATTAATACGTCTGTACTTGCATTGCTAATCTGCAATATGTACGATTGATTTGCTTAACATGTTCCTGTACAATGTTTTCAAAAACGCATTACATATATTTTATTACTTTTATAAATTTTAGCACACCTCCAAAGAGACACACCTCGAGAATCATGTCTATATATTTGTAAATATTTTAATTTTCAACAGGTAAAGTGAACAAAATATAAAAAGAGTGGATGTATAACGCACACTCTTTAAGAAGAGCAAAAAACTAAAGATCTATATACCAGTAGAAAATTCATTTAAAAAAAAAATCGGGAAAATTTCCCGAATTTTATATTGTACTTATGAACTCAAAATCGTTCAATTTTTTGTATGTCATGTTTTGAAATCCCGGACCTGCGCAGAAATCTACAATGTACTTCCTTTTTCCGGTCTCGAATGTATGAATCTTTGAGTACAATATATTTTTATCAGTCTAGTATTAATAGGAAGGAACGCAATACCAATTTCATTTTTAGTAATTCCTTGATACGAAATAACGTTACCTGATGATAAAGTTTCTTTGTGTACATTGCATATGACGTCATAACTTAAATAACGTCACAACTAAAATCCTAATTAACAACAGAACCAAAATCGGAAACGTTACGGTATTTCCGTTTGTCTTTTTTAACCAATATTTAAGTTACAAAAAAAAATCATACAGACTTCGTCCCCATTTTCAGGTAATGCCTGCCTCATATTACCTTGAAAAAGAATACAGCGAAGTAGTTCAGAGCTTTTTAGAAAGCTAAAACTTATAATTTTCTTAATTTCCAAAGTGTATATCACTGATGCGTTTTGTTTTAATCTGTGTCAAAAAAGCGTTTACCAGAACGTAATAGGTGTTTGCACATAACGTTATTGATGTTTGGACATAACGTAATAGGTGTTTGCACCTAACGTAATAGATGTTTGGACATAATGTAATAGGCATTTGCACATAACTTACATGGTGTTTTCACATAATGTAAGCGGTATTTGCACATAACGTTATAGTGTTTGCACATTATGATGTTGTTTTTATACATAACTTTATAGGTATTTGCACATAACGTAATAGGTGTTTGCACATAAGGTAAACGATGTTTGCACATAGAGTGAACTATGCTTGCACATAAGGTAAAAGAAGTTTGCACAAAACGTATTAGTTGTTTGCACATAATGTAAAAGGCATTTGCACATGACGCAATGAATGTTCACAGAGAGTATCCACTGTACGGCAAAACGCATATGAATTATACCATGATGTATTATGTTTTTATACTGGAGCATCTGAATAAACACAACATAACGCCTAAATACTATAATATCATGAGATTTAAATAGAACAAATGTGTATCACGACAAAATGTTTAGAACATTTGACATAACAATAATTAACACTTGAAACAGGACGCAATTATTAACTGACTTACGTGAAAGAAGAATAGACACAACATAGATAAAATATGAGAGAATGTAAAGGTGGTTGATCATAAAGTTCCGAAGTATTCACAGAATATATAGAAGTTACAGCATAATGGAATGCATATTTTACACAACAAAGTTTAGCAATGACATATCATACAAATTGTTTGACCAAACAAATTACTAATTTGACATAACACAGAGATGCCGTGTCAGGACATAAAGGCATCTGCTCATAACATAAAGAAGAAATGACAGGACGTAAAGGCAAAGCGACAAAAGACATTAAATATTTACACTATAAGACAGTTTCGGCGTTCCATAGGAATCGGTCGCAAATATGTGGTGGACCCTGGCGAAATTCTGTTTATGAATGTAAGTAGTTTTCAATTTGCTTGTAGATAAATAATAAAAGAAGAGAATTAATATTAACACGATTAAAGCATATTTTCAAATATAGTTTACAACATCTGATTTTTTATCACAATATACAATCATAGTTTTGATATATTTTTTAACATGCTGTTGCTCAAGATGTAATCCAACAGATTTTTTTTTAATTTCGTACTACTTTTTCAGACTAAACGCGCGTCTGGCGTACACACTGTTAATTCTGTTATCTATGATAAGTGTACGATTAAAAAAAGATGGGTATGCAATTTAATTTTCAATGTTGTTACTTTAATTCCAACTTACTTAAATATGAGTAAGTAGTATATTGTACGGTTCGCCATGTTCCGATTCAGAATTATTTCCCTTCTCTTATTCAAGATTATGTATTTACTAAAATAGAAAATGGAAATGGGGAATGTGTCAAAGAGACCATAGAAAAGACAACTGCAGAAGGTCACCAAGGTCTTCAATGCAGCGCGAAATTCACGCACCCGGAGTCGTCCTTCAGCTGGCCCCTAAACAAATATATGTACTAGTTCAGTGGTGATAATGAACGCCATACTAAACTCCAAATTGTACACAAGAAACTAAAATTAAAAATAATACAAAACTAACAAAGACCAGAAGCTCCTGACCTGGGCAGGCGACAAAGTGCTGCTGGGTTAGATTTATGAGATAATGGAATAAGATAGCGATAATTTGAGATATCCTTTTTTAGCTAATGCTGTGTTGATTAAGATGTCTTGATTTAAATATTCCTGAGTAGTTATAGTGACAGTTAGAGCTAAATACATTCAAGTAAACTGACCAAGATTTGCCATTTATTGCATAATAATTGATTTCATAATGATTGCATAACAAAAGTATTGCATTCATTTAAAAGATTAATCTTTTATCTATCTATAATATATATATATATATTTACCTCTTTTTCTAATATATATGCAGTCTTAAGATAGTAACACCATTTTAAAGGTTGGAAATTAGAGGTAACAAAATATTTGTATTGTGCTACCTAAATATACAAATGAAATGTTTACGCCTCAACTCAATCGTACTAAACACAACTTTTATAAGGTTTTCATCTTTAAATTCTTTTCTTCGAGCATCACAAACGAGACATGAATTGTTGGAAAGCACATCGAGTGTGATATTTTTTTTAAAGTTGTTATTTCAACTACTGGTTCGATATCTCTACTGGTGGACTGTTGGTTTCCGAGGGAATCACAAACCCAGTAGCCAGTAATACGAAATTGGCTTAAAAGTAAGGATATTGCTATTTTCTGTCATAAAATTCTTATTCAAGTCTCGGAATCCTTTTCACGATTTTACTATGCAGTTTGTCCTTTTTGGTTTAATAATCTCTTCGACGTTTTAAATATGTTGTAGATGTTTTAATATTTTTTACCTAGATGATCACCGAAAGGACATTAAGCGTTTTCGTTTTGAAATTTTCCTTGTGCTCTGTGTTTTTGTTAGATTACTCTTTGCGTACGACAAAATATGTAAGACATGCATAAAGATATGAAGACTAGTGATTGTATATATTGTGTATTACAATTCAGCATAAAGACCGTGTACTGTCCCAGGTTTTATGTATCATTAATGACATTTCTGTATAAAACTTACTCTGAATTACAGCTACACATATAATAGATTTTAGCACTAGATAAACTCATAGGGTTTTGTGTACAATTATTTATACTTAATTGTTATTAAAGGTACCAGGATTATTATTTAGTTCGCCAGAATTTTAACTTCTAGTTTCCTTATCCCTCATTGTTTCACAATAAACCATTATTTACGTCAATCTCAGATGATCACATCAATAATGTGAGATATATTTCATTTGCAGGCGCTATTGAAATATCAGCTGAAAATAACTTTAAGCATCTCGTTTGTCGTTAAAATAAATTTTTAACCGTAAAACGTCATGAAAAAATAATTGCTCACACCTTTAATATGAAGTTTCTTAGAATATAATTAACAAGGACGCAGTTATAACGTTGACAACCCTTAAAGAGGCACTAGCTATGAGGTATATAAAAAAAATCTAAAGTAAGAATGTTTTGTTCAATCAATAATGAAAGTGAAATAGTGAAATAATAATTCGCTTTTATCAGCCAAAATGGTTCAATTTTGTCGAATCAAGCAAAGAAGCATTGATATTTCTTATTCACTTGCAAGTTAAACACTCAGCCTCATTAAATCCGTATTTATGTGAACTTCAATTGAACCCCTAGCTTGAGGTTGACAACGCATGCATTGTACGTGTACTGGTTATTTAAAGAAAAAGAATGTCAATAATGAAATAAAACTACGGTTAATCATTTGATTACTGATTCGATCCATATAAAATCATTCTTATACGGCATAAAACAATGAGAAGCAAATATTGTTAATCTATAAAATAAAATCAAACAAACCTATAAATATCCAATTGCAAGTGTTGGTTTAATTTATTCATATCTTTATTTATGTTTACATCGCTTATATGGTCAAATCGATCGTTAATTAAATGGCGTCTGGACTGAAATACACACAAAACGAACCTAAATATTAACTACCCCATGCTCTGTTAACTGTTTATTCTAGACTTTTTGTACGTTTGACAAATGCTTTACATTGTTATCAATCAAATATGAGAATTTGAGTCAAATTGGTTATCATGGATTTGACAGCTAGTGCCCCTCTACGTTTAAAAAAACTGTTTACAAGATTTGTATGAAAAGCCATGTTTTGAATGTCCATTTGAACTACGCATGACTTGCATCTATAATTTCGAGTAATGCTGAACAGGACAGATAGTATAGTATAAAATCCACATATAATCCAACTGGCCTGTTTTAACTGAAGACCCGTTGGTTGATATTGTTTATTTTTTTCAGTTTTTATGGACTAAATTTGAGTTTGGAAGTTCTGTTTTAATAATTGTTGGCAAAGATTCTGATGGTTCAGTCTTTTAAGAAAATAGTGTAAGACTAATATATATATATATATATATATATATATATATAATAATAAAGTCTATAAAAACGACCAACCAGCAAATTTACTATGTACCGGATCGTCTAGAATAGGCGATACTATGCAGATAAGGAAAAAATTATATCAGTCTAAAGATTTGCACAACGGTACTGATATAAGATGTTATAATACGAAAATGTTGTTATTAAATCGTGCTGACAAATATTTCGGCTCAACAAATGGCCTTCTTCAAGTGTTAAAACTTGTGACACTTGAAGAAGGCCATTTGTTGAGCCGAAATATTTGTCAGCACGATTTAATAACAACATTTTCGTATTATAACATCTTATATCAGTACCGTTGTACAAATCTTTAGACTGATATATATATATATATATATATATATATGTTGATCAAACCTATCGAATTACAGTTGCAATATAGAATATCACATATATCATGTATATCACAAATATTAACAAATTGATAGCATGTTTCTAATTCATACAATTAAAAAAGGGGCCATTGGCGACAATGATTTCGAAACAAGAAGGATAATCAATCATGCTGTGTGATACCAGGATTACAGATTGCATGTCAGATGCGCATCCCGTTTATAAAGGACCCATTAGTGACGCTCGACTCAAAAAGTAAAACAGGTCATATAAAGTGTGACGCCAATCCGTATAAGTTCTTAAATGATCCATTTTATCAAACCAGCTTAATATATCAAGGGCCTGGTTTAAACAATATATGTCTGCATAATCGTTTAGTGAAGGCATGTTTAAACTATATCGTAAACACATCAAACATAACATTTTTGATGACTTTAATTGTCTTTTTCAAATTGCTTCATAAACAATCAAAGTTTGAAAATGTTCACTATCCGAACTATTTCCTCGTTTAGATTATTGTTCATGACCTTTGTTCTTTCAGTATTCGACCAAAGCAGGAAGTTGTCTAAACAACTGTTTTTTTCCGAAATGGACTAAATCCCGAAGGTGTTTTAAGGATTACACATATCTCAATTAATACAGGCTTGTGTGTTCTTTCAAAAATGTAGTTTTGTTTTAAATAAAGAGATACATGTTAAAAAGCACCCATTGAACAAACGCATTATAATTTGTCTGATAATAGAAATTTTCAAATTATCGTGAAAATAATCTCATAGTTTTTCCGTAAACTGAAAAATTACTGATTGATTACTCCGACCGCATTTTACGTGCAACTGGTTAAATAAAGAGCAGAACAAGTGGAACATGGAGCATTGAGCATCTGACTTGTTGTTTGTGTAACACAATTGTTTCTTTCCTGTGAAATGGATTGTTGATAGCCTTTTTGTAGTTTTGTTTTAATGCAAAGTGATTTTGACACATGTCTTTAGACCCATTCCGCTGGTATTGAATTTGCCATGGAGTTGTTCTTATTGTGGTTTAAATGCATTCTTTATTATTATAGTCGATTGTTTTTTGTTGAGAGTTGACTTCTTAGCAATTATACCACATTTTTTTTATTTGTATACAGGGACCTTCTTTCTCCTGCTGAAACAAATTATTGAATGTGATATTTCAGCGTAATTGAAATATAACAATGAGCTAATTAGATCATAACACTGTATTTCTTTACAAACATTTTTATTGATAGTATACAAAAAAATATATGTTTAAAGACAGAAAAAGGACGGGATAATAGCACTGAAATAAAGGTGGCACCGCAAATGATATAACATTTTACTTTTAACATTTCTATTGATACTAAATGAAAAGGAATACATAACATCCAGTGTCTGTATCAATGACCCTCTAGATCAATATGGAACTCTAGACAAAAAGCTATACAAGCATCTTTGAGTTAGCGCACGGATAATAAATTCACGAATAAAAAAATGGTCAACGGAACAATATTATCACGCAATTTTTAATATTCGAAATACGGTATTGGTATACTAAGTAAAAGCCACTTAAGGATTAGACCCTTAATTCTAATTTCTATCTTCTTTTAATCAAGATCCTTTTTTGGATTTGCATGATAAAAAAAGGAAAAGACCTTTAAACATTAAGACACCTCAGTGTAAGTAGATGTTTTCGTTTTTTAAACTATGCAAAAAATACTAAGGACATTTAAAATCAACAGTCGAAAATAATCTCACAACATCATGGCTAACTGGATTGTTGTGAAATTTGCATATAAAAATGCTGCAAATATCAGTAAAATGCACTTATTTTTTATTTGAGTATTCATTGGAGAACTGAAATTGACATTGCCATATAGTTTTTGTTTTTCTTATATTATTATCTGTCAGATATCTAATTGTCAAATTGTAAATTAACTCATCAAATATACTAGGAGTAAATTATGGTGGTTTTTTTTAACTTTTTCAACTAACATTTCTTTTGTATCTGCTTGTCATTACCTTAAACTAAATAACCTATAGTGCAGGATTTTTAAAGATGAAAAACATTATTTCATTTTAGGTCTATTTAGATATTATTTGACAAAACACTGCAAAATATAAATTCATTGATAATCTATAAACATCGTCGCGATATCCAAGTGTTCATATAGAGGCATATGTTTTCGATTTTTTATCCTTAAATGATGAATGAAGGAATACTAGTTTTTATTAACTAACATTCCTTTAATACCATATTTTTCTACCCGTTGCTATATCATGCGATTTATATCATCAGTGTGTCAATAAAATTGAAAATGGAAATGGGGAATGTATCAAAGAGACAACAACCCGACCATAGAAAAAACAACAGCAGAAGGTCATCATCAAGTCTTCAACATGTTCAATGTAACGAGAAATTCACGCATCCGGAGGCGTCCTTCAGCTGGCCCCTAAACAAATATATACAAGTTCAGTAAAAATGAACGCCATACTAATTACAAAATTGTACACAGAAACTAAAATTAAAATAATACAAGACTAACAAAGGCTAGAGGCTCCTGATTGGGACAGGCGCAAAATTGCGGCGTGGTTAAACAAGTTTATGAGAACTCAACCCTCCCCCTATACCTCTAGCCAATGTAGAAAAGTAAACGCATAACAATACGTACATTTAAAATTCAATTCAAGATACTTATATATCCTTGATGTTCAACTTTTTGGTAAACAAAAAAGCACTTCAGACGCAAAAAAAAAAATATAAAGAGTTGATTTTTTTTTGTAATTAAACAAAAACGCTGTGTTACTTACACATCTCTGATTCTGTCTGTAACATGTGTAAAGTATCCACTATTGTTTCATTATTCTAATTTTAAGGATGCATGGACATAAATAAAATCCAGCAACAAGAACTTTAACCCATAAGAATTCAATTTTAGAAAAATAGATACTAGTACATATTATTTTGTTCTTTTTTGTAATATTGGATTGTTTATATTTTTTAAGTTATACCAGCAACAGTACCAACCACCGAAATGACAACACCTGTACATTGTACAGGACAATCTACCGTGAAAACTACAAAACTAACAACACTTGGTCAATCAGACTTGACATCAACCGAAATTACAGAGCCCCGACCGTCGACAAAAACCACCTTGCAAACAACCAAACATGTATCATTTAAGGCAACAACAACAGAAATTACAGCAATAGGTCAACCAAAAGTGACAACTACCGACATGGCAATACCGGGAAAGTCGTCAGTCACTAACACACAAATATCAAAGAATGAAGCAACTAAAGTGACAACGACAGAAATTACAACAATTGGTCAATTACAGATAACAACTACCGACATGATAATGTCTGGACAGTTATCAGTGACAACCTCACAAGTAACAGAATCGAGAGCAACTGAATTGACAACTATTAAAACGACACCAACTGTTGCAAAGACGGTAATCAACTCTGTTCAACCAATCTGTCCAGTTGAATGCCTATGTCCCTGTTCTAAGGTTGTAAAAGGCAAATGGGATTTTTTACGTGGAATGAATCTTACTCTTGGTCAATTAAGAGAATTATTAAAGCCAGAGTTAGACTTAATGAAGAAAGAACTGAGTGTCAACAAATCCAATACGACCCGGATGAAGCGTTCTAAGATATCAGCTCCAGATGATCGTGTATCGGCGACATCCGTAGGATATGTTGGAGCCGTCATTATTTGTTGTATAGCAGTGTTAATTGTTTTCATTGACATACTCGGCTGCTCTGTAGCCAAGTTCAAAAGACGTTCTTGATTACAGATTTAAAGAAATGATTTAACAAAGACATATATATCTTACCGTAGTCTAAAATCGGCCATTTTGTTCGTTCGTTTGGTATTTGTGCTTGAACCTGGCACAAAAAGAAAATACGCATTTGACGTCATTACTCTACTACCAGCGTACACAATTAGTGCAAAATACGTTTTTTTCTACTCTTTTGAATAACATTTTTTTAAAGATATGTTTTCATTATTATTCTAAATAATTATTCAAAAATGTCATTTACTAATGGCGGTTTCAAACCTGATTTCCGACTGCCTAAAAACATATTAGAACTTCACAAAATCCCACTTCCGGTCCTCAAAGAAAACACATGATTTAGTATGAAAAGATCATTATTCTGAGCATCATGACCGTAGGAAAATATTCAGACAAAATTCCATTGATGTCGAATGTCATGGCTAAAATGACTTCTTTATTGAATAAACCCCAAAAATATTGCAAACTATTTCGAAGCATTATCACACAAAAAAATAATATAATTTCCCTAGACTGAACAAAATCACATTATTGACCATAGAGCAATTTGATTGGTTAGAACGATTCAATGCATCACGAGGTTTTATCGCCAATAGAATTTGAAAGTAAACAAACACGGTCAACAGCTTAATTATGGAACAACATCGTACATTGAGTGACTGAGATACTGGTATGAGTAACAAAGCATGACAATACACGGTAATAAAAATTCAAAGCTTAGTCTACAAAAAATATAAGAATAAAATGTCCATAGGTGAACGACTAACCACCATAATACAAACGTGTCTGTTATAAAAAAAAATATTTTTCTGACATTTGTTATAGAGGAAGATCTAGTTCGTCTAACTAGAAATGAAGTACATAAGGCTGTCATTTCCATATCCGATATGTTTCATTATAGTCAACTTTTCCCGTCAAAATTTTTTTTTCGGATACATCATTTATCCACTTAACAGCGTCGTCACTAATGATAATGATAACGCTACATGTATAATTCGTGCAATATAGCTTTATAATTTTCAAACCAATCGCTCAACATTGGAACGGAAGTAAAGACACTGCTAAACGCACACATGACATTTACTAAAAACACATTTTTGACGGAAATACATTAAACTCGAAAGTTGTATATTGACGAACTTCTCCGTTGAAGAACATTACTCGAAAGTTGTTTATTGCCTGTTATACGTTTGAGAAGATTAGTTACATGTACCTACAAAAAAAAAATTATCCACTAGTTTCTACATAAAATAAATGCAAATACAAAATCAGATATATGACAGTTTTTTGTTCATCCGTTTGATTTGTTCGAGCATCTACTTCCCATTTGATATTTAAAGCTGTAACAAATAGTTGTTCCTAAAGTCTAGGTCCCATGTATTTAAACAGGCGAACTAGGCCATTACTTAGGATTTAACCAGCTGGATGAGCTGTCATTAGACGTATGCATGTCATTAAATATTTTCAGCTTTTAACAAAACTGGTTCACACACACTGAACTTTAGCATTTAATCTTATTACCCATTATTTTATTGATTTTGTATTTACATTGTCTCATACATCAAATTTATTTCTTCAGTGTATGTTCAATTGTTTTAAAAAGAAACACACAAACATACAAATAAAAGTACACAAGACACAACATCAAAAAATAAAGACTAAGCAACACGAACCCCATCATAAGGTGTGATGATCTCAGGTGCTCCAAACTGATAAGCACATTCTGCTCCACATGTTGCAACCGTCGTGTTGTTCATGCTATTATAATCATGTTTAACTCGATAGGTCTCACATTCATGAAAAGGGAACAGGATTGTTGTTACGTCATAAAGAACATATCGCATATCATCTTTATAACAGATATTCCGTAACGGTCTAAAGAGTCGGATTGGCGTCCCTAAAATTTACGAAGGATGATTTTAACTTCATCATTTGAACTCTATGTTTAATAGCTTCTTTATGAGTAACATCTCTCTTTCGTGGAAAACGTGATAGGTACTACAATAGTTATCAAAGGTACCAGGATTATATTTTAGTACGCCAGACGCGCGTTTCTTCTGCATAAGACTCATCAGTGACGCTCATATCGAAATAGTTATAAACCAAACAAATACATAGTTGAAGCATTGGGGATCCAAAATTCCAAAAAGTTGTGCCAAATACGGCTAAGGTAATCTATGCCTGGGATAAGAAAATCCGAAGTTTTTCGAAAATTCAAAGTTTTGTAAACAGGAAATTTATAAAAATGACCACATAATTGTTATTCATGTCAACACCGAGTTGCTGACTACTGGGCTGGTGATACCCTCGGGAACGAAACGTCCACCAGCAAAGGCATCGATCCAGTGGTGTTAATAGTTATCAAAGGTACCAGGATTATAATTTAGTACGTCAGATGCGCGTTTCGTCTACATAAGACTCATCAGACGCTCATATTGGAATAGTTATAAACCAAACAAATACAAAGTTGAAAAGCATTGAGGATCAAAATTCCAAAAAGTTGTGCCAAATACGGCTAAGGTAATCTATACCTGGAATAAGAAAATCCTTTAGTTTTTCGAAAATTCAAAGTTTTGTAAACAGGAAATTTATAAAAATGACCACATAATTGATATTCATGTCAACACCGAAGTGCTGACTACTGGGCTGGTGATACCCTCGGGGACGAAACGTCCACCAGCAAAGGCATGGACCCAGTGGTGTAAATAGTTATCAAAGGTACCAGGATTATAATTTAGTACGTCAGATGCGCGTTTCGTCTACATAAGACTCATCAGTGACGCTCATATCGAAATAATTATAAACCAAACAAATACAAAGTTGAAGAGCATTGAGGATCCAAAATTCCAAAAAGTTGTGCCAAATACGGCTCAGGTAATCTATGCATGGAATAAGAAAATCCGAAGTTTTTTTGAAAATTCAAAGTTTTGTAAACAGGAAATTCATATAAATGACCGCATAATTGATATTCATGTCAACACCGAAGTGCTGACTACTGGGCTGGTGATACCCTCGTGGACGAAACGTCCACCAGCAAAGGCATCGACCCAGTGGTGTAAATAGTTATCAAAGGTACCAGGATTATAATTTAGTACGTCAGATGCGCGTTTCGTCTACATAAGACTCATCAGTGACGCTCATATCGAAATAATTATAAACCAAACAAATACAAAGTTGAAGAGCATTGAGGATCCAAAATCCAAAAGGTTGTGCCAAATACGGCTAAGGTAATCTATGCCTGGAATAAGAAAATCCTTAGTTTTTTTTTAAATTCAAAGTTTTGTAAACAGGAAATTCATAAAAATGACCGCATAATTGATATTCATGTCAACACCGAAGTGCTGACTACTGGGCTGGTGATACCCTCGGGGACGAAACGTCCACCAGCAAAGGCATCGACCCAGTGGTGTTAATAGTTATCAAAGGTACCAGGATTATAATTTAGTACGTCAGATGCGCGTTTCGTCTACATAAGACTCATCAGTGACGCTCATATCGGAATAGTTATAAACCAAACAAATACAAAGTTGAAGAGCATTGGGGATCCAAAATTCCAAAAAGTTGTGCCAAATACGGCTAAGGTAATCTATGCCTGGGATAAGAAAAATCCTTAGTTTTTCGAAAATTCAAAGTTTTGTAAACAGGAAATTTATAAAAATGACCACATAATTGATATTCATGTCAACACCGAAGTGCTGACTACTGGGCTGGTGATACCCTCGAGGACGAAACGTCCACCAGCAAAGGCATCGACCCAGTGGTGTAAATAGTTATCAAAGGTACCAGGATTATAATTTAGTACATCAGATGCGCGTTTCGTCTACATAAGACTCATCAGTGACGCTCATATCGAAATAATTATAAACCAAACAAATACAAAGTTGAAGAGCATTGAGGATCCAAAATTCCAAAAAGTTGTGCCAAATACGGCTAAGGTAATCTATGCCTGGAATAAGAAAATCCTTAGTTGTTTTGAAAATTCAAAGTTTTGTAAACAGGAAATTCATAAAAATGACCGCATAATTGATATTCATGTCAACACCGAACTGCTGACTACTGGGCTGTCGATACCCTCGGGGACGAAACGTCCACGAGCAGAGACATCGACCCAGTGGTGTAAATAGTTATCAAAGGTACCAGGATTATAATTTAGTTCGCCAGACGCGTGTTTCGTCTACATAAGACTCATCAGTGATGCTCATATCGAAATGTTATAAACCAAAAAAAGAAAAAGTTGAAGAGCATTGGGGATCCAAAAATCCAAAAAGTTGTGCCAAATATGGCTAAGGTAATCTATCCCTGGGATAATAAAATCCTTAGTTTTTCGAAAATTCAAAGTTTTGTAAACAGGAAATTTATAAAAATGACCACATAATTGATATTCATGTCAACACCGAAGTGCTGACTACTGGGCTGGTGATACCCTCGGGGACGAAACGTCCACCAGCATAGGCATCGACCAAGTGGGGTAAATAGTTATCAAAGGTACCAGGATTATATTTTAGTACGCCAGACGCACGTTTCGTCTACATAAGACTCATCAGTGACGATCATATCGAAAGCCCGGGAATATTGTTTTAATAAGAATATATATACAGGCAATGCTAAAATGTTGCAACATATAAATGGAAAATTCTCAATTTGGTAGTTGAAATCATCCCTTTTGTCGTAAACTTTTGTTTTCAACCGACCCTCTCTGTCAATTTCTAGATGTACATCAATATATCATGCAGAATTAACTTTATCTGTTGGATTGTTTATTTCTAGTTCATTAAGATAAATGCGATTAACATAGTCACTAAATTTTATATTGCGGACAGTAAAGTAAAGAGATATTGCTAACTTCTTTTCATTTTGTTTTATAAAAATCTCTGTATGAAGTTAACCTCGTAAGAGTTATGAAACAAGTTGGCAGTTTTAGAGGCTAAATTGGTTCTCATGGGAATGCAGATACATGTAGTTGGTTGAAAAACATGTCCACAAAATGTAACAAATACTATAAGGTTGTCAATTAAAAAAATTAAACATCTTGATAATATCAGTATCAAAGAATATGTTGTTATAAATAGTTCCCGTAAAACCCCTTTGAAGTCATCTTTATGTAATTATTATTTATTAAATGGTGATGTAATGCCATTTTCAGCCAAGCAGCCGCTGAACTATTAGCTATTTTATAGTTCTGATTTTATAGGAGGAAATAGACGGAAGGGCTATACAGAACCACCCACTGTTGGTAGAAAGATTAAGATTATAATGTTCTCAATTACTTTAATCATAATCTTTAACTTGTTGTTTACGGTTTTGGCTATGACAAAATTAGTATATATTTCGTGTACCTACGTCTATCTTTGGTCACTTTGTCGTAGCAAGGCAAAACAAAATTAGTTGGTGTTTCTCACCTGTAATTACAGCTGTCAGTCTTAATGTATAATGGTGACTGCAATAAAAGCTGGAATTTATTAGTTAGCAAAAAGGTTAATGTTTGGTTTATAATCCATTTTTATTCTACTTATCCATTTTGTTCAGCATCCTTTTTAATTGGGAGCACTAAATATGTAGTTTTAGTTAAATTGTTTAAACATCTATCTCATCGAACTAGAGAAAAAAATACAACAGATACAGTTAAGTTGGTCTCATATTTTGACTTACATCTAGACATTGATAGGTTAAAAATAAAACTTTACGACAAAAGAGATGATTTCAGCTTTCCAATTGTAAACCTTCTCTTTCTAAGTAGCAACATTCCAGCAGCACCTGCATACGAGTTATATACCCCAAACTAATACGATATTCCCGTGCTTGTCTATGTCATGATTTTCTTGATAGAGTGTGGTTGCTCACAAGGAAGCTATTAAACCAAGAGTTTCAAATGGTGAAGTTGAAATCATCCCTTCGTAAACTTTACGGACGCCATCACGAGTTGGTTGGCCGTTATGGAATAACTGTTTCACAAATAATATCGAAAATGTTCTTTACGTCGTAACTACCATCCCCTTCCCTTTCACGAATGTGACCTACCGACTTAGACTATTTACCGGATTTGTAAATACACAGTTAGGAGTTTGGTTTCGCATGTTGGCCCCGATGGTATTTTCAAATACGGAAGTTACTGTGATATAAATTCTTAGACAGCTGAGTACTCATTTAGCCTTTAAAGGTGGTTTATAAGAACATCAGTATTTGTTACATGTTTTATGGGCTTTTTTCTGTTTGACTCTCCTATTGTCAGAGCAAGACCGGTCATTGGTCCAGAAATTAATGTAGGAAAATTCTGATATTTTTTTCCTAACTGTTTATTGCTACCATAACATGAGCAACACGACGGCTGCCACATGTGGATCAGGATCTGCTTCCCCTTCCGGAGTACGTCTCTTTGAAACGTCAATCTACAGTTGTGATGCAAACATGAAATATAATGTATGGTATGGCAAGTTTCGTTAAGTGTTCTATTGGGTGATTGAATAATTATGTCATTTCATTATTCAATGATTTCAGGTTTTGTTTCATTATTCATCGTCTGTCATCTTTATGTGTGCATGCAAAACTCCTAAATTTAAGCTTCACGTTTTGTATAAACCCATTAAAAAACAAGATCTGCAAAAGACATTTGCACGGTTACACATTGAATACAAAGATGTTGTACATACAGATAGTTCAAAAATCATGTTGGATTGTTACTAATTCTGAGGAAGGTAGACGGAACACAAATACAATACTAATCAAGTATTAAAAATGCCCACTGAAATCACTGATAACAAAAAGGTCATAGACTAAATTAAAATCCTCGAAGATTATTTGGATGTGTCATTCAAGTCCAAGAAAATCATTCACATGTATAATACATGTTTTTTTATGGTTCGACAGATCTTTACTTAAAATCGCTTAACCAAACAATTTTTTTAGCTTTGTCATGATTAATGTATAAAGTAAAATCACAAAAATACTGAACTCCGAGGAAAATTCAAAACGGAAAGTCTCTAACCAAATGCCAATATCAAAATCTCAAACATACCAAAGGAATGGATATCAACTATCACATTCCTCAGTTGGTCAAGCTTTTAGGAAATGGTTGATTAAACCTAGTTTTAAAGCTAACTGATCCTTTCACTTGTATGACAGTCGCATCAAATTCCATTACATTGACAACCATTCGCGACCAAAACAAACAGATAGGTTAAAACATCAAGAATACAGCAGCCATCATCTTGTTTTAATGTA
This sequence comes from Mytilus edulis, assembly GCA_019925275.1. Taxonomy (NCBI): domain Eukaryota; kingdom Metazoa; phylum Mollusca; class Bivalvia; order Mytilida; family Mytilidae; genus Mytilus; species Mytilus edulis. Next base: position 80,076,128 of record CM034359.1, read on the forward strand.
ATAACTAAAAACACAAACAAATATGTAACAAACAAGCACAAAATGGCATATAGATCAAGCATATTAGAATCAATTGAAGACAAGAATACACAAATTTACCATTGCACAAAACCACAATGACGGGATGTATATGTAACAAAGAAACATAAAAAGACATATAGACATAGCACATAGCAAAAATGAAACACAAGCAGCAAACATGTTCTACAATAACTTAAAACGGGATGTTTAAACACATAGCAGTGCTTAAGGCATCGAAGTAACACCAAAAGGCATACAGACAAAGCACATTTGTAAAAAATAAAACACAAGAAAACAAGAATACCATAAACAATCATGACAAAATGTTTAAGTACACCAAGTATCTAGATCACAATAAAAACAAACTAAATATTTAACAAAGAGACACAACAAGGCATATATCAAAGTTAACAACCTCATTCATTGCATTCATTTTTTTTTCATTTTTTTTATGTATGTTAAATCCACCTATAAACGATTGAAATATTTAAATTACTGGGACCGAATGGTTAATTCAACATTGACTCGAACGTAGAATCGCATGTCTGACGTCAGAATGTAAACGTCACACAGGTAGATATATAAAAAAAAATTTATCGTGCCAAATATATAGTATATAGTTCTTTATGCATATCATCTGCAGAATGTAAACTAGAAATTTACCTTTCCTTCTTGCTGTTTGTCTTTATGCCTATTGTGTATGTATTCCCAACTTATTAGGTATTCAAGAGCTTGCAGCTCCTATTCAGACTTTGTAAAACGTCACCAGTGTCTGAGCAGAAAGTTGATGAACCAGGGGTATGTCAAAGAACGTCTCGTCCTTTTTCTAAAAAAGTTAATCGGAAGATACCCAGAACTCGTTGATAAATATTCCGTATCAACTTCACAAATAATACAAGATGGTCTTGGAGTATAGATTTTGCGTACTGACGTTTGTTATCATCTTAATAACGTGTTATAGTATTATTTTATTAGTCTTTATTAATATTACTTGTACCGTTAAGTCAATTTTTGAGATATTCTTTTGAAGTGACTCTGTGGTTATATAAAAACATCATGCTTTGAACGACAAAATTATTTCATTTACTTAAATTACTCTTACTTATGGATCTTGACATACTATGAATGACAAAACTATTTTATTCAATAATAATACTTTTTCTGTTAAGTCTGTTTTTTATGTTATACATTTGACGTGATACTGTACCTATGTATCCCGTCATTCTTTGAACCACACATCATTTATCTATAATTATTACATTTACTGTTGAGTCTGTTGTTTGTTATATCGTCATACTTTGAACGACGAAATTATTTTTTATGTCTACCTGTGCGAATTTCAAACGCGCAATTTTACAACAGCAATGAAGATCTTCTATCTTTTACGGGTAGACTTTATATAGATAAATTTAATGGTATAAGAAAAGCAAAATGAGTATATTAAATTTGATGTATGCCTTTTTGTGCTTCTTCGTTAGATTTGTTGTTTTTATAGTGATGCAAGTATGTATGCCTTCATACTTTGAACGACAAAATTGTTTTTATGTCTACCTGTACGAATTTCAAACGCGCATTTTTACACCAGCAATGAAAACCTTCTTTCCTTTACGGGTAGACTTTATATACATAAATTAAGTGGTACGAGAAAAGCAAAATGAGTATGTTAAATTTGATGTATGCCTTTTTGTGATTCTTCGTTACATTTGTTGATTTTATAGTGATATTAAGATGATAACACAATATTGACTGCTGTACCCCTAATTTTGACATTTTTACTCCTTGAGTATGTTTGTTTTGTTCATACATCGTTGACAATGTAATGTAATCGTTAAGAAAAATCAAAACAGCTCTCCCCATACAAAAAAAAGAAAAATTATGCATTTATTAGACAAAAGTAAAGGCAACCGCAGTATATGGCTGTTCATTGGTCATCAATCGAATTGATTAAAACAAATATGAGTTAAAAACCCACACCGAAGGAAATACAGTAACTTTAAGAGGAAAAAGTCCGGAATAACAAAAACAAACACCAACATCCGTAGAAACGGATTATTTGATAACAACATCATTTATTTTTAAATATGATATAGTAATAATAAACCAGTCCGTTCCGTGATCTATAGATGTAATTTACTCCTCTTTACAGCTTACTACAGGCATGATTTTTTTTCTCATTCTATAAAGCCGTATCGTGATCTGTAGGCGATCCCATTCCTTTTTACAACTCACACCATGCATTACTTTTTCCATTAATTCCAGTCGTACTGTGATCTGTAGTTGATCCCACACCTTTTTACAGCTTACTGCAGGCATTGTTTTTTTTTTTATTGTATTCAAATTTGGCATGATCTGCAGTCGATCGCACTGAAGTTATGATCCCCTATATAGCAACTGTAGCTTTGTAGCTTCAAGTAACGCCGTTGTATGGCTTACTAAAAGGCACAGGTTTTTCTCATTGTATTTTCCATTCTTTGCTCCGTAGTTCTGACCAAGAATGATTTCATAGTTTTATTCATTGCATGACGGCAAGGAAAATCATAATGAACAAATGCTAGCTAATACCCCGGCACATGGAGTTCCCTAATGACAAATACCCCGGCAGAGAATAGAAAATCTCAATTCATAGAAATTGGTAAAAAAAAAATACCATGTCTCTCATCCAATCAAAATACAGCATTATTACATAAGGTGGAATTATTTAAAAATGCAGCCTCTGTTAAATCAAAATAGCAAATTCCTAGAACAAAATGATTCTGAAAAACATTTGATGATGAAATGTAATAGATCAATGTTTTGTGGTCATCTGAAAAATGCTGTCTTACAACATAATTATGTTTTAATTTATCAATTTTAATATTAAATTTGAATGTGGAAAATATGTCATTTGTCGTGCCATCTTCTTTTGCACCCCATTAAAGCAATGTTCCATGATTTAAGAATATCTACTTGTTTGGTGTTTTAATTTCTTAACTAATTTTCAAATCAATTTTTGAATTTCTATAGAAGGACATGATATATGACTAAAGTCGACAGTTGATCATCGATGTACATAAATATTTTCTAGTTTCACAAGAAAAGTAGCATACAGCATACGAAAGGATAACCTTGGCATTTTAAAGAAGGCACATCGGGCATAACGATAGGTATGCATATCTTTCAATGCAGTAGTTGTTTTAAGATCACACCTATTTACGAAGGTATAAGAAGAGCATTTAAAGTGATCGTAAGGTAAAAATGACAAAGAGGAAAACATTACGTTTAATTTAAGATTTTTTACGTTACATTTGATAAGCAAAAATCGGATTGTTATGCTTTCTCACTTACTAAAGTACTATGTGAAACTATAGACAAAAGCATTAACAAACAAAGAAGATCAGTATAAATTCAAATTATTTGTAAGCGAATTTTTATGAAAGTTTTACACGTAAATTCTATCCATTGCAATAAGTACAATCTATGTATGCCATGACTTTAACTGAAATTATAAAAATAAACAAATTGAAATAATAGCTAACAGTCTATTGTTGCATTCAAATATTTCCAAACTATATTGGCATTTTTTGTATTATAATCGTATAAAAATTGTATCACTTCGGAACAATAACTTACTTTAGAGCAGTGTTAGAATTATGTTTTGATTTTTGTACTCCATTATCAATTAATGTACCAATTCAAACGTCAACAAGGTGAAATAAAACACATACAGTTTTAATCAATATATACTTTCAAAGATATTAGATTGTGTTTGACAACAGCCTAAACATTTTTTTTAAATTAATGTTAGTTCGTTATTCAGAAATTTTAATTTGATATTGAAATATGCGAACAATTTTGTAGTAACATGACAGGGTCTTTACCGAGGCGAGATTGTTTGATCAGCTAACACAGATAAGGACTTGAGAAGACGGTTGCAACAATATGCGTTCACTTATCATTTTCATGACGTGCTAAGTTTAAAAATTTTCCACATACGAAATCTATGTATCAAATAGTGAAAATGTTTGCATGGATATCTTAAATGAATTAAAACCTCTATCGAATTCTTTCAAAGTTACAAAGATTTGGTTTAGAAGTGTAACTGAACATATAAAGACTTTATTTTAAACCCAGTAACTAACCAAACTCTTAACGGAGATGTTGGCACGACAAGTGGTATACTAATGTTGCCTTTATTTACATGTACCTAGCTCACAAATTTAAGAAATAGTTATCAAAGGTACCAGGATTATAATTTAGTACGCAAGGCGCGCGTTTAGTCTACACAAGACTCATCAGTGACGTTCATATCAAATTATTTATAAAGCCAAACAAGTACAAGAACATTTAAAGTTCAGCAACAGTTCTGACTTGGCAAAGAAAGAGGCGGGGCTAAACATGTTGTCGGTCACTAAACCCTTGCATAACCTTGGTCAGTTGTGTAAATATAAAAATCCATTGAAAAAAGGGCTTAACTCATCCGATTCATTAAATGAGTCTAAAGAATTAAGTTTTAAGATGTCATGAAAAAATATAACCTTGTGCAATGCCAACATGCTCGGACCGACATGATTACGCATTCAATACTTATACCGATAAAAGTAATGTTTAAAGACATAATTACAGACAGGAATAGGTCAGCTTTTACATTTAAATCATTGTTTCATTATTTCTATAAATGTATGATTTCATTATGATTAGTATAGGGATTTGGGTTTTGGTTTACTTAAAATATACCTGAGAGTACTCAAAATTGAGAATAAAATATATATTGCAAAATGTTTATATTGCAAACAACAAAGTCTTATCTATATCTATTTTAGTCGTTATATATTTTAGAACTGTAATCACAGCATTAAAAAAACCAATTATAATTATATAATCAATTAAATGGAGTATTCTTTGATAAAACGAATATTATAATTTTCTGATAACAAACTTGAAAAGTTTATTAGATAAGTTCGTTTTTTGAAACATAATAGATATGCTGCTCTGTGAAAGAATAAAGTTGGCAGCTTTTATTTGGATTCTTTTCAGGACAAAATTTATAAGTTCGTTTGGTAAGTTGGATTAGCAATGTCAAGATTTTCAAAATTATTTTTCTTCCAACATATATCAGTTCTAATGTTATTTTTAATCTCTAAGATTCTAACGAAATCTGTTTGGGAGTTTCTTGCAGAAACGAATGATCAAATACGTCAATAATAGTATAACTGTTTAAAACAAACGCAGGAATCTCAGTTGGCAAAGTTTATTTATCACATAGTGCTGGATTATGTGTTGCATACTGACGCATACTATTTTGTATACTGCTGCATTGTATTTTGTATACTCCTGGATATTATTTTGTATACTGTCGCATTGTATTTTGTTTATTTGCACAAAAGCATATCAGAGGCGATATACAGCATTTCGTGACATAATTATCATATATTTATCACATAATAATCCATCGCAGAAAAAGTGGAAGACACGATAAACAATCTTCAACTCAATTTTTTTTTTATTGCCAACATTCCAAAGGGACATTCAAACTTGAAAATAACGAAAAACATTGCGTCTAGGTTTTCAAATGTAATTTCTTATGAAAAATGTACACAGTTTTTTTATCTTGATATATATTTACTCGGTTTAATATATTCTTGATATTAACATTAATTTGTTGATAAAATTCTGCAAACAACTCTTAAAATATTATGCAAGCAAGCTTATATCTTGTACGAGGACAAATTCACGTGTAAGACTGTTTCACTAAGGGCAGGAATATAGCTGGTATTATGGAATGCATGAAATTGATAAGTCGTTATTTTCATTAACTTTACATATGTGTCGATCCCGCTGCGGGTTGTATCAAACCCTTTTGGTCATTATAAGCTTAGCTCTCAGTGTCTTGTTAATGACATGATTCAAATCATACATTCCGTAAAATTATTACGAATTTTCATACCAAAAACGAAAGAAAAAAAAAAGAAGAGTAAAACTGAGATGAACCTGTAACAATTATATCAAAGATAAAAAATACAATCACAAAATTACTGAACTAAAAAAAAAATCCAAAACAGATACGTAGTCCCTAATTATATGGCCAAATCAAAATTTTGACTAAATACAGAAATTTTCCTATGCAGAAGAAGGGAAGAAAGATACCAGAGGGACAGGCAAGTTCATAGATTTAAAATAAACTGACAACGCCATGGCCATTTCCGTTCTCAAACAATTATATTGAAAAATGGATAATTTTCTAAATTAAACTCATTAAATTTGATAAAGTTGAGCCTCTTGTAAGAAATTCAAAATTCCCGGGTTATAAAGATAGAAGAAATTGATGAGACAAATACTTTTCTGTATGATGTTGTTTTCCTCGTATAGTTGATGTGTTTACCTCGGTTTCGGTTTTGTGAGCCAGATTTGATTTCGAATAACCGATTTATGACTATTCAAAAGTATTGTTACCTTTATTTCTTGTCCATTCGTTTTTGAGGCGTTTTGTTTTTTTGATTTTGCCATGTGATTATGGACTTTCCAAATTGACTTTCCTCTGAGTTCAGTATTTTTGTGATTTTACTTTTTAGTTATATTTGGGATATTACATGTTAGTTGTATGCTTCTATAATTTTATTCATGTGATATGATTGTTTTTTTAGATGTGAAACGCCTTGGTTGTTACCATGATAAAGGATATAGAGCGTTGGTCGATACTCATCATGATGATCGAATGACACTAGAACTGTGCATGAAATTATGTTATAAACACAGGTATCTGGAATTACAAGTAAGTCGTAAAAAACTATTGAGCAGTATCTGCTTACCCTTAAGGAGCACATTAGATCCCCCCGGTTCTTGTTTGGGTTCGTGTTGCTTAGTCTTTATTTTTCTATGTTGTTGCTTGTGTACAAGTATTCGTCTACTAGTTGTCTTTTTCTTTTATAGCCATGAGGTTGTTGGTTTCTATTCGATCATTGATTTTGAATATCGGACTGGTATATTTGGCCCTTCTTTAAGCTAAGGGAAATTGCCATCATTGGGGTTAGTGGATAAAAATAAAGATGTGATTACTATTTAGACAACCATGCATGAGACAAGAATATTAATAATTATATATGACTATACGTCCTTTAACAATATGAAAAATGAAAACGAATCCAAATACAATTCAAATATTTTGTTATGTTTCTATCCATAGGATAGAACAAATTATTTAGTTTTTAAATGGTTGATAATTTGTCTTATTATGGGGAAAAAAGGAGCACAATAATACCGAACTCCAGGGAAATAAAAAAGGGAGGTCTATAAAAACGGACAAAATAAAAAGTTATCAACACACCGGTCGAGTGGTTTGATACCGAAATTGTACCAAGAAAATGTTTGGTTACACCTGGTTTTATAAAATGCTTAATATCCCTTTACGACAATTTAATATTGATAAACATTATTTATAAGGAAACCGTATTTTTATGCTAGGATGAAAGTATTATTTTTTTCAAAATGATCACAAAGTCTGTGGTACCGCCAGGGACTAATATACTACCACCAGGTTTTTCGACTCAATTGTAGTAATAACATAACAGTACCAATTGTTCTCCATCAGATCATATTTCGTTAACTAATGTCTATTCAGTTACGCTTGAGGTTATAAGAAAATATTCTTATAAAAAAACGACTAAGTTAATTAAAACAAAGTATTGGCTGGGTGATGTCTCATATATTGGTTTTTTTTTTACATATTTACCAATCATTCACACATTGTTGTCAATATAATGAAATTCATAGCTGTTCTTTAACATGTTTAACCCGAGCACATTTATGATATTTTTTTGTCTTTTTTTTGTCAGTGTCGGTTACGGTCTACCATATATAATGTTCATGGTGTTTATTATTAAAAAAATATAACCGCTAACACCCGCAGTCTTGTATATCCAATAAGTAACTTTCTCAGTGACATTTATTTCTTTTGAATTATTCATTACTTTGCAGGCATCCAATGAGTGTTTTTGCGACAATTTGTTGGGTAAGGCAAATGTGTTCCAAAAGATAAGTGATAGTGAATGTCAACTTCCGTGTAAGGGGAATACGTCGGAAATATGTGGTGGAGTTTTTGCAAATTCTGTTTATGAACGTAAGATATTTTTTTCTTCAATAAAAGTTACACAATTACAGCAGATATATACATTTGATCAGATTTAAAAACAATTTGCAATATTTTTTGGTTTTGTGTGCAATGCAAAGTTTTGCATTATTTAATTCTTTACGTATAATCTTTGTCAACGGCAATTATTTTGGTATTTGAGTCCAGCAAACGGAGGAAATAATTATTTCTGCCATAAATCTATTAACGATTGAACATTTAAACAATGACTGTAAGTAAAAAAAAAAAATTAAATCCCCAAATTGAAACTACGTACAACAACTATTAAACGAATTAGATTTTTTAAGTACAATCAAGTTTGCATTTTAATCATGAACAATAACGACTTACACGAGTCATTATGTTATGCTTAGATATATGTTTCTTGAAAGTTTAATCAAATCCTCGACGTTAATAAGGTTCTGGCCTTTCTAAAAAAAAAAACGTCATAATGCACCTGTTTTGAAATATAGTCGAACCTGTCTTAAAGATTAAAAGTCATTATTCAAGTCGAATTCCAAATTTAATGATAGTATGATCACAAGGGTTTCAGTAATTGTACAGTAAACTCACAAGCGAGTGTACAGTCAATTAAAATATTCGACATTGAGAAAATATATATATTTGGATCTAGATTGGAAAATTCTGATAGCAACAATTGGTTGTTCGATGTTTATTTTAAATTTTCGATCGCTGTTGTGCTACAGTTTTAATCGATTAACTCGGAGTTCCACAATTCCAAGGAAACTTTTTCATGCATATATCGGTGTTGTTAATTGATTACTTCGTATTTACATATAAAATGTTTTAATTACCACAACTAGAAACAGAAATGTTATACCGTTACATTTAAGTTCATCAAACATCCATCATGCAACTTGTTATTTTCGAATATTGGAGCCCCCTTTATAGACTCCCGAATGACCAAAACAATTTATAACAGTACAGTTCCGTTTCCAAACTGTGTTTATCAAAAGTTCAAACAAATGGAAATTCTGAATTTCTTCTTGAATGTGTTTGTGTGTCATTATCATAAACTGTATTGCTAAATTTCGTTGTGTTTAGAAATGAGAATACGTGATTGTTTTGGGATATTTTCAGTTATCATTTCGCATACGGAAAACTATTAAATATTGAACGATCTATAACCATTGTCGTTATACAGAAGCATAAAATAAGAGACATATTTTTGATATTCTTATACTTTGAAATTGACGATTTAAGAAACACTATTTATTTAGCTTATATTCTTTTTGCAATTATATTTGGTAGGGAAATATACATTATATACTTTATTATATCATGTTATTTAGATTACCAGTGTTTCAATACTAAGCATTCTTGACTTTTAACTTTTTGGCAAAAGAAAATCAACTCGGACGCATCACATTTTTAAGATTTATTGTTTAGTAGTTATTAAAAAAAGAAAAAAAAAGTTGAGTTAGCTGCTAATCATCAATTCAATCTGTAAATTATTCACCATTATTTCATTATTATAATTTTAAAAATGATGAACAAACATAGATTAAATTTAGCAATAAGAAATAAAACTCTTTACAATGCTTTTAAATAATTGAAAACAGGATGTCGTTAATGCTTATGAGATTGAATACCATAAATGTATCATATTTTTAAATACCATATATGTCATAACGCTAAAAAAAAAACTCCTACATTATTGCAAAAAGTAAAATCACAAAAATACTGAACTCAGAGGAAAATCAATTTGGAAAGTCCATAATCACATGGCAAAATCAAAAAACCAAACGCATCAAAAACGAATGGACAAGAACTGTCATAATCCTGACTTGGTACAGGCATTTTCAAATGTAGAAAATGGTGGATTAAACCTGGTTCTATAGCGCTAACCCTCTCACTTTAATAACAGTCTCATCAAATTCCGCTACATTTACAAACTATCATTCTGCATTGACAAAACTAACTTAATGAAAAAAATTCCCCAATGTTTACTTTGTGCATACAGATTTATTTGTTATTTTTTGCTTTATTGAATTGTTTATATTTTCATAAAGTCATACCAGTAACAGTAACAACTACCAAAATTACGACATCTATACATTCTACAATGAAAACTATATTTATGACAAGACTAACACAGTCTACAGTGACAACTAGAGACATGACAACACCAGGACATTCTACAGTGAAAACTACAAACATGGCAACACCTGGACAATTTATAGTGAAAACTACAGAGCTGACAACACCTGGATATTCTACAATGACAACTACAGAGATTCCAACACCTGGACAATCTACAGTAAAAACAATAAGCATGACAATACCAACACAGTCCAAAGTGACAATTACACAGATTCCATCAACTGGACAATCTACAGTAAAAACTACAGAAATAACAATACCAAGATATTTTAAAGTAACAACTGGGGACATTATAACTCTTGATAAATCAGAGGTGCCAACTACCGACAAGAAAATTCATGGACGGTCACCAGGGACCTCCTTACAAGTAACGGAACCGAGAACATTAGAAGTGACAACTATTAAAACGACACCAATTATCACGTCTGTTCAATCAATCATTCCATTGGTTACTTCTGTTCAACTAATCATTCCATCTGAATGTCTTTGTCCATGCTCAACAATTGGAAAAACCAAATATGATTTCTTACGTGGAATGAATCTTCCTCGTGATCAATTAAGGGAAATATTGAAGCAAGAATTAGACTTAATAAAGAAAGAACTGAGTGTCAACAAATCTAATACAACCCGGATGCGTCGTTCCAAGGTATCAGCTCCAGATGACCGTGTATCGGCGACATCCGTAGGATATGTTGGAGTCGTCTGCATTTTCTTTATAGGATTTTTAGTAGTTTTCTTTGACATACTCGGTTGCTTTGTAGTAAAGTTTAAAAGACGGTCTTCATTACAGCTTTAAAAAAATGACTCTTGTTGCTTTTGTTTTTTCTAATTTTTTTTATCAAAGACATATGTTATCTTATAAATTATTATCTTGAATGAGTTTTGAAATGTGCACGTTAAGTATACAATGACATCTGCATGACTATAATAGTTTGTCTTGATTGGTCTTATAAACTGAACTAATTTAGAAAAAAATGGAACATGTTCTACGGGGACACATACTTTCCTAAACCAGTGATGAAATCTATAATTTATTTTTTTTACATATCCGATTTGTTACAAAAGATGCATACACATCTTCCTATATCTATATATGTTGATATACTAAAACAGTTACTTACGTTAATGGATTGTCCATGGTAAACAAATGGTGCCTGCTTTACCGCAAATACAATTTATTAGTACGGTAACCGCCCTTATATATACATACATCAAAGACAAATAAACAAAATATATTCGAATAATACAGTGCTCTGCAATCTCATTTCATAACTGTTCGTAGCACTGTACAAGTGTAACTTATATAATTAATGCCTTTTAACAATGCGTTTAGGGGCGAACAAATTGGCAAAATAAAATATGCAACATTCTTCTGTTTGTTTGGCTTTTGTTGGTTTGTTTTGTTTAAAGACATTAAACTTTATGGGGAGTTCAAAGAAAAGGTGAAAACATTTTCCAATATTGTGTATTATCTTTTGATAAATGTTCATGCATTGTAAAGACACATAAGGCCTTCTCATCAGCATACGAGTAAATGACATTGACAAAATACAGTTCTAACATCATGCATAATACACATGATATAAATATAATATTTTGTACATACATTCATGCTGTTAAAAAAAAATGTTGTATCAATATTGATGTTTTAACCGAACAAGAAAGATTCTCTTTTCATATTCATATTCTTACCAACACGTGTATGTATTGACAAGGCCGTGTTTATTAAGCTTCAAATTTATTGACGTTAGCTTTTAGTGGATATCAAACATGAGAGTAGATCTCAACTTACATCTTATATAAAATAAGGTAATTCTTTGGCAGGAAATTAAATTTTAATCTCCATATTTGCAACAAATGTAATGAAATATTTTGAAGAATTTGATAAAAAAAAAGTTGCAAATAAGTTTTAGATAATCATTTGAAAATATTGTTTCATGGGAAACACAGCAAGTTAGAAATCGATTTTATTACAAAATTTATTTTTGAATTTGAAAATTATGTTTATATAAAAAAAAATCACATTTCAACTTGAGACATAATAACATAATATCAGAGTTCAGAGTTCACAGTGAAAGGATTATTGATAGTCGAGGAGAACTGTTTGCAATTCCTGTCACGGTTAAATATGAAAACTCTACCTACTCAACACAGATAAAGATGACACTCATTTTTTATTTTTTAATATTACTGTATAAGTTTTATATAGAAGTTTACTTATAGAAAAAAATATATTTCCGATTTCACAACATTTTGAATTAGAAATAAAGATTTTATAAACATGAAGAAATATGTTTTGGTTGCCAATGAGAAAATAATTAACCAGATTGATAATTTAGTGGTAGGAAGCAATTACTGTATGGTCCCCAACTACTGATTAATTTGTTTAATAGGTCTATTCTTCGAAATTGTTAGTTTAAGGAAGATCGCTTGTCATGTTTTGGATTTTCGGAATCCTCTGGTTTTATCCAATTCAATACCTAAAAAAGGATTTGCCCATTGTCCAACCATTTTTCTTTTTATAAACTTTTTTTCATGTATCATAATAAGCAATCTGTAAAAGTCTTATAAAATCGTTGTAATTTTTTATTAGTTTTTAAGAACATAAACATGTCAGTGATTAAACTATGAAAAGTCAAGTGAGAACATTTTCCCACTAAAAATTCAATGGCTTATATCTCGAAAACAAGCACGTTGACCTGTTTTTTTATTTTTGCTACTTTGATTCCTTTAGTTATCTCCTATCAATATATACTCTTGTTACATTCAGTTTGTTATTTTGAAACTTAGAAGCGAACTTCCTTAAATAAACCAAATAGTTGCAAATAAAATATATATTCTTTGCACATGCATAGTGCAACTTCAATCGCCGGTTTATTTTGTGCAAGCGTTAATATCTTGTTGCTAAATTTAACACCGACTGTTTGCGTATGTAATTATAATATAAATTACATTAGATAAAACATCTTTAGAGATCACAACAAGTTGTATGTCTCATTGATATATTGACGTCTACACTTACACAATCTGATAAAATGTTGGTTTATTCTGGTAGTAACCAGGAGGTATCGATACGGATTTCACATACACATCTTTTATTTGCTATTGTTGAATCATCACTACCTTATTTTGACGAATGATTTTTTAGCAGAATAATAATTTTGATATTAATATTCGGTAAAATAACCATCGTTCATGGACAAAATAAACAAAAAATATCTTCTTACAAGACATCTTTCTAACATCCTTTTTGGATAGGACACTAAGTAGAAGTCAACAATGAGTGGGACACCACGGTGAGAAAGATAAGAGAAAAATTTTGAATCTACCAGTCACGCTGTTTAAAAAATGATGGGCTTAATGAAAAAGACAAAAAAGATACAGCACAATCTTGAACTTCATCTACATTTTGAATTATTTACAAGGCAGTATAATGACTGTAAATTGAGCTGTAAAAGTTTCACCTGCAATTTTCTGACTTGAAATGCCTATAACTTGTATAAAACTACTGTTATGATCATATAAATGTCGGTCGGAATATTATAAATGTTAACTTCAAATAAAAATCCTTCTGAAATTCAAGATAAAGTTTATAATCCTGCCTTAGTCTCAAGTCCACATCCAACTGTGCACCCGTTTACTTATGTAAGTATGGTTTTGCTGCACTAAACGGTCCACTCAAAAATCTTGTGTTGAAATAATATCTCTTACCTTTTATATAATATTATTTTTCTTTCTTAATTAATCTGAGCAAAGCAGCTCTAATTCTCCAATCTTGGAGTATACATAGCAACATTTGCAATTTATTTATTTAAACTTAAAATAATAAAATAAAATAAAGTCCTTGGTGGGGTTCGGGTTGCTTAGTCTTCATTTTTCCATGTCTTGTCTTCTGAACTATTATTTGTCTGTTTGTCTTTTTTTATTTTAAGCCATTGCGTTTTGAATGCCTTTTATTCTATGAGTTTGACTGTTCCTCTGGGATCTTTCGTTCCTCTTTTTTCAATAATTTTCAATGTTTTGTTATGTCTGTAAGTCTTGAAATCGTAATAAAATGTTAACGTTACTCGCAAATAGGGTGATAATACGTACCAACACAACAAAAGTATAATGAAGTGGTCGTTTTTTGTTATCCACAATTTGATGTGTCTAAAATGAATTATTATTTCAACGTTTTACCAGCCCAGTAATCAGCACTTCGGTTTTGAAATGAATATCAATTATATGCTCTTCAACTTTGTAATTTTTGTCTTTATACTTATTTGGATGTCAGCTTCACTGATGAGTCTTATGTAGACGAAACGCGTGTCTATCGTATTGAATAATAAGCCTGGTAACATTAACAGCTTTTTATCAAAACTACTTCTATGTATTAATTTGACCTGATTGATTTTTCACTAGTTGTGTCAAATTGCGTTTTTAAGTAGCATTATCAGATATAAATCTAAAAAATACATAAAAAAAAGTAAGTGGTATGATTGCCAATGAGACAACTCTTCTTTTTTTTTTTTTTTTTAAATGTTATATTCTATTTGAATTTTACATTTGTTAGAGATACATGAAGTACCGGTACCTTTTCCCGGCCTCGTTAACGTTAGTATATGGCATTTTATTGTTAGTAATTGTTAGTGCACAATATGTATATATAGTAATAATGACATGTATGTAACTGAATAGAAATATGATAACATGATGTATAATAAATTCTAATTTATGAAATTAATTTAATTTTTGCTGCAACCAGATTATGGAATTTTTCATATTTGCCTTCTTTATTTATCAATATTTCTTCTTAAGAGACAAAAATAACACAGCTATTGAAATATATATGTCATCGTAAAGCCTTTAACAATGAGAAAAGCCCATACCGCATAGTCCCGCTCTTGCTTCGTCCACCAATAACAAATGATAACAACAAGATAGCATGAAAATAACGACAATTGCGTCTAACACCTGTCAATCAGTCAATCAATCTTTATTCAAAGTGAATTTAGTAAAATTGAGTAAACAAAAATAAATAACCCATGTAAAACACTATAGTTTATGCGAAATTGTTTTTTAAACTATCAATAAAAGAAATTGGAATATTTTGAATAATTGGACGGTCTATAATGAAAATTTAAAAATATTTGTACTTTTTCTGTTTTCGACTTACTTTAGTTTTTAGTTATTATATGTTTGTTTTTTAGATTTGCATTTCGACTGATGATTTAGTGATAAGATTAAATAAAGGCACAGTAGAATTACGCTGTTCAAAATTCGTGAATCGATAGACAAATAACATACTCGGGGTAACAAACTAAAACAGAGGAAAACGCATTTAATATAAGAGGGGAACAACAACACAACATTAAAATGGAACACAAGTAGAGACAGACGGAGCATTAGACAAAATCCGATTAACACATGTAAAGTTCCATGTTGTAAGTAGTTGCTGAGTTTATTTTTATGTTTAAACATAAAATGATTATAATTGTTATTCGAATTGCATTATTAGGAGCCGAGATCGATACAATATTGACGGACGGGTGTACTTAATACAAAAATTATAACGGTCAAACGAAAATCGCTCAAACAAAATTTCACAACAAATAATAATTATCGAATTGTAACCTAATATCGATCCCGGTAAATAATAACATAATACGATTATGTTTGCTTCATAAAATATAAATATTGTCTATTCATTCAATTAAAGTTTTACAGTCAGGCGAATGGAAATGTAAATCATTTATTGAATATCAAAAATACCTAGACTCATTTAACAAACAGTGCTTCCATTCATGATCATTATTTATAAAAGATTTCTGAACTGTTGAATTTGTTTTTCTACTTTCTGTCAATATATATTTATTATACATGTATATGCATTTACAATTATCAAAGTTGTATACATGCATGCTTTCTTCGCATGAAAACAAATTTCTGTAGAAACCTTTCAACTTTTCAGCAGGCTAACCAATGAAGTGAAGTACCGAAGAGCTATTCATTGTAAATACAATTTTTTCATTCCTTACCATGATCGTTGTTCAAGATCTACATTTGAAAATCTTGTATAACTTTCTAAATTGGATATTTCACACTATACAGTTAAGTCGTTCGCTTGGTAAGTCTAGTAAGTAGTAGAATACCTTTATTTGTGACATTTGT
The DNA here is from genome assembly GCA_019925275.1 of Mytilus edulis. NCBI lineage: Eukaryota > Metazoa > Mollusca > Bivalvia > Mytilida > Mytilidae > Mytilus > Mytilus edulis. The sequence continues at coordinate 80,092,524 of CM034359.1, forward strand.
ATTTATTGTGTCTGTTTATTTTGTTCACGCATCATAATCAATATTTTTAAATTTGATGCGACTGTCGTACAAGTGAGAAGTTTAGCGCTAAAAAAATAATGTTCAATCCACCATTTTCTACATTTGAAAATATCGAACCAAGTCAGAAATATGACAGTTCTTGGCCATTCGTTTTTTAATTGCTTTGTCATTTGATTTTGCCATGTGATTGGAGACTTTCCAATTTGATTTTCCTCTGAGTTTAGTATTTTTGTGATTTTACTTTGTGATCATTGGTGTATACTTTATAGTTTTCTGATTAGTCTACCTTTGTTCCAGAGACCGTCTTAAATAAAGGCAACAGTAGTATACCGCTGTTCAAAAAACAAAATCGTGGTAACAAACTAAAACTGAGTGAAACGCATTTAATATAAGAGGACAACAACGAGACAACATTAAAATCTAACACACACAGACACAGACTAAGCATTAGACAAAATGCGATGAGAATAACAAGTATAACATTAAAATCAAATACATGAATTTGGGATAGAAAAGTACCGTGACACTTGAAATATGGTCGAAAAGTATTATCTCTTCTTTGATTACTCTATTTTGCCAAAGGAACTTAGACTTACGATGGATTGATTGCATTTATTGGTATTTGACGCCACTTACTGCTTTTTTGGGGCTTATTTGTGACAATCTGTTGCTATTGGTGGAGGGAGCTAGAGTGCACATAGAGGGCTACTGACTTTTGTTAGAAAAATATGATATTCATCAAAGATTTAAGTCCAGCCCGCTTGTCACGTGAAGGATTAGAAACACATAGCCTCAGTGTTGATAGGCTTGTGATGGTGTACTCATACCATTTAGAGCACTCGACAAAAAAGGCCTCTGCGCTAATGACACTACATGTATTATTCTGTAGAAAAAAAAGATAACATCTGCCATATTCGTGACCTCAAATAGAACATTTTTTAAATAACTAAAACTAGGTTGAACCTGGTTTCATGTCTAGCCAAACCTCCCGTTTGTAGCACATACATTTTGAACCTTTTAAGTCACAGCATTACGTGACATGAATGAAGTCCAAATTAACGCAACAACACTCACGACAGGAGAAATACATGAATGAATAATATCATAGTACGTTACAACATATAAACCTCAGAATAGCAATATACACCTTCCATGAATTTACGACAGTACACTAGAACCACAATACAATTATAAACTTTGCATTGCACAACTGTATCAACGCAAAAGAAAATGAGGATTTTTTGTCTGATGTTTATTCATTACAGGTACATTTCTGACATTAATAAAATATTAAATTGGGTTGAGTTTGTGCTGGTGTTATTTATTTAAAGTTGATGAACCAGAGGTATGTCAAATAACGTTTCGTCCTTTTTTCTAAGACAAATGTTCATCGTTGTGAATTTAATGAAATTTGATGCGTCTGTCATGGAAGTAAAAGGTTCATCGCGATAAAACTAAGTTTAATCCACCATTTTCAACATTTAAAAATGTCTGTACTAAGTCAGGAAGATGACAGTTGTTATCCATTCGTTTAATGTGTTTGAGCTTTCGATTTTGCAATTTGATTAGAGACATTCCGTTTGAATTTTCCTCGGAGTACCGTATTTTGTGATATTTTACTGTTTGTTAATGGATATTCTGTATTAACTCCACAAATAATACACGATTGTCTTGAATAATGGATTCAAGTACAGACGTTATTTGTCATCTTGAGAATTAGCAATCGTTTCCCTTCATTCGTTTTAATGAATTATTTCTGTTAAGTATATGTTTGGTAATGTCCATTTGACGTGGCTTGGTACTTATATATTGTGCTATTATGCAACAGTAAATGTTTATATTCAACAGTGTTTGCTCCTGCGCTTTGTATATATGCCTTTCTACTTTCCTTTGCTTGATTTATAACCATTTGGAATGTAACACACTGTTGACTGCTGTGCCACTATTTTTTTTTACATTTTTAGCTATGATATGTGTCTGATTTCTCACACATTGTTGTCAATATATTGGAATTTTATGCGACTGTCATACAAGTGAGAAGTTAAGATAGCTATAAAGGTTAAGAATATGACAGATGTAATCAACAGGTTGATGTGTTTGAATTTTTGATTTTTCCATTTGATTAGGTACTTTCTGTCGATAGTTTGTTCAGTATTATATATACTAATGTCTGTCTTTTCCTACTCTTTGAAAGTTATACACTTTGATACCGACCGTGCACTGGCTATATAATTATATAAATATGATCGTTGAAAATCTTATCATCGTCACACTTCTATCCAAAATGAAGAGACCAAAATTCAAAAACACCAAAAACTTTCCGAAAAAGTCTACTGTTTACCTATCGGAACATGGACACAATTCTAACAATCATTATATTCTGTAAAAGTGAAATGACCCTCCAAAACGTATCCATATTCTTCCGTCAGCGTTATCCCTTATAATTTGATTTTGATGAATCCTCGAAATCTATTTTTCTGTTTGATTATTTATTTAGTCTCCTAAACGTACAAATGAAATGATTTTAGAAATATCAGAAACATTTTTTGTAAAAGTAGAAGGTTTACGAATACTTAAGATTTTCAGTAAGATTTTAAGGGCTTTTTTCGGTATAGTCAGAGAACAAAAATTATGATATTATTACTAGTGTAAACAATTACAATTTTTTGCGATTTCGACTTAGAAATAAAGCTACTTGTTTGTGCATTATTCGTGTTGTCACGTCAGTTTTTGTCAAATGTTTTTCATAATTTGTTACAGTTTTTCGAAAAATGTATTTTTAAAATACATTTTATGTTCACTGATCTAACTCACATTCTCATATTAAACTTATTACATACTAAAAAAAAGCGTATGTAAATAATGAAAAGTCTTTACGATGAATAAAATCAAAATTTTTTATCAGCATTTCGTGCGTATTTTAGTTAACCATTGGTATGACCTTCGGAAGACTGCCAACGCTATATTACCCGGTATATAAACATAAACATAAATATAGATAGATAACGAACTCGTGACTGAATTTTACCAGGTTTGTTTGATTGCATACTGTAGGTTAAAAAATACGTTAAAAATATGTAAAAAATTCAGGCATAGATTACCTTAGCCGTATTTGGCACAACTGTTTAGAAATTTTGGGTCCTCAATGCTTTTGAACTTTGTACTTGTTTGGCTTTATAAATATTTTGATATAAGCGTCACTGTTGAGTCTTATGTAGACCAAACGCGCGTATGGCGTACTAAATAATAATCCTGGTAACTTTGATAGCTATTTAACCTGTTTCAGATTTAATCCGTCAAATAAATGGTTTATCCATTCTTTTTTATGCACTAGCTCAATACGCCTAGTTCATGCTTAACCTATATCGAGGAAGAGGTTCAAATAAAGTTTATTTGCATAAGTATTTAATGAGATGCATAACTAATGTTCCTTTGGTTATTCTGAAAATGAAACTAGCTTGTGTCTCTTTAAATAGGCAGCATCCTCGGATCTGGAACATTTTTGTGTCTTTGAATTTGATGTAGACACAGCCTCTTTATGGTTATATACCATTTGAATCGTAGATTGCAGAAAACATTTTTGAAAAGCTTCTGGTCAAAAACAAAATTTGTGTTTGCCTGCAAACTCAAAGATTTTGCAATGTGATCTTTATTTTTAGATATTCATTACATTGGTTGCTACATTGATAACCGTGACAGAATGTTAAATAAAGCAGATGACAATGACAACATGACTGTTGATATGTGTGTACAGCTGTGTATGGGTAATAGATACTTTGGGTTACAGGTATGTTGGTATGTGTGTACAGCTGTGTATGGGTAATATATACTTTGGGTTACAGGTATGTTGATATGTGTGTACAGCTGTGTATGGGTAATAGATACTTTGGGTTACAGGTATGTTGATATGTGTGTACCGCTGTGTATGGGTAATAGATACTTTGGGTTACAGGTATGTTGAAGGAGCAAACAAACAAAGCAGAACAAAATACACAAAAGAAAAACTGTTTTGTTTTATAATTTTAGCACATTTTATAAAACAACACCTACTGTATGCTAACCATAAGCTTCGACTGATAGTAGATAATTATGCAATGAAAATACAATTAGGAGAATATTTGATATATTGAAAATTTGAGACACTTAGAACTTACCATTATTATATAATTATTATCCAAATGTGGTCTTACTCACATATGTAATACCGAACTCCTATGTTAACTCAAAAGGTAAAGTCCGAAAACTTAAAAAAAAATCGATACATTTGACCTTAAATATCCAACAGACGTATAAATGAAATGATAACTATGGTATTACCAATGTTATTTCAACTGATCGGGCAGAGCTAGGTTTTAATTTGCATAAGGACAGTCTATTTGAAGATGTGTGTGATAAGGATGATTGCCGTTATAATTATTACTGATTTCTAATCACCTATCAGTGTCATGAAAGGAATTTACAAAAGAATTACTGTACACTTCATTGATGAGTTTATCCTATTACACCTATCTATAGATGGACTGGTTTATTGTGAGCGAACCGGTTAAACTCCGCCCAGTCAAGTGAAATAAATTGAGTAATACCTTTTTGTGCTCCAGATGCCTTATTCGACAATTAATGTCTTTTTAGTGATGTGTACATGAGTGAGTGTATTACTAGTACTTAGTATATTGCTAATTTTGCATCATCACATTATGATAATACAATATTCGTATTTTCATGTCAGTATCAAAGTCCTCGCTACTGAGTTCGTGATACCATCAGGAATTGAACAGATGTGCGAAAGATACCAGAGGAACAGTCATACTCATCAATTGAAAATAATCCATGACTTAAAATGGAAACGACAAACAGTCAAATAATAGTAAACAAGAAAAACATAGAAAACTAAAAAAAAAAATAAGCAACACGAACACCACTTGAAAACTCAGGTGCTCTGGAAAGGTAAGCATATCCTGCTCCGCATTTGGCACTCGTTGTTTGTAAGGACACTTAGGTATTTTAGGTATCCAATACAGTGATGGAAGATCCAATTCTTCTTCTTTGGATGAAATTCTAAAGGAACATAGAACAGACCTATGATTTCCTCTTTGGTAAGTGTCTTGAGGGTATATGTTGAGTTTCTGTATGAATTCAATATAAAAACACTATCAACATGTCTGATGCACTAATTGCGATGAAGGAACAGCATCAAAGTGCTTAGTTTGTTATTTTGTGTTCCAGTACATCTACTGTCCTTGTTCCTGTCGGTTACACGTTATCAAATGATATGTATGTCTTGTTAAAGTGAATTTCATGTTTTTTCAGTGGTTGATATATAAAAAAGAAGATATGGTATGATTGCCAATTTGACAACTATCCACAAAAGACCAAAATGACACAAGCATTAACAATTATAGGTCACCGTACGGTCTTCAACAGATGTAGGCTATCAGTATTCTCATTTCGTATATTCCTTTTTACATATAATCGCTTACATTCAGCACCTTCTGTCTCACAATTTCAATGGTATTATAAGCATGAATATCATATTGCGTTACTTTTCAAACAATTCATTATTTTACAGTATTCTTCCGAGTGTTATTGTGGCAATATTTTGGAAAATTCAGGTGTTTACAATGAGACAGATGATAGTGAATGCAATAAAGAATGTCTAGGGAATTCGTCGCAAATATTGTGGTGGAAAATGGCGTAATTCTGTTTATGAATGTAAGTTGTTTCTCATGTACTTGCTGTTAAATAATAGCAATAGAGAATTAAATTAAATATAAAAAAAGAGGATGTGGTTAGATTGCCAATGGGACAACTCTCCACATTTGACAAAGGAATTAACAACTTTTGGTAATATTTTCAAATAAATGCGCATCTGGTGCAGGGAAATTGGTACCGTGTAATATGTTATTACAATGTTTTAGTACAATACAATCATTAGTTTAGTACTACCATGAAAACATGGAGTTTTTTAGATTGAATTTTTTGCACTATTAATCAAGTTTTGTGATATTGTCACTTTTTGTAATGAAACTTAAATTTATGTCAATGGAAGTATCGTCTTTTAAAAAACAGTTAACCGATAAAAAAAAACTTGTCGATAAAGTTTCCGTATCAACTTAATAAATGATGATACTTATGGTCTTTAAGTATGGATGTAAGGTACTGATGTTATTTATCATCTAAATTAAGTGTTACAGTATTCTGTAAATTGTCTTTAAAAACTGTAAACCTTTATTGTTTGGACTGTTATTGGTATAACTCGGTACATCCCGTCATGTTAATATGTTTTTATTGTGGCTTGGTCTTTTTTTTTTTTTTTTGTACTCTTGACATTATTATTTAACAAGTAAAATGGAAGAATACATGGGAAAGTATTGGATGGGTGTAGATAATTTCGTATGAGTGGGAATTCCACTTCTTGCCTCATTTTGTTTCCTTTATAATTCAGATAGTACATGAACATTTACATTGTAAGGTCTCACATGAATAAGTGAGCGACCAAAGATATAGAAACTTGTCAAAAGATATGTTTTTGAATATTTATTTCAGTTAAAAAATAGGAAAATATACAAAATTATTTAGTTATTAAAATTTCGAATAATTCCCGGAGCACCTGATTTCACTCCCGGTTTTTAGTGGAGTTCGTGTTGTTTCTTATTTATAACTGTTTATGTAACTGTACTTTCGTTAAATGAGTCTTTGTTAACTCCATGGTTTTGACTGTTATTGTCTTATATTTTGATAGTAACCCAAACAACAAACACAGAAATTGTTACTTCAGTGGTGACATCTTCTACAGAATTGACAACACCTGAGAAATCTACAGTAACAACTGAACCAACAATGAAAACTTCAGCGCTGTCCACCGATTGGACAGTAACTACATTATTGAAAAAGCCAGAGGTCACTTCTGTTCAACCAATCAGTCCACTTGAATGCCACCTATGTCCCTGCTCTAAGGTTGGAACAGGCAAATGGGATTTCTTACGTGGAATGAATCTTACTCTTGATCAATTAAGAGAATTATTGAAGCCAGAATTAGACTTAATGAAAAAGAAACTGAGTGTAAACAAATACAATACATCGCGGTTGCGTCGTTCCAAGACATCAGCCCCAGATGATCGTGATTCGGCAACAGCCATAGGATATGTTGGAGTCGTCGTCATCTGTTTTAAAGCAGTTTTAATTGTTTTCTTTGACATATTAGGCTTTGTAGGAAAGTTCAAAAGACGTTCTCCATTACAACTTTAGAGAAATGAATCTTGTTGCTTTTGTTTTGTCTTATTTTTTCGACCAAAGACATATCTTATCTTATAAATTATCATGTTGGGTTTTGAAATGTGCACATTAAGTATAAAATGGCATCTGCATGATAGGTTGTCTTGATTGGTCTTAATTTATAACTGAACTAATTTTATTTTAAATGGGATGTGTTCTACAGGGACACATATGTTCGCGAACCAGTAGTGATCTCAGTAAATCTATCTATTTACATATCCGATCTGTTGCAAAAGGTACATACATATGTTGATATACTAAAACGGTTATTTACGTTCATCGATTTTCTATGCTAAACAAATAGTGTCTGCTTTAACTCGAATACAATTTATAAGCACGGTAACGGCTAACTAATGCTAACATACACCAAAGGCAAACTATATTCGAATAAAACAGTGCTCTGCATTAACATTGTATTACTGTTCTTAGCACTGTATAAGTGTAAATAGTTATCAAAGGTACCAGAATTATCATTTAGTACGCCAGACGCGCGTTTCGTCTACATAAGACTCATCAGTGACGCTAAAATCAAAAATATTTATAAACCCAAACAAGTACAATGTTGAAGAGCATTGAGGATCCAAAATTCCAAAAAGTTGTGCCAAAATACGGCTTAGGTAATCTATGCCGGGGATAAGAAAATCCTTAGTTTTTCAAAAAGTTCAAAGTTTTGTATACAGGAAATTTATAAAACAATTACCACATTATTTATATTCATGTCAACACCGAAGTGTTGACTACTGGGCTGGTGATACTCTCGGGGACGAAACGTCCATCAGCAGTGGCACTGTACAAGTGTAACTAATATGATGCCTTTTAAACAATGAGTTTGCAAATTTGCAATAGAGCATATGCAACATTCTATGACTTGTGTTTGTTTGGATTTTTCTTATGTTTGAAAGACATAAAACTGTATGTGGAATTCAAAGAAAAGGTGAAAAGATGTTCGATTATTTCATGTATTTTGTATTATTTTTGTATAAATTTATTCTGCAGTCATAATTATTGTATGATGCTATAAAAAAAATAATTTGCCTGATTGAGTTTTTCATGCATTGTAAAGACACATTATGCCTTCTTATCCGCATACAAGTAAATGCCATTGACAAAATACAATTCTAACAACATGCATAATACACATGATATATATTTATATGTCAGATTTTGTAAATACATTTCTGAAAACATGCATAATACACATGATATGTGTATGAGATTTTATGAATACACTTATGGTGTTAAAAAAAAGTTGTATCAATATTGATGTTTTATCATATTCATATTCTTACCAACATGAATGTATTTGCACAGCCTTGTTTACTTACCTACAAATTTATTGACATTGTTTTTAGTGGATTTGAAAAACGAGAGTTAGTCACAACTTATACCTTAAATAATACAAAATTTCATTCTTTGACAGGAAATCAAATTTTGATCTCTAAATTTGCAACAAAGTTAATGAAATATGTTTTAAAAGATTGATAAAAAAATCAATTAGATTAAAATAAGGATGGGACAATCTTGTCTTTTTGAAAACACAGCAAGTTTGAAATCGATTTTTTTTGGCAGACTTATTTTTGAATTTGAATATAATATTAATATAAAAAAGACTCACATCTGTAAATATTTTTTGTAAATTGAGAGAGGTCGTATTGTAAGAATTATTGATAATCGAGGGAAATTGTTTGCAATACCTTGTCACGATAACATATGGACGCTTTACTAAGCATTTAAAAGAGGGACGAAAGATACCAAAGGGACAGTCAAACTCATAAATCTAAAACAAACTGATAACGCCATGGCTAAAAATGAAAAAGACAAACAGAAAAACAATAGTACACATGACACAACATAGAAAACTAAAGAATAAACAACACGAACCCCGTCAAAAACTAGGGATGATCTCAGACGCTCCGGAAGGGTAAGCAGATCCTGCTCCACATGCGGCACCAGTCGTGTTGTTTATGTGATTACAAATCTGGTAAATAGTCTAATTCAGTAGGTCAAATTCATGAAAGGGAAGGGATTGTAGTTACGACGTAAGGAACATATCCGATATCATTTGTGAAACGGTTATTCCATAACGGTCAACCAACTCGTTAAAGATTACACTCATGTTTTTTTTCTTCTAAAAAAAAACAAGTTGCATAACTAGTTAAAAATAATTATTTGAAATCTGAATAAAGCATGTAATATCAAATGATGTCCTTCAATTTATATAAGAATTGAGATATTATCTTAATTCTTTCTTCCGGGCAACTGATTTCAGAACTACTATTATATCTTGACCAAGAAAAAGTATTTTCAATTTTCAATTAACAAGTTTATGAATCTCTAAAATGGACCAGGAGTTATCTGCCTTTGTATGCTGTATAAGCTGACTCTCACCTTTTTATTAGTTATCAATTATTTTTTGTTAAATGTATTGTAATACTTTTAATGTATTACTGTATGTATTACTTGATTGATATACTTGTAATAAGTCCTGTGAACAACAGCTACTTGCCTATAGACAAATATGGCCTTGCTAGATGAATTAGGACGGAAATAAAACATGCAATGCAACTGATACAAAAAAAACTTCAACCTTTCTTATTATATTCAAATAACAAATTTACTTCAACAGAAAGTAAATAATGCTTCAATAGTTTCGTTCGAAATGTAAACAAAATATGAGGAAGACTCAAACGCAATAACTGTAAAGATCTTGACATTATGAACAATGAACAGCCTAGAGTTATGGTTACCAAATGTCCGAAATATCGGTTTCCTATCGCACAACTTGCTAACTTATAAATAACTGCAAGGAACTGATGGAGTAAGTTGAGGAATTTGCCAGAAAAATGGAGAAATTGTGAGCTGATGAACAAAACAGGATTAGACCAATAAAGCTTTTCGATCATGCAATTAGGAACGCATTTATAAACCTCAATGCACAATGAACACATGTACTCCGTATACTTTCTAGAAGCCAATAATTCTAAATGCGTTATTCTCTATTTAATGAAGTACGCACATATACAAGCGTCAAACAAACATATTGTTTAAGAGAGGGTCGAAAGATACCAGTGAGACAATCAAACTCATAAATCGAAAATAAACTGACAACACCAAGGCTACAAATGAAAAGGATAAACAGACAAACAATAGTACACATGACACAACATGGAAAACTAAAGAATAAATAACACGAACCCCATCAAAAACTAGGGGTGATTTCGGGTGTTACGGATGGGTAAGCAGATCCTGCTCCACATGTGGGACCCGTCGTGTTGTTAATGAGATAACAAATCCGGTAAATAGTCTAATTCGGTAGGTCTCATTCATGAAAGGGAAGGGGATTGTAGTTACGATGCTAGGAACATATCCGATATCATTTGGGAAACGATTATCCCATAACGGTCCACCAACTCGTGATAGCGTCCGTAAAATTTACAAAAAGATGATTTCAACTTCACCATTTGGAACTCTTGATTTAATAGCTTCACGGGTAAGCAACAACCATCTATCAAGAAAATCATGATAGGAAATGCAAGCACGGGAATATTTTATAAATTATGGGATATATACACAGTATGCAGGTGCTGCTGGAATGTTGCTACTTAGAAATGGAAAGTTCACAGTTGGAAAGCTGAAATCATCTCTTTTGTCGTAAACTTTGTTTTCAATCGACCCTCATTGTCAATTTCTAGATGTAAGTCAAGATATGAGGCCGATTTAACTGTATCTGTTGTATCCTTTATCTCTAGTTCAATGGGATAAATGCGTTCGACATAGTCACCAAATTTTGAATATTTAGTGAAAGAACATGATCTGTATAGCGGAAAGTAGAGTTAAATGATATTGCTAACTTTTTATCTTTCTTCCTAAAAAAAATCCTGTATGAAATCAGCCTCATAATAATGAAGAAGCAAGTCAGCAAGAAGAGGGGCACAATTCTTTTTTTTTTTTTTTTTTTTTTTACTCTAATTGATTCTTTATTGCACATATTGCTGTTTAACAATTAAACTTGGTGTACAGCATTTCATCAAGTTTCCCTGTTAGATTACAACTGAATACCCAGGGATAATATTCAGTAAAATTAACTAATAAATTACATTGTTTTAATTCACACATTAAACTATTATTATATGTGTTACAAATAGTCTTTTCTACATCACTTAAAGTATTTTCAGATATATTCATAAAAAATATCTACACACTAATTGTTTTACGGAATTTGATCATTCATCCGGAATGACTTTTTAGGTTCTTTTATTATTTAATCAAAAATAAATATTGCGGTCAAGTGACCTCACACGACTTGTCTTATCCTCGTGTTTGGACAATATTTTTTGAAGTGTTTCGTGAATTTGGATTATTAATTTCGATGTGGTTTTAAGAGCTTGGAATAATATTGCGTAAAGGTAAGTTGGAGTGTAAATATATTTTTCACAGTTGCACTTTCAATCTTTATTAAATTTGTTATTGATTTGACCTAGATAAGTATCACGTCGTGACCTTTAGTTTACCTGTCTAAGTTTGTAAACAATACACATATTTAGTGTACACGTGTCGAAGTACCTATATATTGACAAAGACACACACACACACACACACCTACACACACTAATATATCTGATTTACCCACATTATCATTCATACATAATAGTAATAATTACTGTACACACAAACTTCTGCGCTTACAGTCATTCTTGTTCATTGCCACATGATAAATTTAACATACAAACAAATTTCGTTCCATACCTTTCACACTTACTCACCCCTTAGGCATAGCACTTACAGATAATTACTTGCATAGTACATTTATAATAAAGGAAGAAAAAAAACACACATGCAATCACACATAATCTAGATCTATAACATCTGGTTTTTTTCTATACATGTAGCTTAAGTTAACTATAGAATGACTTCATTTTTATACTTCAAAATATTCAACACATTTGTAAATAAACTACTGATCTCTGTATTGGTCATACTATATAATTCTACAGTATTTTCTACCTCATATTCAAAAATTTTAAAGGTGTCTACTGCTTTGGTTTTTTTATTGGAAACATAATGTGATTTATAGACTGAAAAGAACATTAAGCTAAGCAAATGATTTAGCGCATAGTATACATTGTCATGAATTTTGTATCCTATAACCAACGAATGAAGACTTATCACATGTTCGCCTATGAAGACTTTTTTAAGTAAAACTTTCATTGATTTCCAGAATGTTTTATGATATGAACATGTAATGAAAAAATGATTATAATTATCTATTTCATTGCAATATGAACACAAATTGTTTTGTGAAATTTTCCACTGAAAAAGCAACACCTCATTTGGCAAAATAAAGTGCATTAGTTTCCACCTAAACATTTTTATTTTATTATCTTTAAGATATTCAAAATTAAATTTAATAGCGTCTTTAAATTCATTTATTAGTCTCCCTTTGCTTAAGACTCTTTCCCATTTCAAAAATCCTACTGGTATTTCTGTTTTTGACACACTTAATACTAAGTTGTATATGTTTTTAGCATTAATAGTTAGAACATCATTACAATCTCTAAGTTTAGTTTTTGTTCGGTTGATATGGACTTTTGTTTTGATTGATTCTTCTGATTTTAATTTGTTGGTCCATTGCTTTGGTATGGATTTTTTTAGTTTTGAGAATTCAGAAATCCAATTCCTTTTATTTCTTAATTTTGAAATAATAATTTCTTCTGATATATTTCCTCTTTTATCTATTATGTCATTTATATATAGTATGTTACTATCAATCCAATTATCAAAGAACAGACATTTTCCTTGAAATTTTATGAATTTGTTTCCCCATATAACTTGTTTCCTGATTTCTAAATAATTATTGATTTGATCATGATGATTGTTTTTACAATTATTTACATTTATCCATGTTTTTATCATCTCTTGATAGAAGGTTGGTGTACTGTTCCATATGTTTTTATCTAGCAATTTTGTGTTATTCACATTCATCTTAAAAATAAGAAGGTTTTTTCCAAATTTATTAAGGTATAGTTTTGATAATACAGACCAATTTGCACTTTCTGATTCTAATATTTTTATAATCCATTTTAAATGTATAGATTTTATATAGGATTCTATATCAATCATTTTTAACCCCCCTTCTGCGAAGTTTTTTGTTATTATTGACCTTTTTATTTTATCTTTTCCTCCGTTCCAAATGAATTTATATAAGATTTTATTTATATTTTGTAGATTTTCTTTAGTAATGATACTGTTAGTCGCAATGTAGGTTATATTTGGTAGAAGAAGAGCTTTTACTACTAATATTTTTCCAAGTATTGTTAACTTTCTTTTTGCCCATCTTTCTACAAGTTTTGTTAATTTGTCCAACACTTTTTCAATATTTAATGTTTGACACTCTTTTTTGTCATACCCAAAATATATTCCAAGGCTTTTGATTGGTTTGTCGGTCCAATTTATATTTTCATATTTATCTTTTGAACTTTTTAGTCGTCCTAACCATACCCCTTCAGTTTTATTTCTATTTAGCTTAAGCCCTGAAAAACTTCCAAATGTTTCAATTATACTGAGAGCTAAACTTATTTCTTTCCTTGACTGAAGAAAAAGTGTTGTATCATCAGCTAATTGACAAATTTTTAAATTACAAGATTTTCCATCTAATGTAATTTTTATACCTTTAAAATCTTTATTACTTCTAAGTCTTATTGCCATTAATTCTACTGTTATAACAAAAAGTAACGCTGAAATCGGACACCCTTGTCGTATCCCTCGAAATATTTTAAATGGACCTGAGACCCACCCATTATTTAAGATACAACCCTTAATGTCGTTATACATAGTTTCCACCCATCTGATAAAGCTACTTTTAAATCCAAACCGTTTTAGTGTTTCTGTCATAAAAGTCCATTCTAGTGAGTCAAAAGCTTTACTAAAATCTAAGAAAAGGATTGCTCCTTCTATATTAAATTTCTCAGAATAATCTATTATATCTTGAATTTGTCTGATGTTAAAACCAATATATCTATTTTTAACATATCCTGTTTGATCTAGACTAATAATAGATGGTAGTACTTTTTTAAGTCTCTGAGCTAATACATAAGCTAATAGTTTAGTATCAATGTTTAATAAAGTTATGGGACGATAATTATCTAATGAAAGAGGATCATTTTTTTTAAAATTAGTGAAATTGCACCTTTCTTTTGTGAGTTTGTAAGTTCTTTTTTTTCATAATTATAATTAAATACTTTGACAACAATATGTTTAAGGCTTGTCCAAAATTGCCTATAAAATTCCACTGTCAATCCATCAAGACCAGGGGATTTATTAAGCTTCATTTTAAAAATTGCATCAGTGCATTCAATTTCTGTTACTTTCCCTTCACATTGATTACTATCGGAATCTTTAAGCGTTTTTGTTAATTTTGTTTCATTAATATATGTTTTAACTTCATTTTCACAAGGATTAGTAGACTCATAAAGTTTTTTATAATATTTTACTTGTAGATTTAGAATTTTATCTTGATCAGTTGTTGGGATCCCATTTTCATCATATAGTTCAGTTATAATCTTTTTTGTTTGACGACTTTTTTCTAGTCCCAAAAAGTATGCACTATTTTTTTCCCCTTCTTCGAACCACTTTACTCTTGATCTTATTTTTTGTCCTTTAATTTTGTCTTTATATAAACAATCTAGATCATTTTCCAAATTCTCAATTTCTTTTTGTAATATATGATTTACGTCTGTACCATTATTTGCTTTATTATTGAGATCAAGAGGGGCACAATTCGTACCCATTGGAATATTGATAGTCTGTTGAAAAACACGTCCTCCAAACGTTTTTTGCTTATAAAACTTTTAATAGGGGTTTCGATGAGCACTTGGAAGCCACAACAATATACCGTTGTTTGTAACGACACTTATGTAGTTAAGGTATCCAATACACAAATGATACAGTGATGGGAGATTCAGTTCTTCATCTTTGGTTGAAATTTCAAAGAACATAGAACAGACCTATGACTTCCTCTTTGGTAAGTGTCTTAAGGCTAAATGCTGAGTTTCCAAATGACTTGTCAAATAAAGGCAACAGTAGTATACCGCTGTTCAAAACTCATAAATTCATGGACAAAAAACAAAATCGGGGTAACAAACCAAAACCGAGCGAAACGCATTAAATATAAGAGGAGAACAACGACACAACACCGACACGCAACACACACAGAAACGGACCAAGCATCAGACAAAACACCACGAGAATAACAAATATAACATGAAAACCAAATACATGAATTTTGGAAAGACAAGTACCGTGCCACGTCTTATCTCAATATCTCAAAAATAAGAGAAAACACAAACGACTCAACGTTAAAATGCAACACACAGAGAAACGAACAATGATATAACAATGACCATCTTCCTGACTTTTTTTTGTAATTATTTTATTTTTCAAGATGAAACATGTGAAATTACATAATACAGTATAAGACACAAGGTATAAAAAGTTAATTAATACTTATCAGATCGATTAAATCATAATGGTATAACAAGATATAAATATTACAATTGATTTTGTTAATTAAATGCTGCTTCTAACAATTGCCACTTCTGATCCATTTTTATTTTTTGTGTAGGGGTTAAGAAACATACAGAGTATTTTTCTATTGTAATCCAATACTTTAAATATTCTATCCCACCATTTTTTGTGGGCAATACACTCTTACATCTACATTTGTATATATAGTATTTAAATAACAACAAGATATTATTAACTGTTTTACTGTTGACAGAATCCTCAGACACACCTAAAATGACCTCTTTTGCACTAAAAGGCAAGAAGATTTCATAATTTCTAATCCAATCTATAATGGATAACCAGAAGTTTTGTGTTACATTACATTCCCAAAAAATGTGAAAAATATTTTCTTTAACTTCTGAACAAAATGTACAGAGTTCAGTTTCTTTTAATTTACATTTATATAAAAAGGAATTACATGGTAAAATCCTATCAACAATCTTAAATTGAAAATTTTGTAAAAACGAATTTTTGGTTATAATGAAGGGCATGGAATAAATAGCATTCCAATCTTCAATCTGTAAAGTCTATTTCCCATTTGTTACGGGAAGAAAGAGATAATACTTTATTATCCTCCAGAAATAAATTATAGAAAAATTTACAAGACTTAGGTTCTTTTTTAACTTTATCTACTAATTTATTTTCAATATTATCAAGTTTAGAACTACCTACTATCCTACTTTTCCATATATTTGGAATAGCACTTAAAATACCATAAAACTCTACAAAATTAGTATTGAAATTATACTTTTTCGCAAATTCTTCATATGAGAATAATGTATTATTATCTGACACCAGATCATTGATGAAAAATATGCAATTTTCAATATATTTACCCTACAAAATCATCTTGCCATCCATTTTGATGTTTGGATTTAGCCATATGGACTGGGACAGAATATCGGTGTTGTTTTCAACTTTCAGTTTATTTTTCAATTTTGAAAAATTAACCAGGATATCATGCCAAAAGGGATTGACTTTTTTTGCTAAATAAAGCAATCCTTCCTTACTTAAATGTAAAATTTTGTCCCCCCCAAATTTTTGTATATAACTAAGCAGCAACACTTTCCAAGGAGAGTAATTTTGGGGGTCTAGTAATTTATACAGCCAAGACATTTTAACGCTATAACAAAAATAGTAAATATTAGGCATCTTAAGACCGCCATCACAGTGTTCGGACATAACCACTGTTCTTTTCACTTTATCTGGTTTTCCTTTCCTTAAAAAATTGAAAAATATATTTTGAATCTCCTTCAAAACCCCATCTGGGGGGTTTGGGAGGACAGTCAGAACTTGAACCAGAATGGGAAGTGCTAAAGTTTTAGTCACCACCACCCTCCCAATATATGTTAGTTCTCTATAAGCCCAAGTATTAAGAAGTGACTTGATACTGTTTATCTTGGCTGTAAAATTACATAGAGTCTTATCCCTTTTAGCAAGCTCAAACCATATTCCTAATAGTTTGAACCTCCCAGAAAGGTTCCAAACAAGATTTTTTTCTGGTAAAAGTTTTTCCATACTACCCTTTTTTGACCCAATCCATATGGCCTCAGTTTTGTCAACATTACACATGAGTCCAGCACATTCTGAAAATTTATCAAACAAATTTAGACATTGATTTAGAGACTTTTGGTCACCATCCAGGACAAGGGAAGAATCATCAGCATATTGACTCAATAAAAATTCTGAGTCATTAATAGTTACTCCAGCAACATCAGGGTCATTTTTAATAGCTGCACTGAGTAGTTCCAAAACTAAAATAAATAGATAAGGAGACAGAGGATCCCCTTGACGAACCCCTCTTTTCAATGAAAAGAAATCTGAAATATATCCGTTGTTTAACACTGCACTAGAGGCATCACAGTAGCATGCCTTAATCCAACTTATAAATGTTTGGTCAAAGCCATAAAACTGCAACGCCTCTAGTATAAAAGACCATTCGACCGTGTCGAAAGCTTTTTCAAAATCGACTAAAAGTAAAAGTCCAGGAATGTCGTCTTCCTCCATCTTTTCCATTAGATCATAAATAAATCTAGTACATTCACCTATGTACCTACCTTTAAGAAATCCTTTTTGTGTTTGACTTATTATATTTACCAGCACCTTTTTTAGTCTATTTGCTAAACTTGCTGTAGCTATCTTATAGTCTACACACAAAAGTGTGATAGGTCGCCAGTTCTTTAAATAAAATTTTGACTTACCCTCCTTTGGTATACAAGTAATGAGTCCCTGTCTTTGTGTGATTGAGAACTTTCCATATTCTAAAGCCTCATTTAAACATCTTACCAGTGGTATCTTAATATCATTCCAAAAGAATTTATAGAATTCAACAGTAAATCCATCTATACCAGGTGATTTGGAATTCTTCATAAGTTTAAGAGAGGACAGACATTCCTGCATTGTTAAAAGTCCCTCACAGGAACCCACCTCTTCCTCATTCGGTTTTGTAATAAAAGGATTATCATGTTGAAGAAATGTGTCCCTGTGAGTTTCAAGTAACAATGGTTTACAACTAGTATATAATTTTTTATAAAACTGTTTTTGCTCATTTCTAACAGAACTAGGATCTGTTATCTCAGTCTCGTCCTCCAAAATAAGTTTGGGAATAATTTTTCCTGTGTAATGTTTTTTTTTCCAAATTACAAAAATAGTTACTTCCCTTTTCCCCCTCTACTTGCCATCTTGCCTTAGCTCTTGTAATTATCCCTTTTACATTTTTTTCCCTCAATATTTTTAATTCTAGTTCCATCCCTTCCCTTTCTTGGTATACTGATGGCAAGTTATTCTCCAAAAGTTTTTCATCTAATAATGATATCTTATATAGTAAATCTTTTTCTTTTTTATTTTCTTCTTTTTTCTGGAAAGACGAAAAAGAGATAGCAGACCCACGGACTTTCATCTTAATCATATCCCATAAAAGCTGATAGCTTATATTAAACTGTTTATCCTCTGTCTCAATATCAATAGATGGATCAGACTCATATTCTTCAATGACAGTTTTGATGTCCCCTTTTACTTTCTCAATAAATTCAGTTTCCCTTAAAAGACTGTTATTAAATTTCCATGTACCCTTCCCTCTTATCTGACTAGAAAACTTTAAATTAATCGATACAGGAGAATGATCCGATCTATAACTTATTCCTATATCTGATGAAACTACAAATGCTTCTATATCTGATGTAATCATGAAGTAGTCCAAACGACTTTGTTTGTGATTTGGACCCCGCCATGAGTACCTATTATCAAAAGGGTGCTGCTGGCGCCATATATCTAATAGATCTAGTTCATGCATTACCTCATGAATCTTGGCTTTTGACTGGGGGTTGTTTTCACTTCTATAATGTAATGTGTCCATGTCATAGTCTTGAACAACATTCCAATCTCCCACTACTACAATTGACGAATTGCTGTAGCGGGATATTTTCTGTTTTATGTTCTCAAAAAAGACTGGGTCATCATTATTCGGTCCATATATAGCTGCCAAAGTTATACGGTAGTCCTGAATGGTGATATCTAATATAATAAAATTACCCATCAGGTCTATAGTTTCATCATGAATCTTGAATTCGAAAGTATTTTTGAAAAGAATAGCTACCCCTCTACTTTTACTAGAATAAGAACTAAATTTCCCCACATATCCCCATTCATGAAGCCATTGTTTTTCTTTTTCAGATGTGCTATGGGTGTCTACTAATATAGTTATATCATATAAGTCCTTATATTTTGTAAATATATCAATTCTTTTAACTGTTTCTGATAAACCCCTGCAGTTTACGCTACCAATAGTTATATTCGACATAATATAATAAAGTGGTTAAAAATGAGTAGCATAAATAATATAAATATCTACAAGCACAATATATCAAAGCAGCATTAACAAAACATACACACATGCGTCTATAATACGTAAAAGTTGTTTCACAATGTTTCAATTTTTTACTTAAAGTTACCCCCATCCCCCAAAGACTTTTTGTCGAAAGCACCATGCTATGAATAGAATGAGCATTACTTTTGTGCTAAAGTAGAAACAAAAAAATATATCATAAAAGTTCTGTAAATCTCCAATTTTTTTTTTCTCAATTTGCATGTTTTAAATTTTAAATTTGTGTATTGTTTGTCTAAAGGAGAAGACAAACAAATAAAGATGAATTAATAATATTAACATTGTGAAAAGAAATAACTGAAGAAAAAAGTAAATAACGAAAAAAGAAACAACACAGAATATTTAACAACACATAAACATGATAAACTTGTATTCACACAATGTAAACAAAACACATATAAATATATATACACACATGCGCCCCACATGCATTTACTGATACAAGAACATACATCTATAATTTTTCCTGTCTGAATTTTTAAACAGCACAGATTCACTACCTTTACATGTACATTCTCTTTATTTTGCATAAATATTGTAAGAAGAGTGTCAATTCTTAACTATGAACATACCCAGATTTGACGAATCTATTTATAGAAGATTATTTTTGCATACATATCAAAGTTGGATCCGTAATTTTAATAATGAACTATCTAAAAGTACATGTGAACCTATGACCTGTTTTATACCATGTTGTAGTTATACTTATAGCTACATGTATTTGTTGGAGAAAGCCTGTCAATTTCAAATAAATTGCATGCTGGTAGGTTTATGCATACATGTAGGGTTTGTTTCTAACTGGATCATAATATCCATGTAATCAGACTAGTTTTATCAAAGTATCTAAACGGTCAATGAAAATTCGTTTTTACGTTTAGATGATGCCGTGTATATTGTCATTGATTAAGATTTTACTTATATTTAATTATAAAATAGAATACGCTATATTGGGTACACTTTTGCATATCAGTATAGTGCCATTTCAGTTTTTGAGTTAATAATCACAGTAAAAACCGATTAATTCTTACCAATAATCTTTAAAAAGTGTATTTTCAATGTGTGTTTTTTATAAAAATTGTACACCGGAAGTTTTGAAACGGATAGTAAAAGTATACACAAAGACGGAAATGACTTTTTATATTCCGTAAAAAAACAAAATTAAATTCAGGTAATTCTGACTACAATACAAATATTCACACTTACAACTCTTGTGAAAAGGAAAAAAAAACGAAATACTATAGGAAAAACAACCATAAACGAGAACAACATTAAATAGCTTGAAAAGAATGGACATCAAATATTAAATGGACAGTTATGCATCTATTCTATGATTTTAGTTTCTGCCTTATGTTGTCGTAAATGTCAAAACGATGCCGATCTCCGTTATTGTCAGTGCCATATATGTGTCCGTTGAAATACCACGCACTGGTAACATCCTCATGTAGGTATAACCGATTAAGAAGTCCTTGGTTTAATCTTGTTACATCATCAGAAATCCGAACTTCCAACTTCTCATTGATTAGTTTTCTATTTCGAAGTAAAGCAATTTTAGATTCCATGCGGAGAAATTTTACTAAAATTGCCCTAGGTTTGCCCGGTTTTCCAGGGATCCTGTGTGCTGCTACAATTTCTGATTGGTCAATATTAACGTCCAGTTTACCTATCTCAGTGAGAAAATTGTGAGGCAATTTTTCCCCCCTTTTTTCTGGAAAGTCAAATATTTTAACGTTTTTCTTCCTTGAATATTGTTCATTCCAATAAGATAATTGCATTGCATCTGTTGCACGCCTACCTGTATTTTCTATTTCTTCTTTCAGTAGTCTGTTCTCTTTATGAAGGCTTGCGTTTTTTTCTAAAATATTTGCATTGTCAAATTCTACGCTATCAATTCTTGCACTTAGCCTAGATACTTCTGATTTAAAGTGTTGTTCTACTTTCTCTTGGTTAGATTGAATTTCGACCATCATTTCTTTTTTTAGTTCTTTTTTCATCTCTTTTTTCATTAGGGTGAGTAAGCTTGTTAAAGTTTCTGTTACAATCAATTTAACATCTTCTTTTCTCAATATGTTTTTCATGGAATTTCTTATTTCATTTAATTCTGTTTCAATGCATAGACTGTGATCGCCATCGCTAGATAGGCATGTATGCGGGCGTTTTGCAGATTTTGGTTTTGCGGGTGTTGAGTCACTAAATACAGAGTCGTCATTTTCCGGTGTAGCAGATAGTTTGCCAACGTTAGCTGTCGATAAAAGGTTGTTATTTGCTGTTGTAGTGCCATTATCGGAGGACGGAAAATGTTAATGTATAAATACTATACTATACAATATTGATATCTGGCTTTGTTTTGTTTTTGTTTACAAAATTTACGATCTATTTTTGAACTGCTATATAGTGAGTGTTGTTTACTCAATTAAGTCACTACCAATGTCTATATTTAGAATGTTTTTTTCTATTGTTCCAACTTCAGAAGGCTATCTTCCTGACTTGGTACAGGACACTTTTAAAGGGGAATAAAAGTGGTGGGTTGAACCTGGTTTTATGGCATGCCAAACCTCGCACTTTAATGGCAAAGTTAAATATAACATTGAAATGACAACATAATATTACAGCACTACAATACAAATAAATAGGAGAACATATTAGACAAAGAAAAACATGATTAATAGATAACAAAAAGCATCAGATTTAAAATTCAATACGCCAAAAACGCGCCTTGTCCACGCAAGACTCACCAGTGCCGCCCAGATATAAAAGATCGAAAGTGAAAAAAGTACAAAGTTGTACAGCACTGAAGATCAAAAGTTGAAAAGGTTTCGCCAAATACGGCATTGTTTTTATGCCCGGGATAAGAACATTCTTATTATATAGAACAATTCATGCTATTGCAAACAGTAAATGTTATAAAATGAATATGAAAGAGATATACACAAAGAAACTGAAGTATTAACTAATTACAGAAAACTAAACCTGAATACATAACGCCTAGATATAAAAGATCGAACGTGAAAAAGATACAAAGTTGTACAGCACTGAAGATCAAAAGTTGAAAAGGTTTTGACAAATACGGCATTGTTTTTATGCACGGGATAAGAACATCATTATTATATAGAACACTTAATGCTATTGTAAACAGTAAATTTTAACAAATGAATATGAAAGAGATATACATAATGAAACTGAAGTATTAACTAATTACAGAAAACTAAACCCGAGTTTATCACAAAATAGACACACATCCGAATCAGTCCAGGCGTCAACGTAATTTAAAAAATGTGACGTCACATACGATGGCGAAAAGGCAGAAACGTTATGCCACATTTGAATTTATGAAATTTAGAAACAGCATGACGTCACATATGAAGAACTATCATTCAAAAATGAGATAGAATTAGAATTGATTTAGAACTAAATACTGATAATTCATTTAAATAAAATGCATATTGCAATACTTATTAATAGCAATTAACTGTAATATATATATGTCCAGTTTGTTATGAATCCAACTTCAAACGTAAATAATCGTACAAAATTTAATATAATTAATAAAGAGGAGGTGATTAATTTTTCTATCCGTCACACCTAAATATATAATAAGAAGACGTCAACACATTTGACAAAATCTGATGAGAATTACAAATATAACATTAAACATGTAAACTAAATACATGAATTTGGGATAAACAAGTACAGAAACACGTCTTATAGTAATGCGAATTCACATTCAGCAAAACAGTCACAATCGGGAATAAGTCACGTTTGGTAATTAAAAGATTAGACGACATAATGACAAACCACAATCTACCATGTGGTGAAAATGTCCTTAGCAAGTTTGGTTAAAGAGACATCATATGGATCCACCAATTCATTTATCATTTATTAATTAGTTCTGTAATTAGTTTTACACACAAAACGATGTTGTTTTATCTGCGAGGACAACAACATATTTATCATGAAGGTAGGACAAGTGTTTTGCAACATTTTAGTCTGTAAAGATTGACGTAGCATGTGACCTACCCATTCAGTTATTTATTCTGATTTCAACAATGACTTTATAGCCTTAATCCATTCTGAAAAAGTATCTACGCTTTTCTTCTCGCGCTTAGCACATTGCCTGGCATAATACTCAATTTACATTTACAGTACCACATTGTTGGCGCCTGATGCGCAGAATTGACAGTTTCAAAATAACTTTGAAGGCCGTCTTTGATTGCTGATAAAAAAGATGTTAATAATTTAGAAAGAGATTCCGTGTAGCACTTGGAGGACCCAGCAATATACCGTTGTTTTTAATGACACTTATGCTTTTGTTGTTGTTGTAGTGTTGTCGTAAACAATAAATTCAACTGCTTACAAATTCCCCAATACTTTTATTAACATAACAGATAAAATTGGTTTGATCAAGAATTTTTTTGTAAGTATCTTAACAAGCAAAATCACAAAAATACTGAACTCAGAGGAAAATTCAATGGTTAAGTCCCTAATCAAAAGGCAAAATAAAATGACAATATACCTCAAACGAATGTACAATAACTGTCATATCCCTGATATTACGGAAAATGGGGATTGACGGAAGTTTTGTTCACCTTAACCATTATTAACTTCCGATATTTTGTTTATTCATGGTTAAATCTATGTGAATCATGTAAATATAGCTGTGAACAAAATACTTTTCAACAGAGATTTTGGAAAGCCTTTTTTTCTAAACATAATGATAATTTAGAATCCTCGACAATTTTTCTCCAATTTACCTTTTAAAAAAAAGCATAGTATTAAAATAGTATCAAAATACAATTCGATCAATTACTTATCTATAATAACTCCCAAAAGAGTATCTTTAAGGATGATAAGAAAACAAATTCCAAAATTTATACCTTTTGAAAATCTGAATTAAGGTGTTATCAAAAAAGGAAATAAGTAGATATAGGAAGATGTGGTGTTAGTGCCAATGAGACAACTCTCCATCCAAATAACAATTCATACAAATTTACAAAAAGCAATTATTCCATCACAGTTAAAATGTAGTTATATATATTAATCAATAGCATGCCACTATGTGGCCCTCACCAAAGATTTTTAAAAAAAACACCTAGACTGATTTATATGCTTGAAAGCCACAAAGATGTGAAATTAGAAAACAAGAAATCTATTGCATCAATTAAAATATAGCAATTTACGTTGAACCCATGAATAGGAAACTTGTGTTATTTTAATGCGACGTCATCAGGCAAGGTCGCCTTTTTTCATGACGTCACAATAGGAAAATTCAGAAAAAAAACAAAGCAGTTTGACGCCATGATCAAATTTCGACTAATCATTTGCCGAGAACAGTTATTTCATTTGTGAGAAGAAATATTTTTCTCACAACGATCAAGAAATGTGAAATAGCACAAAACTTAGAGAACATTGTATTCATATCAATGGTGTGTTATGATAAATTAATATCCGTGTACTTTGACGTTTATACATGCAAATATAATTTTAATCAATAATGTTGTAATTAGAACATATAACGACTAATTTTCTAATCAAATTTTAATTTTTCATCGTTTACAATATTGTTTGTTGTTTGTCGTCGTTTAAAGTTCAGTTCCCATTGGACATTCATGTATATGATATACTTTACATTAGTGATCGGAAATTTAAAAACCGTCTGGATGTATTCTTCGAAATTGTTGATTTAGATAGACAAAATAATTGATAATGTAATATACGTGCATAATGCAACTTCATTTAACAGTGGATACGATTTAAAAAGGGAATTAAAAAAAAAACTGTAAGCAAAATACTAATGCGGCGGTAAGAAAAATGTGACAGACATCCAAAACTCCAACAATACAACACACAGAAAAGTCAAGATTTCATATCACAAACTCGGCTCAAATATGGAAGAGGGTTATTCTGTACGAGCGATAACATCTTGTTCCTAAATTTACAACCGAAGTTTTGCTTATGTAATTGTCACAAAACGTCCCTATGAACACAAAATATTGTATTTCCCATTGAAATATTGACGTCTATACTTACACTTATTAATCAAAAGTTGATATACTTTGGTAGTTTTTAGGAGGTGTCGATACGGATTGCAATTCCGAATATTTTATTTGTGTTTAAAATCAATACGAAAAAACATTTTATTACATTGGTTGCGATGAATGACATAGATTTCCAAGTAAAATAAAAACTGAGTATTGCACATGTTAAATAAACGTCGTCATTTCACTTTTCCGACGTTTTACAACAATAATTTAATTTTGGATGTAACGCGTCTTCTGCTTGGCTGACTTTGTTTTGTCTATCAGCTCATAGAAATAATTTGTGCATGTGATCGTGACGTCATCAACGTTTGTGTTATGATTTACTACGGCTTAAGATGGAGTTAAGAATTAAATCATACGGAATGTCTTTTATATTATTTCTGTCTATTCGAAATTCATAGAAGGAAATGTGGTCCACACTTTTAAATAACCCACTACAACGAATAACGACGACGGACGATAAATGGCGACATCGGACGACGGACGCAGCGACAGACGACGATATCGGACGACGGACGCTAAGTGATAAAAAAAACTACTTTGCCCTTAAGACCAGGTCAGCTTAAAGAAAAAACGATAAAAAAAAAAGAACAGATTTAAAAAAATATTGTAGAAAACTCCACCCTAAGTAATACGAACACCGCAGTCCGGAAATCATTGTTGGTGTGAGAACTGTTGTTTAATAGAATTACTTACAAAACTAAACGTAAAATGAAAGTACAGAAAATTAATCTATGTCATCCTCATCTTACATAGATAATTTAACTTGAATCATAAATGCATACACACGCACACACACAGAAAATATATCGACATAGTAGAAAAGAATTTAAAAAGCTTTTCTTAAATATTTTGTACTGATATCCCATAGCACTTTTGCGATTTAGGTCGTTTAAAAACATCTAGAGCTTTCGGATGTTTTGGTTTTATGTTTCTGCTTAAAATTAATTCAGATATTCAAATATGATTAAAAACATTTAAAATAGAACACTCATCTGATTTGTAGAGTTCATGTCAAAATCACTTAAAATTCACATGAAGTTTCATGTATAAGTTTGTTTGATGTGAATTTCATATGAAGGTTGTCGCTGTTCATATTATGAAAGCACTCTCATTTCTCCGTGAAATTTAGATTTTTTGTTTTACATTTTTCTTTTTAAATTGCTAATGAAATCGAGGTAATCTTATGACAAAATTCCGAACACAATTCCCAAGATGGGCTTCACGAGTCATTAAATAAGACACAATCGTTTTATTTCATCAATTTTATTAATTTCATATTCAAAATTATTTTGTTCCAGAAACGAATATACTTTATATGACAATGAACTGTAACAAGGTATTTGATATAGCCTGAAGGACTAAAAATTGCTTTTTTTTAGCATTATTGCATACTGCGCTATGGAAGATTTTGGAATGATATATTTTCAAGTTGTAATTAATTTTCTGAATTGGATATTTTACACAGTACAGGTAATTTCTTCTATCGGTAAGATTTATTAGTTATATAGTTTGGTTTTTTTTTAATGAGCCTAACATTACTTATTTTCGTATAGTATTTAAAGCTTAAGACTATGAAGATTTTTTTGTCTTTGTTTTTACGTCAGTTTTATTTGATTGGTCGGTGCTGGTGGTTGATATGATCTGTACTGTGTTGTTAATTGTATATTATTGCAATGTATCATTATTATTTATTCATGCATGGCATTGCCCTAAGTGTTCTTGTATTTATTTATACTGTATTCCTAACACATTAAGTTGTCATTTTATCGGTCAGTTCAGAATTTATGTTGTTCCGTTGTTTTCCTCATATAGTGGATGTGTTTTCATCGGTTTTGGACGGGATTTGTTTTATGTTGCCCTCTTTTTTTCATGTTATATATATATATTGTTTTATTAAAGTGCAGCCTGATATAACATTATAATAAAAATATGAAACATATTTTTTCAGCCAGCCTTCATAGGCTTATGATGCACTGTACTTTTAAAATTATTTATTTAGTTATATATGACATAATCTGTGTATATATTATAACGATGCGTGGTTTATGACAAAGCTTTCCCTTTGAGTTTGGTATTTTGAGGATCAAAATTATTCTGTAACACAAAGATGACAATAAGTATATTGAATTCCGAGAAACAAACAATTTCTAGATCAAGGCTTTTTGGCCATAGTAAACTCTGCAAACAAACTGTTAAAATTACTGGAAAATTTGACATTGTTAGAGAAACAAATACATACCAACATAACAAAAGTATACTTAAGGGGTTTGATGTGTCTAAAATAAATCAATTTAACTACGTCTATGTGTTAATTTGCCCTGATTGATTTGTTACTTGTTAAATTTCTTTATCAAGTAACTTTATCAGAAATAAAACGTAGACCCCCGAATATTAGTAGCATAATTTTGCTCCTGCGTCCTTCACCAATAACAAAAAATCACCACAAGAAAGCACGAAAATAACGAAAGTTGCATCTAATATCAAACAATCATTCAATATATGGTAAAAATAATACATTTTGAACATAATTTAACACGGTCTCTTGGACCAAATGACAAAGAAATACTGTCACAGTGAACAGAGACAATATACGCAAAACCAATAAGTTACCTATATATGGGTTAAAATTAATACTTTTGGAACATAATTTAACACGGTCTCTTGGACCAAATGACAAAGAAATACTGTCACAGTGAACCGAGACAATATACGCAAAACCAAAATGTTATCTACCACTTCTAACTTTACGTATGCAACCCGTCAATCAATATCTAGTCCAATGACATAATTGTGAATAAATGATAGAACAAAAAGCTGAAAATGATAGATTACTTACTAAGTGAATGTATCATATGTACTGTGTAAACTATCTAATAAAGTTTAAACACAAAAAGTCATATAAGGTAAAACGGCAAAAATAGGGATACAGAATTCAACATTCTAAAAACGTTAAAAGAAGTATGAAAACTATCAATAAAAGAAATTGTTCTGCTTTGAAAACTGAGCCATTCAAACATATTTGTCCTTTTACTGTTTTCGACTTGCGTTGTTTTTGGTTGTTGATTGCTTTTGTTTAGATTTTCATTTCGACGGAGGATTTAGTTATGATGTTAACACTTATTTCATTTCGTATGATTCCCGTGTTTATTTTATATTGAAACATTAAAATGATTAGTATGGTTATTCAAATTGCATTATTAAGGGTCGAGATCAATACGAAATCGTCAATATACATTTATAATTGTAGATAATACAAAAAAAAAACACAATGGTCAAACGAACAACGGTCAAAAAAAATTTCACAACAAATAAAAATTATCGATTTGTAATCTACTGGCAGTCATATCGACCCAGGAAATAATAACATAATACATATTCATTTGCTTCATAAAATATAAATATTGTCTATTTCTAAATTCTATTTAAGTTTAAATGTCAGAAGATTGGAAATGTTAATTATTTATGGAATGTCAAAAATCCCTGGACTCAGTCAGTGCGATAAAGACACATCCGTTGGCTTCCATTCATTATTTATAAAAACAATTTTAAACTGTAGAAATATTTTGTACTTTTTTGTCAATAGATATTTATTATATATGTATTTACAATTATTAAATTTTTATGCATGCATGCTTCTGTCGCATGAAAACAAATTTCTTTAGAAACATTTCAACTTCTCAGTAGGTTAAACAATGAGTGAAGTACTGACGACTAGCTTTTCATTGTAAATAAAAAGTTTCCATACTACTATGATCGTTTTTCAAGATCTTCATTTTAAAAACCATGTATAACTTTTTACATTGGATATTTCACACTATATAGGTCAGTTTTTCACTTGGTAAGTCTAATAAGTAAAGGAACAGTTTTTAGCTGCTTGTTTTTCATTAATTCAAAATGTTTTTCATATTTTAACACTGGGCTCCGTTTTGATTAATTGGTTGCTCATGAATCATGTACTATTAAAATTGAGAATGGATATGAAGAGTGTGTCAAAGAGACAACAACCCATAAAGAGCAGACAACAACAGAAGGTCACCAACAGGTCTTCAATGCAGCGAGAAATTCTTTCATATTTGTTTTTTGTTTGTGATTTATATTAGAAAGGAGCAAAGACAGGCGTCTAGAATATGAACCAGCATACAATAAATTATATTACTAGTATGTAAAATTGATAAATCTGTTCGGCTAAAGATATCAAACGTTATCCATATTAATTACCCGAAAAGATGGGTATATTAGGGTAGCGACTGAATTTGCTTCGTCTTGTTTTTTATGTATGCTGAATAAAAATTACGCCTCGCTTTCAACATACCAGCATATTGACATGATAAAATACATGTACCTTATACAAAAACATTTCCTATAATGGCCTTGTTGTGAAAAGTAGATAAATGCGTTATGTATAGATTGTGTTTATTCAACGTCTAGTCATTGCTATATACGTAACGTCATAAAACATAAGTATCAGTTAGAAACGTGAATATGTGTGAAATCCCTCTAAATTCCCGACAGGCCTTGCTGAAGAGTATTATTGACATAAAACACTGGTGCATGTATCATGCTGCTAGTTTCACATGCACTGACAATCTTGTCCTTTCTAAGATTAAGACAAAGTAACCTATTTACTAAAACATATCTTTAATAATGCTTCACTATTTTTTTACTTTAAAGATAACATATTTGTATTACTTGAAAAACAAGCAAAGGAGAACTGAGTATTGCATATGTTGTAGAAAATACAAAACAAAACTTACAGAGTTGTAATCCATACGACATTAGATTTAAATTATAAGCCCATTAACTAGAAAAAGAACGTATGGTTAATGACAATTGCACAAAAGGACTTTTCCAGAAGATTGGTATAGCGCGAAAAAATGATGCATAGCAGTGGTCTCAGGATGCTTGACTTAATATTTTAATTGTGTGCACCTGACATAAAACTGCAATTACGCAGATATTAGGACGAACGACTGTCAAAATGTGTTTTGTCTTGCAAAAGTAAGAAACTTAACTTTACATTGTTGACATCTTTCTTAGTGTTGTGAGTTAAGAAAAACATTCTTCTTTTAATTTTATTTTTTTAAGTAATTTTGGCCACGAAGTAACTCTCAGACAATACGCAAAATCAAGTGCCTGATTGCTATCTACAGTGAATAGACCATGCAATGTCACTTAACTGGGGGAAAAGATTTGTTCAACAATATTGCCAATAAATAAATTAGCTGACAAATAAATGCTTTCTGACGTTTTTATATAGGATTTTTTTCCCATTTGCATCAAACTGGTCGGCTATGTCACAAATGTCTTTTTCCAAGTGTAGATGTTACAGATGATGTAATTTCTTTAGCGTAGATGTTGCAGTGCTAAATAAATGGCAGCTTCTTTAAAATATACACTGACATCTCAAGAAAACGCAGCTACATTAATACGTTTAAGGAAACGACAGCACTTGTTTCATCAACACAGGCCATTACAGATAAAATTGAGAATGGAAATGAAGAATGTGTCAAAGAGACACCAACCGACCAAAGAACAAAAAACAACCAAAGACCACCAATGGGTCTTCAAAGCAGCGAAAAACTCCCGATCCACGAGGCCTGCTTCAGCTGGTCCCTTAACAAAATTTTTACTACTTCTGTGATAATGTAGGTCATACTAAACTCCGAAATAACCAAATTAACTAAAATCAAAAGACATACAAGACTTACAAAGGCCAGATACTCCTATCTTGGGACAGACGGACACATGTGTCGGGGTAAAATATATTTTGTGAGAACTCAACCTTTCCATATACCTCTAGCCAATGTAAAAAAAAACACACACACAGCAATACGCCCATAAAATATGCATCATCTTAACTAGTGAAGAAAGAAGAACGTGTAACATGTACGCAAACAAGAAACCAATTTGGAGCTCCTAAAACATTAACGATAAATACCAAAGAAATGAAAGCCACGAAACATCTTACTTTAGAAATGGCTGCAACTTAACATAGAAATGGTCATTGTTTTATCAACGCTAACAACTTAAGAAATTGCAAAACTTGTAACATAGCGCAAATAACGAAATGAAAGCATACAACATCAACAAGTACAATTTGAATTAAATCATCATATATACTAGGATAGAAATTTTGTATTGGAGCCAGACGTACGTTTCGTCTACAAAAGACTCATCAGTGACGCTCCAATAAAAAAAAGTTGAAAAGCCCAAATAAAGAATGAAGTTGAAGAGCATTAATACAGATATGCTGCTCACAAGGCAGCTATGAAATCAAAAGTTCTAAATGGTGAAGCTAAAATCATCCCTTCGTAAATTTTACGGATGCTATCACGTGATGGTTGACCGTTATGGAATAACTGTTTCACAGATGGTATCGAATATGTCCCTTACGTCGAAACTACACTCCCCTTCCTTTTTCATTAATGTGACCTACCAAATGAGACTATTTACCGGGTTTTACATGAGAAACACGACGGGTGCCAAATTTGGAGCAAAATCCGCTTACCATTTCGGAGCACATGAGATCACATCTAAATTTTTTTGTGGGGTTCGTGTTGCTTAGTCTTTAGTTTTCTATGTTGTGTCATCTGTTCTATTATTTGTCTGGTTTTTTTTTTCATTTTTAGCCACGGCGTTGTCAATTTATTTTCGATTCATGAGTTTGACTGTCCCTCTGGTATATTTCGTTCCTCTTTTGGAGACTACAGAATCATTCCGTCAGCAGAGTTTCGATATAGTAGAACCGAAATATGTGAAAGATATCACAACCAGAGAATACTTTTCCGTCAGCAGTGGTTAGATATGGTAGAACCGGAACATGGAAAAAGATATTACTATCGGAGACTACCATTCCGGCAGCAGTATTAAGATATGCAGAACCGAAACATGTAAACAGATACTACTATCGGAGACTACCATTCCGTCAGCAGTATTTAGATACGGTAGAACCGAAACATATAAACAGATAATACCATCAGAGACTACCATTCCGTCAGCAGTATTTAGAAATGGTAGAACCGAAACATATAGAAGATAATACCATTGGAGACAACCATTCCGTCAGCAGTATTTAGATATGTAGAACCGAAACATGTAAACAGATACTACCATTGGAGACTACCATTCCGTCAGCAGTATTTAGATATGTAGAACCGAAACATGTAAACAGATACTACCATTGGAGACTACCATTCCGTCAGCAGTATTTAGATATGGTACAACCGAAATATATAAACAGATAATACCATTGGAGACAACCATTTCGTCAGCAGTGTTTAGATATGGTAGAACCGAAACATGTAAACAGATACTACCATTGGAGACTATCATTTCGTCAGCAGTATTTAGATATGGTACTACCGAAACATATAAACAGATAATACCATTGGAGACAACCATTCCGTCAGCAGTATTTAGATAAGGTAGAACCGAAACATGTATACAGTTACTACAATTGGAGACTACAATTCCGTCAGCAGTATTTAGATATGGTAGAACCGAAACATGTAAACAGATAATACCATCGGAGACTATCATTCCGTCAGCAGTATTTAGATATGGTAGAACCGAAACATATAAACAGATACTACCATCGGAGACTACCATTCCGTCAGCAGTATTTATATATGGTAGAACCGAAACATGTAAACAGATACTACCATCGGAGACTACCATTCCGTCAACAGCAGTTCCACGTAGTCGAAACGCAACATGTGAAGAGCAATATGACATTGGGGGACCTACAAATAATGCTCAAATTCATTTTATGTCAACCTTTCGTGATTGAGTTGAATCCGATGTTTCTTATTATCTATAAATTCATAAACCCACAGTTTTAAAAGTTATGCAATAAATCATGTGTAAGTACTTACTACTTAGCTGATGGTACCATTAAGATCTTATATTTCTCGAGCAATAATATCGACCCAGTGAATAAAAAAGGAGATTCTTTATGTAACGAATGCTTATTCTTTTGATTTATGAAATATTAATATTATTTATCTAAAACATCTTTTAAACTTCAAAGGTAAGCACATTTGCAATGTCATTTTATGGAATGTCACAAATCCCTTGACTCATTTAACAAACAGTGTGACAAAGACACATCAGTTGAGTTCCATTTATCATTTATAAAAGATTTTTCAACTGTAGACATTTGTTCTACTTTTTCGATTTATGTTTATTGTTTATGCATTTACAACAGTGTTATACATGCATGCGTTTGTCGTTTGAAAAAGAATTTCCATTTTAACATTCAAAGTTTGTATAGGTTAACCAATGCTAGAGCAATGAAGATCTGTCCAAAGTAGATAAAAAGTTGGCATACTCTACCATGATTGTTTTTCAGGATCTACATTTGAAAATCTTATTTAACTTTCTAAATTGGATATTTTACACTATACATATAATTCATTCGCTTGTTAAGTCTGGTAAGTATAATTGTTATCAAAGTTACCAGGATTATAATTTAGTACGCCAGACGCGCGTTTCGTCTACTTAAGACTCATCAGTGACGCTCAAATCAAAATATTTATAAAGCCAAAGTTGAAGAGCATTGAGTTAACATTTTCATCTTTTTTTCCTACGTTTCTTTCATACATGTGAGAGGTTTAGCTAACTTTAAAAAACAGGTTCAATCTACTATTTTTCTACATAGGAAAATGCCAGTACCAGGTAATGAATATGACAGTTGTTATGAGTTGGATGTGTTTGAGCTTTTGATTTTGCCATTTGATTAGGGATTTTCCGTTTTGAATTTTAGATGATGAGGTTCCCTTGTGGCATTCACCTCAAAAGCTAACCAAACCTTTAAACAGACTTATTCAGAAGGCATATATATAGTTACGATACTGTTTTCAGGTAATTTAAGATGGCATATTTTGGTATCAATATTGGAAATACACACATTTACTCTAAAACCAGTTGGTTGCATGATACGGGTTATGTTCTTCTCGAATTTCTTATGATGGTATCATACTACACCTAACGGGTTGGATTAAGCTTCATATTTCTACATTGGCTAGAGGTAAAGCATATCCAGAAATCAACGCCACTTTGCTCATTTGAATATTATACTAATGAAATCGGATACGGGTCAAGGAACTAATATTGAAATGATAGGGACTTTTGAAAAAATGTCTATTTTAACTTCAATTTAAGTGATAGACAGGTTGCCGGGGCAGAAAACAAATATACACAACAATGTACACCATTTAAACGAAACATTATGACTGTCGTTGCAAAAATCAAGGTTCCTGAACTATTTTGAAAATCGAGGCGAGAGGCTTTTAACATTGCAGTATAAAATACAGGCTAAAATGGCTGAAACGTCAAATTGGCAAACTTCGTGTTAAAAATTGGCTAACAAGGTCATTAGAAAAACAAGTTGCCGGGGTGAAACTTGAAACTGTAATGTCCAAAGAATAAGCAAGTCCAAACCTTGTATGTGTAGTCGTTGAACTCTACGTTCCCACGTAAAGTTAAAATGCCAATATTTCAAGAAGAATAAACTCACGAGAACACGAAAAATTCACTTAATTCGCGTTCATTGTTTTGATTTTGACCGCCTGACAACTTTACGGAAATATCAGAGTGATTATAAATAAGGACTCTGTGACGGGCAACTTATAATATCCGTGTTTTAAAGATTTTAACGATATCAAGCCAGTTTAGTTCAAACTATAATCACGTGGTACAATTCTCATTTACATGTTATGAATATTAATTAGCAAAAGCACTACTTATATCGGGCTATGTGAGGAGGGTTGAGATTTCACAAAACATGTTTGAACCAGTTGCATTTTTGCGCCTGTCCCAAGTCAGAAGCCATGAACTTTGTTAGTCTTGTTTGATTTTTAATTCTAGTTCATTTATATGTTTTGGGGTTTAGTACGGTCTCCATTATCACTAAACAAGTACACATTTTGTTCAGAGGCCAGCTGAAGCATGTCGGAGTCCTACATTTTCAGTCAATAATATGAGGCAGGCATTACCTGAGAATGGGGACGAAGTCTGTATGAATTACTTTTTTTGTAACTTAAATATTTGTTTAAAAAAGAAACGAAAATATCGTAACGTTTCCGATTTTGGATTTGTTGTTAGGAATTTTACTTGTGACATTATTTAAGTTATGACGTCATGTTCAATGTAAAAAAAAGAAACGCAATGCATCAGGTAACGTTAATTCTTATCAAAGACAAAGAATTATTAAAAATGAAATATTGATATTGTGTTCCTTGAGTTCCTATATTTTATCAAACTACTCAAAGTCTCACGACAACAAGACCGGAAGAAGGAAGTAGATTTCTGCGTTTTAGACAAATGCGGAAATTAAAAAAATCGACAAATTGTTTTTTTTTTACGATTTTGAGTTCATTAGTACAATGAAAATCTGAAACACGACTTTTTTCAATGCGAATCAGAGACAAGACTGTTGAAATCAATAATAGCATAAAATACACACGTATCATTGATCTTTTTTTCATAAAAGACCGGATAAACACATCACAGTGATATATAATTATATATATCACATTTCGTAAACAAATATAATTACGTAACATTTTATTTAGATATTCAGTACCTCGGATGCTATACTGATGATTGGAACAGGCTTTTAGACACACGGTTTACAGATGACAATATGACAATAGAGATGTGTGCAGATTTATGCACTAGCTATAGGTACTTTGGCTTAGAGGTAAGATGTATGAAAGGACAGGTTATGTACATGAAATCGGATAAACTTGTGATGTGTTTTTTTGAATTATAAGTTTTCTGTGTAGGGTTTTGGGGAGCTTTCGTCTGTCGATACGGAACAATTCCATGAGTAACATGCAAAATTTGATATAATCCTGATTTTGTATATCATTATGAAATAAAATAGAAGTGACATGACTAAGAAAGAGTCACATATTGATCAATGTTGAAAAGAAGAAGAAGTCCCCGATATTGCCAAAATCTAACCAATTTCAGTTTTGTTTGCCATGTCAAATTAATAACATATAGATAAAATGTCAACCATTTCCCCATAATCTGATTGAGATAGAATTTATTTGCACAGGTAAAATCAGCTGATATTTTGTTCAATCACTGGGCTTGCTCATCCAATTAGCAAACCCGCTTCCAAGAAAGGTTAAGAAAAGGTCACACAGAAGTAGTTTCAAATGAGGTTGAATTATTTATTTTCAAGCAAATATTACGTCAGATATATTATTGGCTTGCAAATAAATAATTCAACCACTGTGATGTTTTTGAGATTGTTTTGACATAATTGAACTGAACCGACTATCTACATTGAGTATTTATCAATATTCCTCTTTTATTTTAAAATGTTTGAAACGAAACAAGATAGATATCTTTTTTTTGTCTAAATCTTTCATTCATATATATATATATATATATATATATATATATATATATATATATATATATTTATATATATATATATATATATATATATATATATATATATATATAATATATATATATATATATATATATATATATATATATATATATATATATATAAGCACAATTATAGAGTTGACGAAATATTTTATGTATAATGTTATAGGCTTCTGGGGAATGCTTCTGTGACAACTCTATGGAGAACCCGGGCTGGTACATAAAGAAGATTTTCGATGATTGTCAGTTGCCGTGTCGAGGGAATTTATCTCAAAAATGTGGTGGATATTGGAGAATTTCTGTTTACATATGTAAGTGATTTTTAATACACATGCTGTTAAATAAGTACCCTCAATGATAAAAATTTCTCTTCGGTGATATACATCATTCAACAAAAATGAATGCGAACACCAGACTATTTTTTTTAGAATTGTCCCAGTTGAAAAAATGAATCAAAAAATGAAATGAATAGGTTGATAAGAGAGTATTGATACAGGGTAATTGATATGACTTCCTTGTACATGTTCCTATATATATTAAGACATAATTTCCTAACTTCATGAATATGTTTTTGATAATTTATTATCAAGACCTTAGAGTGTAAAATGTATTTGGATGATTAATATAAAGTAATGATGATCCTGTTAGTTCGGTTGCAAGTTAAGACTCTTCTTCTCTTTACACTACACTTCCACACAACTTTATGAAACAAAAATGTTCGAATTTGATAAAATTATCGTTTTCTAAAAAGTGTGATTGCAAGACTATTTGTTTCAACTCATGTGGAATTCATCTCTACTCCATGAAAAGTAAATATGTAAGATATACTTGCTGGAGATATGAGTACAATCTTATCCTTGACAAAATGTATGTACGTTTTGGTGATAAAGTTCACCGATAGGCTGTAGGTACTGCCATGGGCACCAATTAAACCTCTTTAATAGTATACTTGTCCATAGTCTGTTTCGGAATATAAGTGGGGACCCATTAAATTCCATTTATTGCATATTCAATGTGCACAGTTCTAAGGACAATAACAATCAAAACCAAGGAGTAAACAAAGACTAACAAAACCAAAGGACATTTACATCGACAGTTATAAATAATAGATAAGAAACACCACGAACTCCACTAAAAACCGGGAGTGAAATCAGGTGCTCCAGAAGGGTTAGCATTTCCTGCACTGTATACGGCACCCGTCGTGTTATTTCTTTGTTCAGTTCGGTAATGATGGAAGGTAATTATGACTGAGGAAGAATATCAGATATGATTTCTGACACACTTTTGTCATAATGGCCAATCAGCTCATGATGTCGACCGTAAAATTTCTTGAGTGATGACCTTAATTTGATTGATTCATAGCCCTGTCTTAGCAACTTTTAAAAAAGCAGTATTCCTCGTTCAACAAAATCAACGTACTTTGAGCTAGTTATATAGTAACGTATCAATTGAGAAAAAGGTCTAAATATGAAGCAGATTTATCTGTGTCGGTAGTATCTTTCATTTCAAGTTCACTTTGATATATTAAATGTAAGTGATCATTGAATCTATTATTACTAAGAGACAGTACATCATCAATACACCGAAAAGTGAAATTAAAAGACAGCTAAATTTTTTTCTCCTTTCTCTACAAGCCCTTGGATAAATTCTGCTTCATAAGAATACTAAATATACTACTACATGTTTGTATTGTGTCCTTCCTTCGCAAGAAAATATAAACAACACTCACACCACATCTTCCTATCTCTAACACACAAAAAATGAAATTTTAAATTTGGCAGATTAGTTTTCATTGCTTTTGTTCAACACTTTTCATCAATATAAATAAAAAATAAAATAAAAATAAATTTTTGGTAATGGGTCCTTTTTTCCCAACCAACACAACACAGTGTATGTTTGTTCAGCATATAACTTTGACTTGGACATCAATTTCAAAAGATATTGGAAAAAATTTGATAAGTAATTTTGGTATGCATAAAAAAGGGCACTGTTAAATTATGATTTTATAAAGACTACAGTCACCATACGTAGCTTTTAATTAAATAGTGGTCCATTGAAATATATTGTGATAACAGGACTGTGCATTTGTGTCAACTGTGTCACACGTGTGAAATATTTTTGGAACATAATATTGATTTATATAAAGTAGAGTCTATAAGGTGCAACCTGGTGAAAACCCAAAATCTTGTTTGTGTTTAACGACTGTCGCTTACTTTTTCTTTTTAAATTTTTCTGCATCAGATACAAAAATTTGCGAGAAAGCGTTTGCTCCTTTTTAGTGTTACCAAATACAAATGTGCAGGAGTTAATCTCTTCCTTTATGATATTTTACCAAAAAAGGAAAAGAAGAAAACCATGAAAAGATCTATCGCCGTTATTGTTGTTTTTGAAATATTACGATACAAAAATGACAGTTTTTGAAAATATTGATGTTTAAATTTGAACCCTCTTCACACACACCATCAAAATGAGAAAAGTTGTAAATAAAGGCAACACAAATTGATTGTAAAAAAAGCAAATCCGAGTAACAAACTAAAAGTAAGGGAAACGCATCAAATATAAGAGGAGAACTAAGACACAGCAGAAACACAACATTAAGATGTAACACACAAACAACGAACTATAATATAACAATGGCCATTTTCGACTTGGTACTGGAACTTTTAAGAAAAAAATGGTGGGTTGAACCTGTTTTTGTGGCATTATATGATAAATATAACATTAAAATGACAACATTACATGGCAGGACTACAAAACAAATAAATGGGAGAACATATAGGACAGGGAAACACATGAATAATAGCTAACAAAAGGTACTAGGTTTAAAATTTAAAATGCCAGACGCGCGTTTCGTCAACACAAGACTAATCAGTGACGCTCAGATGAAAAAAGTTCGAAAGCCAAAACCAGTACCAAGTTGAAGAGCATTAAGGACCAAAAGTTACAAAAAGTTGTGACAATACGGCTAGGGTTTTCTGCCTAGGATAAAGACTCACAGCCGAGTAAGCCAACGCCATCAACGCAGAAAGTGACGTCACATTTGAATTTCTAATAAACATTTCCCAAAAATAAGATAGAATTAGGATAGAATTCAAGATTAGATTTGTAATACTGATATAACATTTATTAAAAACAATGAAAATTACAATACTAATTTATATCATATTGTGTTAGTTATTCGATAATTAATTGTATTATCTAGCTATATATGTCGGTGTTTCTTCTGAAGCAAACTGTAAAAGCTTCAATATTAAAATGAAGTTCTTTATGATATTAAATATCGATAATAGATATAAAAAAAATATGCACCAACTTAATATTTGATCCTCCGAGGCATTCGTAGTATACTATTTTTAACATTTGGATGGTTTTTATTATTCAGTACTCACTCGGTTGTTTGAATGGTTTCTGTTATTCAATACTCGGTTGTTTGTATGATGTTGTGATTATTATTCTCTCTACTTATCTGTCCGTCTATTTTCGACTTCCATTGTGTC
The DNA here is from genome assembly GCA_019925275.1 of Mytilus edulis. Lineage (NCBI taxonomy): Eukaryota > Metazoa > Mollusca > Bivalvia > Mytilida > Mytilidae > Mytilus > Mytilus edulis. The sequence continues at coordinate 80,133,206 of CM034359.1, forward strand.
TTTTTATTTATGTTTTCTAGATATTCAATACCTTGGTTGCTATACGGATGACGAATCTAGAATGTTAGATCAGCACACTAAGAACCTATTGATGACACTTCAGATGTGTATTGATTTGTGTAGTGGATTCGAGTATATAGGGTTACAGGTGAGTTTACAGAATTGTCTCTTTCCTACTATCGTCCCAACACGTTATGACTAGTAGTTAGTTACCATTTTATAGCAGTGATATTTATTTAAATGTTGAAAAGACAGAAGTGAAAGCCACATTGACATTGTTTGGGATTTTTTTCTAAAGGGAGAAGTACAGTTGTTATAAAGGAGAAGGAAGATTTATCTTATCTTGGATACTGCTCTCGTTTTTGATAATTCGCTCTTTAATAAATGAAAGCAGTCTCAGATCTCCACTGTGTGGCTGTAGTGCTTTTATTACTTACTAGTTTATTTTTAATTTGCTCTATATCGATTTGATTGTCATGTCCTTTTCAATTTATTCTTATAGTTTGTTCTTATGTTTTATTATTACACCACTGTTCGGTTTCATGTATGGGGTAAGGTTACGTAGATATTTTTGCTTTGCCGCATTAGTAAAGCAGATCAAATACTGGTGTCGTTATCAATTACGTTTTATTTTAAATTGCAGATCACACTATTTCGAGCTCATCATTTTAATTTAAGTAAAATAACAAAACAAACGAACTTCAAAGTAAATTCAAAACGGAATGTCCTGTATAATATGGCAATTTCAAGAGATCAAACACATTAAATAATTGGAAAGCAACTGTCATATTCCTCACTTGGTACAATTGAGTAATGTATTGAATGGATGTTTTGTAAATGACATCTGTACAACATCTTCTTAAGTGGTTTCAGAATTATTTATTTATGCAGTCAACCTACATTTTATAGTGAATGCTAAAACAAAATATGGAAATTAATAATTTTTAATGATTCTGTTAAAGTATTCATCCCATTGTTTTTGTGGCAACTCTCTTGGTGACTCAGATGCATACTACAAGGTCGCCGAAACTAATTGCCAATATCGATGTAGTGGGGATAACTCTCAAATATGTGGTGGAAGCTGGAAAAATTCAGTTTACAAAAGTGAGTAATTACAAATAAACCTGTTATATTTTGATAGCTATTATTTGTGTGTTGCTCTGTCCTATATGTTCTCCCATTTATTTGTATTGTAGTCTGGCCATGTAATGTTTTCCTTTAAATCTTATTTTTCACCATTGCCATAAAAGCGGGAGGTGTGGCTAGCCACAAAACCTTGTTCCACCCACCACTTTTCTCTTACAAATGTCCTGTACCAATTCAGTAAATGGCCATTGTTATATCATAGTTAATGTGTTTGTGTGTTCCTGTTGTGTCGTAGTTCTTCTCTTATATTTGATGTGATTCCCTCTGGTTTAGTTTGTAACCCGGATTTGATTTTTCTCTTTCGATTGATGAATTTCGAACAGCGGTATACTACTGTTGCCTTTATTTAAGATACATTTTTTATTTCGTTATATTATATTGTTATACCTGTGGCGTCACCATATATTGCTGTCTTAGTAATCATTTGTCTTGACAATTGGGAACATTTTAATATATCAAATCCGGTCATAAATAAAGATTAACAAATGGCATTTACCGAAAGTGGGTATTAACATTAACGGTACCAATTTGTCTTCACCTGATGCGCATTTCGACAAGACATGTTTCTTCAATGATGCTAGAGACCAGAATAATTGAAAATCAAAAGCTTATTAAAAAGATGAGCTATAATCCAAAAAGGTACAAAAAATATAGCCAAAGCCGAGCAAGGAAGAAATATTTGTATGATGGAGATACATTCATTAATCTAAAGTTCATGTCAGTACCGAAGTAATGGCTACTGGGCTTTTGAAACCCTCAGGGACTTACAGTCCGCCAACAGATGCATCGACCCAGTATTTAAACACCTTATTAATCGCCATTTTGTCATACAAATCTAAACATTTGAATTTGAGAAGGAATGTGCGTAGAAAGAAAAAAACTCTTCACACGTAAAACAAAATGTCGAAGCCATCGCAATCAAACACTTAAAAATGATCAAATAACAATAACAGTATACGAAACATTACTTTGAAAATGAAAAGGCTGAGCAGCATAAACCGCGCCAAACCCAGGTGGCATCTAATGGTCTTTTGAAGCGTAAGAAGATCATGCTAAACACGGGGCACCATTCAGATTGCTTGTGTCGGTACAAATCCGGTGACAAGTCTATGTGTGGTCTCATTATCATAACATAGTATAGCATTGTGGTTACGTCATCTGTTAAATAGACATTCCATGACGGTTAACGAATTATCGACGAGTCCGTATAATTTTCGAAGATGAGGTCAACTTAACCCGTTTGAACTTTTAGCTCAACAGTTTCCTTGTGAGCAACAACTCTCTATAAATGATATAATGAAAGGAAATGCATTATCAACTGGAATATATGCACAATATCTATGCACATTTGGAATGTTCCTACATGGAAATAGAACGATCACAATCATCTCTTAGTCGTCATTTAGTTTTATCTCAACCAATACAATTATCAAAATAGAAGAAAGAAACATTATCATTGACTCTCGTATTGCAAAACTAGTTAACTCAAGCTCATTGAATAATATCTTAAAATAATTTAATTTTGGATGTAACGCGTCTTTTAATTGGCTGACATTATTTTGTTATCAGCCTATAGACATAATTTAGACATGTAACCGTGACGTCATCAACGTTTTTTTCATGGTTTTCTATGGTTTAAAATGGAATTTAGAATTAAATTATAAGAAATGACTGTAATATGTTTTCTGTCTATTCGAAATAACATTTTAAAAAAATGTGGTGCACACTGTTAAATAAACCGCTACGCGCGTTATTCAGTGTGCACCACATTTAGTATGTTATTTCTTCTTGGACAGTGAAAAAAAAATATTACAGTCATTCCTTAATTAAATTACACTTTCTTATTTAACAAAGATAACATAATTATATTGCTGTATATAAGTCTCGTGGAAAATGATAAATCCTTATCTGTGATATTGCATAAATTTTTTATGAATCAAAAATGTTCGGTTATGGTGAAATCGACAATGATGCAAAAATATAGAAAATCAACAAAAGATATCATGTAATAGATTTCAGTTTAAAAGATGAAATTAGTTGGTTTTTTTTAACAATATGGAACTGTTTATATTTTGATAGTACCACCAAGACCAACTACAGAAGGCATGACGTCAGTTGAGACATCTATCGTCACAACAACAGATTTGACAACATTCGGACGTTCTACAATGATAACTACAGAATTGGCAACACCCCAAACATCAACAGTGAAGACTACAGCATTGGATGCAATTGAAACATCTACAGTAACAACTGAACCTACAGTAACAACTAAACCTACAGTAACAATTGAACTTACAGTAACAACTGAACCTACAGTAGAATCAGAACCTACAGTAACCATTGAACCTACAGTAAAAACAGAACCTACAGTAACAACTGAACCTACAGTGACAACTGAATCTACAATAAAAACGTCACAGTTGTCCCCCGATAGGACTGTTACTACGATATTGAAAAAATCAGAAATAACTATTGTTCAATCAATCATTCCACTTGGATGTCTTTGTCCTTGCTCTAAAGTTGGAAAGGGCAAGTGGGATTTCTTACGTGGAATGAATCTAACTATTGGACAATTAAGAAAAATGCTGAAGCCTGAATTAGACCAAAGGAAAAGAGAACTGAGTGTCAACAAATCTAATACAACTCGAAAGCGTCGTTCTAAGATATCAGCTCCAGATGATCGTGTATCGGCGACATCCGTAGGATATGTTGGAGTCGTCTTCATTTGCCTTTTAACAGTTTTAATTGTTTTATTTGACACAATCGGCTTCTTTGTAGCCAAATTCAAAGGACGTCCATGATAACAGCTTTAAAGAAATGACTCTTGTTGATTTTGTGTCTATCAAATAGTTGGTTCATGTTAATTGTGTTTTTTTCCAATCACAGACATATATTATCTTATATATTATTATCGTAATTTGTGACATGTGCATGTTAAGCATACAATGACATAAGTATGAAAATAATTGTTCATTTTATAGCCAATGGGTCTTTTATTTAGACTATTATGGCCTCATTTTCAATGTTCAATGTTCAGTGATAATGTTTTGGTCTGTTTTTCTTAAAATATCGGTCAGCTATATTTGTTATATGGAAGAATTGTTAGCTGTACATGCCTCCCTGGCATGGTTCATCTGACCTTGACCTCATTTTCATGGTTCATTTGTCAATGTTTAGTTTTCTTGGATATGTTAAATTTATGTGACAGTTGCAATAAAGCTTTATATTTAGGACTATCAACATAATATCAATGATTAGTAAAAAAAAAGGCGAGACATTTCAGCGTGTGCACTCTTGTTGTTAATCTTGTATGTTCTTAATCGTAAGTTCATTTTTATGTTTTGGAGTTTGAACTAGTACAAATCTTGTTTAGGTGCCATCTGAAGCCCACCATATTTTTTTATGTAAACAATATACAGAGCCAGCACTTCCCCAGTAGTTTTCACTGTATGTATTGACATTATAGTTGGTGGGTTTTTATCTTCTTTATCCTGTTTATTGTAGTTTACCTGTTTCTCTTTTTCATTTTTAGCCATGGAGTTTGTCACTTTATTTTAGACATGGAGTTTGTCACTTTATTTTCGACTAAGGAGTTTGAAATGCTATTTGTATAAGAGAGGGACGAACGATACCAGAGGGACGAACGATACCAGAGGGACAGTCAAACTCATAGATCGAAAATAAAGTGACAACGCCATGACTAAAAATAAAAAGACAAACAGACAAACAATAGTACAGGAGCCATAACATAGAAAACTAAAGACTAAGCAACACGAACCCCACCAAAAACTGGGGATTATCCCAGGTGCTCCTGAAGGGGTAAGTGTCCTTAATTAGTACAATACGGTCTCTAGGAGTGCACACATTTTTTTTGTATTATTATTATTTATAGACATGAAAATTTTAGTATGGGATCAAGAAAAAAATGGAAAGTTTTTTTTTTTAATTTGTGTTAATTTTGGTTAATTTATACTGTACTGAATAAATGTTGTTTAATGTAAATCAAATAAAATAATTGCTACGTATTGTTCTTTATGAATGCTTATATCTGCGGATCTGCAAATCGTATCACCGCATTGTAGAGATTTGTGATAGCTCTGTAAAGCCCAATTCATCTCATCATGTACTTCATAGCTTACACCTATACCTGTTAAAGAGTTGGATATCGATAGTCTGCTAATAAAGTACGATCACTCTTGGACAGATAGATACAGATCGCGTAAAGCTTGTGCTTTCCTATTGGTATCATTTAAACAATGAAAACATAGATATTTCAGACAATGAGCCATATCTACAGGAGGTATATAATCATACTTTCATGTTCCACCTCTAGATGCAGTTCTTCAAGGATTAAAAAAAAGAATGTTGTCGATATAAACATCATCTATAATATACCAAGGTGAATTATACCCCAACGTTTGCGAAACTTACAATCAAACGTTTGAGTATCATTCTGTATTCCTGTTTTCGTATAGGTAAATTTTCTTAGTAAAATCTTTTCAGGTGTATGAAAGCCATTTTCATAATTGGCAATACTTTAAATATACGAAAGAAGTCTCGATTTGTTCTTTAAATATACATGGTACATTTATATTCATGTCTTAATACACTGAACCCACACAAGGCCTACATTGACTATCAACTGCATGTAGAAAAAAAACATGATTCAAACTACATGTAAACATTTTAGTTTACGTGTACATTACGCCAATACAACACCGAGTTAATGCCAATGTGAACACGGCCTTAGTAATTAAAATCTAATTCGATGATAAGAAAAACTCCGGTAATTTGTTTAATAGGTAGGAATACAGTCATTTTGCATGAATAATTAATTTGATAAAAAAAAAAAGAAGATGTGGTATGATTGCCAATAAGACAACTCTCCACACGGACCAAAACGACACAGCAATTTTAAACAATAACAGGTTACCGAATGGCCTTCAACAATGACCAAAGCCCATATCGCATAGTCAGCTTTAAAAGGCCCCGAAATGACAATGTAAAACAATTCAAAAGAGAAAACTATCTATGTACAAAAAAATGAACGAACAACAAATATGTAACACATAAACAAACGAGTGTAGCGGGGTTGCTTCCCCTCCTTAATACAGGTAGAACATATAAAGCCAGTCCTAATCAACTGACCTAGGGAATCGTTTCTTTGGCTCAGTGGGTTAACGCACTCACTGTCACGCAGGCGACCTGTGTTCGAATCCCAGTTGTAACGATATAAATTTGTAGAGTAGATACATGCTCTCCGTTGTAAACACGACAACCACTGAATTACAGCTCTATTGTGAGTAACAGGGGATCATTAGCATGTTATCAAGTTATATGTCTAACCGTTAGACGATTGTGTTTTCTGACAATAAGTTCATTAGAGTACATGGCACTACAAAAAATAGAGGGTTCAAAATCTACATATTAGCTTATATTGTACCGATAATAATGTTGCTGACTTGGAATAATTCAAGGATCAAATACTGAATAAGCTTATTTGGTACGATTTGACTTGTTGTGAAGTGTTGTTGAACTAACGTATTGACGGAATATGGTATCTCTAAAGTTAATATATTATTAATCTTAGTGTTCCAAGTCAAGTTCTTATCTCTAAACCTTCATTTTCAAACATAATGGTTACAAATTACTTGGCGTGGTTCCTCTTTAATACTGTGACAATCCTGTGTTCTGGCAAATCTGAATTTCTCCAAGATGATTTAAAATATAACGACTTGGAAGAGTTAAAATGTACGTATTGAAAATCACTTGTACCTTTTATTATCTTAAATGTTGCAATATTATTTTTTGTATTTTGTATTTTTATCGTGCTAGTTGACAAGTAAACAATCCAAAGAAAGACATGTCACCATATTCAGACACATTATCCTAGCCGTTATCATTCGTTCTTTCTCTAAATAATGTTGGGTATACTTGGAGGATGGCAGCATATAAATTTTAGTCTTTTGCTGAACCCTACCAGGGATTAAACGAAAGTCCTTCTCATTGCGAGAACACTAGAAAGAGACCAACAATGTGGTACTAGTATAACTAAATTGAAGCATGTAGACTCCAATCTAAAGCATGTGCGTACATTATTTTACTATACCCACACAACAGAGGTAAATATAAGAAGATATGGTATGAGTGAGACAACTCTCCTTACAAATCACAATTTGTAAATGTAAACCATTATACTAGTAGCTCAAAGTATGGCCTTCAAAATGAAGCCTTGGTTCACAGCGAACAGTGCCCCAAAAAAGACTAGTGTAAAACCCAGTTCAAACGAGAAAACCAACGGTCTAAGCGATACCGGTATACGAAATATTTTATTAAAGAAACCTCATTTAGGAACATAATCATTAATAGCATCGATACAACAAAGAATAATATTTAAACAATCTAACTGCAATTAATACTACACTAGTATATAAAAACGAGAAACGAAAAACGAGAAGTGCACATATATAACCGACCGTGCAAAAACCCTCATGGAAAGTCAAGGTCGTCGTTAACAACTCCCACTCGTCGTCGTCTCTGTATTTGATAAAATCTTTTATAAAAAATGTGCTTTATATTTTGTTTATAGATAAGATAAAGATAAATTGATTGTACCAAAGTGCCATGTATTGATCTTACACACCAGTAAATATTTACAAGTACAATCACATAAAAAAAAGATCGGCATCCAGTCATAAAGACTTGTGAGACATCTTATTGCTGTATATCAAAGTACTGTAATACATAAATGATTTAATTGGTATTGTGTGTAAGTCGAGTGGTCATGATAACTTTTATATCTTTTATACTAATGTCTTACATTTCAATTACATACATATGCTGTGAAATTAGAAGCAACATTAATACTATATGTAATGATTTGTAAAGATATAATCAATTTTGACTAAACACTGATGACTTTCCTACACAACATAGACATTAGAATCGCTAATGAAATTGTTTTTTTTAAATATTGACTTCGATATATTTTTCAGCTGATATAAAGTTCCTCAAGAAAGAATTTGTTCAGATGAAAGTTGAAAATAAACAGCTGCAAAAAGATAACAAACGGTTGAGAGAAAAAATAACAGACATCAACCAAACTGTTGAGGAACTTAGGCATGTTAAAAAGGAAAAAGATGCAACAGTGTTGAAAAAATGTGACCCTTCTTTATCATCTTCTGGACATTTCAAGAGACTATTGTTGCCTGCAGGTAATTTCGTCGATAACTTAAAAAGTGTTAAGGATTTACTTGGGTGAAATTAGAACTGATACTTCAAGTTGGAAGAGCATTAGTTTAGGAACAAAATAAGCAAAAAATATTTATAGGTTATAGAGCTCCTTTTTGAGATATTTGGATTTAAAAAATGATGGGAAAGGTTGACTCCGACTTTTACCTTATATATACATCGGAATTATCGGGGTCTCAGATCGAAAGAAAAAATTCTAGAATCTGTTAAATTTTGGTAAATGACTTTTTATAAGCTATTCAAGACTTATATCAAAAGAAAAAATGGTGTTATTGGGCAAAATATCTTACCCTGTTTTAAAGGGGAAAAAACAAGGAGTCCGAACATCTGACACAAATTCCCAAACCTCACCTAAGTACATCCTTCAGGAATTTCGTATTTTCTTTCCCCTGTGTCAGTTTTGTTCTCTTTGAAAGATTATGTATGCGTATACTAGTATTAAATATGTGTTTGTATTTCTTTGATACTCGTTTTACCTTGCGCTAACACTATAAATGTACTGTTTCTGATTCGTATCTACAACAATAGCGACATGTAACTGAACAAAATCCTTATATTGCTGGGGTTTTTTTTATTTCTTATTGCTTATGAGTTTGCTTAAATAACCTAACGCTAGTGTATGGTCAATTATGATAAGAAGCCGCAAATTCTAATTTTAGAGTCTTTGTTGCACGGTTGTAAACTGATCAAACGACCAACCGCACTCAAGGACTAGAGCACTACTACGAGGCCATATATATGTGTTATGAATTTAAATTCAAATCTGAACATTCTTAATCACAGGGCTCTTTCGGGCATTACAAAATTTGACACGATCGTTCAAACTATCATACCAATCTATTTTACTCTGCTCTCTCTCTTTGATTATAAGCATAGAGAGATCAATTAATAAAATGTTGTATAATAATCTGCACAATTTTAAAACTCTATAGTCTATGATTCAGATATAAATACAGTTATGTCAATACATCTTTTACAGCTACTAATTCGCCTGAACAGCAAACAAAAGTAGCATTTACAGCAGCTTTAACACATGACACCAGCCTTGGAGAACTTCAACCTGTTGAATACGACAAAGTCATCTCAAATATCGGAAACGCTTTTGATGCTCGTCATGGTCATTTTACAGCACCAGTTAAAGGCGTATATATTCTGTCAGGTTCCATTTTTAACGAGAGAGGTCATACAATGCATATGGAAATGGTGAAAAACGGAGTTCAACTTGTCGCTTTCTATGGAGATGCAGATGATTATTCCATGGGAAGTCAAACTATTGTTATTGCCCTAGAAGCAAACGATATGGTCTGGATAAGACATTTTAGAACAACTGGATCTGCTTCAATATATGGCAAAACTGATCAACCAATTAACACTTTCTCTGGTGCATTACTTTTTCAACTTTGAAAACCTTTAAGCAAACTTTAATTGTTTAAACAAAAACTCAAGAACATTGATACTTTTGAAAACCATTATTTTCATGATTAGTTTGACATGTAATTCAATATGAATAAAAAAAGGGTTTCCTAAAATTATTTTTCAAAACCTTTTTGGATTTTTATTTGTAAACATTCTTACTAAGGTGGAAAATTTTAAAAATAAAACAGTCTTAACAAAAATTCGTTAATAAACTCAAAACTGCCAAAATGAATTCGAATGCATGAACCGATTCTATTTTGGAAAGCTTAAAGTCGTTTTTTGTTTGCAGCTTTATTTGTGTCACCTGTGTAACTTAACAATGACTGGTTACTCTTGTCGCATTCATTAAAATTTCTTGTTGAAAAAAATGTTGTATAGAAAAATTTCATTAGATACCTTAACTTAGGTTCCAGCTCCCTCGGTCAATACAACCTTATAGTTGAATTTGGTTATATTTTATGTCCATTTTGGTCACAGGCAGAGATACTAATGTTTCTACTTATCTATACTTCACTGGCTTTCAAATAATAAGATTTGAGTGTTATTCCTGATGAAGGAAACGCGGAAAATTTATTTTCACTTTCTTTATGAATCCCGTCCCTTCTTCCTCTATTGAGACATGCCCAACGAAGAAACAAATAATCGTCGAATTGGTACTTAAAATGATCAACACGTTGTGTCAGATGTAGAACAGAGGTGATTTTTTTTTTGTTCTTCGGTAGTGAGCCAGAAGAGGTCCACTTTTTTCTTGCATTGGTAAGATCTTCTGTTCCTCTTTTATCTCTTCTTTTTAAATAGTTTACACGGCAGAGGCATATTACAAACATGTCGTCGTTTATTCTTTTAGGCACCAATAAATCTATGAATGCAGGTATAATAGAATGTGTGCTGTGTGATTAACGTTTTTATAGTGCAGCCTTAGGAGCACACCCCTGTAGAGACGATTAACTGTATAAATACAAACACTACATGAATATTTTATATTCTGAAGAGTGGTTGTGAGGGAGCAGGACACTTAGTTTGCGGATTTATTATTTATGTTACTATGTCCCTAAGTATGCCTATTTTCAGCTCACACCAGACAACCATATTCCTATTCAAAATCGTCATGTCCCCACCCATACCAAAATAAATGTTTTTTCCTTATTTAACACGAGTTTAAAATCCTTGGTAGTTTTTTCCTTGTTTTTAACGTCATGCAGGGACAAACATTTCATGCATTTTTAGGAAAAACACGATTTAAAAAGTTAAGTATACGATATAATAATAAGGAGATATGGTTTGATTGCCAATGATACAACTATCAATTAAAGTTCAAATTAAGGGGACATTATATATGATAATGTATTATAGGTAACCGTATGGCCTTCAACAATGACAAAAATCAATACCGTATAGTCGGCTATTAAAGGACGCAACCTGAAAAATGTGAAACAATCCCTTGAAAAAAGTAAAAGCCTTATTATATAAAACAAGAACAATTTACAAATATGAGACAAGAACCAACGACAACCACTGAACTACGTGCATCTGACTTTGGACAGGCACATTAATGATATGACAGGGTTAAACATGTTTATGATCGATGTGGGACAGTTTTGTAACAATACAACAAAAGAACAAACTGTTAATATAAGTTGCAATTTAACTCAAAGATACGATACCCCCGCAAAAAAGCCGAAAATTCGACACGAAGCACCAAATTAAATATTTGCAGTTAATGAAAGTGTGTTCGAAGTTAATTACAAGTAAAAAATAAATCGTGTTCCCCAAACCAAAGTAGCAATCAGTACACAAGCAACGGATTAAGCCATAAACAGATTGAGAAATGCCATGACAATGTTTACCTTGTATGCATATACAATCATGGTCCGAATGTTTTGACCATCGAAATTTTGCACTAGAAATATTAGATAGGACCACAGATTTTCTTCAAGGGCCATCAGGGAGAAATAATTTGCTTTATGTTTTATATATGTATACAATAAGAATCCAGTTCTATACTTTAAAATTAAATTGACAGGATTGAAAAATGTTATCAAACCAAATCATAATATCATTGAAAATCCCAAATCACTTATTTTATAGTAAATAGTTAAAATATTTTTTTAATGAATTTTGTTACATTTTCGCGCATGCGCAAACCCTGTATGTGTCAAATACTCATGTCTAGTGAATTTTTCACATGTAAAGAAGGTAGCTACCAAACCTGACAGCTGTTTTGCACTAAAAGAAGGTAAACGAAAAGTTTTCCAGAAAAAATCAGTATTTTCAAACTGAAAAAAACAGCCATTTTAGAAAACGGCGGTGGCCATCTTGAAAAACTGATTTTTTTTAATGGCCAGCAGTTGTTTCTTTAAAAGTATATAATAATGATGCTTTGTGGTAATTTTCATGCTTGTATCATCATTTGCACAATTCCCTCGATTTTGCCTGCTAATATCTTCCACTAGATGTCCAAAAAAACATTGACAAATTCTTGTACAGTTTAAGATTATTCCTTAAAATCAAATGTTCGACGCTTCAAGTCAGATTTGTTTATCAGAATTAAGTTAGTAAAGTAAAAAGAAAAAATCACGAACACAGCAATTTCTTCCAACCAATGTTCAATGTTTGTATAATTACACCAATGCCGAAACATAGCACACTATTATAGTCATGTCTACTGAATACATTGAAGTGTCTTAACTTTCTAATAAATCATCGTAAACTTCATTTATGTCATCCAACATAAAGAAAAACTATTCGACGGCAAATTGATTTTGTGTTTTATCGCTCCTTCTGCAGAATATCTCCAGAAAAGATCTATATTTAATTTTTTGGAATCCACACAAGAAGATATTCTGGAGATGTACAGAAGAGACTTATAAAACACGCTCCAAGACATAAGACATAAGACACAAAGCTTTATTTAGATTCTGTATAAGCAAACAATTACAAACATAAGCTCTGAAGAGCTTTTAAAACTGACATAACAACAAGTAAAACAAAACATACATATCGAGTCATGCACACAACATTAAACATATAAAGCAAGAGTTCATATCAGTATATAAACATGCAGCACAAAAGTTCTTTAAGCATCTTATAAGTTAAACACATACTGATACATGCAATTATGAAATAAAAACACAAAAGCACAAATAAAATGGTTTGCACATAAAAAGCACATTAAAAGCATGCACATAAAGTTTCTAAAATTAACAGAAAGCAGCAGAAGCACTATAGTAAAGATAACAAAATAAATTTGCCATGCTGAAAATAAAGCAACAAACCAAAAACTAATGAACAGAGATTAACTGGTTTTGCAGGCAAAGCATTGGCATGAGCTGCCAGACCAAGAATTTATCAAGTTCTTGAATTGATTTAAAGATTATTGCTTACGAAGCTCTCCGGCAGCTCATTCCAAAGCCTAGCACCCGCATACCTGAAATATTGTAGGCCATATGCAGTTGTTCTTACATGTGGTAGATCTGCTGTATTCTGGTATCTGAGAGAGTAAGTGTTTTGCTTTAAGTGAATCAAATCATGGAGATATACAGGACAATCTTTATTTATAATTTTGAAAACTTCAATCGCCAAAGATCGCATTCTTCTTATTTTTAAAGATGGTAATTTTGATTTGCAGAGTAGATCTTCATAACTTGCTGAATGGTCTTCATAGATAAACCTTCGTGCTCTCTCTTGAATTTTCTCTATCTTTTTTGTATTTACCTCCCCACAAAAGTGCCAAACTAGTGGGCAGTAATTAAAGTTGGACATTATGAAAGAATAATAAATTGTTAATTTTCCGAGTTTAGTCAGGTGTTTACCTATTCTTTTTAATACATTTAATTGTTTGAATGCTTTTTTACATATTATAGAGACTTGTTCATTGAAATTTAGTTTAAAATCTATTGTTACACCTAGAAGTAATCAAAGTACTGAAGTACTGAACATCGGATGACCGCAGGTTCTTGTGGATGGTCAAAAGCGCATGTCACAGAAACAGATCACATCTCTATACCTGAAACTTGGGTTAATTTACAGAGATATTTTTTCTGATAGAAGTTCGTGCTTGGATGATGAATAAATGACAGAAAATTCAACCTCACCGTAATAACTATTATATTGTAGTGCAAGAAATCAGTATACCTTGGACTATTATACTTATATAATAATAGTCGTAGAGAATACACTGGTTTGTTGTTATATATATTATTAATATTACGATTGCATGTATATATAATTTTCATCTATTTGTATATGATAATTCTATTCTACTATTATTATAGTGCAGTGCAAGTGCATGGTGGACACTCTTCTGTAAAAAAAATCAAAGCCTTAAAGGCTGTAAAAGCAATTGCTGCCATGTTAATGTTTTGGGGACTTTTATATATAAGAAATAAACCTGACAGGACATGGTTGTCTAGTGAAAAGCAAGAAGGTTTTGACTTTATATCAATAAAAGACTTAAGCAGGAAATCATTTTTAATATGTTTTATATTTCACAAGGAGACAACAAGTTTACCAGGCTAAAGTTGGGGGTAATTATGGATTATCCCCTGGTAGTGTTTGTAACTGGGCAATAATTACTTTTATTTATTTAATTTTAACAATTTTCATAATTAATTTAAATTAACCATTCAGTTAAAACATTTCACCTTTCGAGACGCTAATGTTGAAAAATGGGACAGAAATAAAATAACTTACTAGACATTAACATGTAAAAAATAAATATATATTTCAGCTTACTAAAAATATTTTCATAGTGTTACTTTGACATCATTTCTTAAAACTAAGTCCCACACATAATTGTTCATTTGATATGTGTCATCCTCATGCGATACGAGAAGTTTTCATGTCGCTAAAGTCTTCTTGTCGCTTAATTTATTCTTCTTGTCCGTTCTTGACGCTTCTTGTCGCTAAAATTCTTCTTGTCGTTATTAGTGAGACCGCTATTTTTAGATTACAGGTGGTCATTTACACTACACGTAGAACCTGTGTAGTGATTTTTATTTTACGATAAATTTATGAATGAACGATAATTTTATGAATGAACAAGAGCACCTGACCTCTTTCTGAAACACCAATTAAACATATAAAATCGTATTTATTAAGATATAATTCAGTCAAATTTTCACCACTAAATCAACAACTGAAATGATTCCATATTTTGTTGAAACATCGTACAACCGGAGAACAGAAATCGCAGGTATGAAAATGCACTTTTTTCGCTGGTGTTGAAAACCCAAAACTAATTTGACTATAATTTATGAATGACGGAAATTTAAGCGATAACAATACATCGGAGTGACCTCAAGGTCATCCTCTGTAAAAATCTTCTCACTCTATTTCATTACCTTCTAATTTAAATTTTAAGTTTTTGTCTTTAGTTTTTTAACCTACAGCTATTGCTTGAAATTTTTCTGGATTTGCTTTCATTTTATTTATTGAGAACCAGTTTATCAAAATTTTACTTTCATCTTCTAAAGTTTTAATTAATTTATCTAAATAGTTATCTGCGTATGAAAGGGTGTTGTCATCTGCATAATTATAGAGTTCACTTTTATGAATAAAATAGAAAATGGCATTTAAAAAAATATTAAATAATGTTGGCCCTAATATTGACCCTTGTGGCACCCCTTTAAACATTGTTTGCCAATAGCTTGAATTAGTACCTACTTTAACACACTGTTTTCTATTAGTTAAATAGCTTTCCAAAAGTTAAAGAGATGAGGCGGAAACCCCATAGGATTTTAATTTTAGTAGGAGGAGGTCATGGGGTAGGCAGTCAAAAGCCTTGGACAAGTCCATTAATATAGCTGCTACATATTATTCTGATCTAAAGCCTTTTTCTAATCTTCAATTATTTTTAATAAAGCGGTTTTGCATCCATATCCTTTTCAAAAAGCTGACAGAAAAATGTGGAAAAATGAATTAAAATATTCAACAAGTTGATTTTCTATAGACCTCTCAAAAAGTTTTTAAAATCATGGGCAATATACTTACAGGTCTATAGTTTCCTTTAT